>CM077161.1:22286737-22730609 GCA_039583875.1 Platanthera guangdongensis | reverse complement strand
TTATTGCTCTTTTTATTCCTTTTCTTCGACACAGACCGCCCATTTTTCCTGATCGTCCTACTCCCTTTTTTGGATGATTCGGTGTTTTATTTTGTAAAAAGATGAACACTTTTGCTACTCTTACGGGAAGATGGATCTTTAACACTTTTCGCACCTCGGGGGGAGTGTGGAATTCCCTTTTTTTTGTTTTTCCCTCCTTATTGGACACCGTTTTTACGCGGACCTCGATTTCCTTTCTTCTCTTCTCTAACACTAAACGATACGAATGATCTATGCTTGGATCTTGGAACCTTCCTTCCCCCTTTTCTGATTATTTTAGTTTTTTCATCTCCTTTATTTTTTGATCCCCCTGGCATCTGCCTGTGCTTTAGTCCACAGGTGCTTCAGGAGATTGGAGCTTCCAATCCTCTCTATTGCTCTCTACTCCTACCGTCTCCTTGTAGATGATACCTTGCTGGGCAAGGATTTTTTTTATGGTGAGATGAGCGAGGACTAGTGCTCCTCCGCTTCTTATTTCCTATTTCCTCTACCTGTGTTAGGCAGGTATTATTATTTAGGTAGAAGGGTAACTGCTTTATCTCCGTATCGGTACCCGTTACCGAAACAGATAATGGAACAGTTACATGTGCATCTTTATTTCATAGTCCCATTAGCTAGAACTCTTTGTTAGCCGAATTAGTCATGTTGGGTGGACAATAACCCCAGTAGTTATCTTCCATTTCCTGCATTTTTATTTTTCTTGTTTATTTTAGTTTTAGTTTTTCTCTGTATTTTGTCTATTTTTCTTTTGTTTTTGTGGAGCTCACCCCTGCAGGTATTCATGGCAAATTTGGATTGGCGGGATTGTGATTCTTCATTTGGTGGAGGTGCTTTTGTGTTTTCACACGTCTTCCGGTATGCTCACTATCTGCGAATTGGTTAACCTCTTCCCTAGTCTCTATCTGATTTTAATTTCAATATCACATGTTGTGTAGCGTAGTTTAAGTCTTGGGGAGAGCCAGTATTTGTTACTTTTTGCACGCGCACATTTCATTTGCATACTAGAAGCTTTTATTTTTATATTTTCAGTAGTTCATTGCATCGCACACCACAACACCCACATGAACGCGTGCTTAGCTGTTAGCGTGTTGCGAGTTAAATTCGTTTCTTTTGTATGATTTGGGAAACTTTTTGTGCTGACATGGGATTGTGAGACGGAGTAAGATGTTGACCCTGCTGTGCTCCTAGTCAAGTTCTCTTATCTCGTGTCGAAATTGGAGTAGATTTAATTTTTCTGTATGCTTATAGTTTTGTATTTTTCTAATTGCGTAAATACTATTTTATTCTACTCTCAAAAATTGTTGAATCCGGTGTGAATCCGACGGTAGCTTAGGGTTGTTTGTAGATGGCCATTAAATTCATATTGCTCGAGTCGGGAGGATGGATAGTCTTTTCTCGTTGGCTAAGAACTTGCCCCAAGCTATTCTTGAAGCATGGCTATAGGTTAGTTCAATCGTATGAGCATGATGTAGGTCATCATTTTGGCTAGTTGAGATTTGTACCTTTCCTAACGTATTATCCTCGCTAGCCCCGTTGTGCATTACCCCTTATTTTGATTCAGCTCCATCATTATTTCACAAAGCCTCATAGACCGATCCTAGTGCACACCAAGTCGAGCTTTAGTGTTTTACATTTTTATTTTTGGGATGTGGAGGTGGGGATATTCCTTGTGAATAGTGTGGTGTGCTCCAAAGTTTTTATTTGCTCAAATTGTTATTAGAATAAAAAAATGATTCAAAAAAAAAATATAAAAATTAATATAGCGAAAAAGAAAAGTGAAAAGAAAAAGTATTATTGAAAATTCTATTCGAGATGAGATTATATTTGGAGTAGTATGCGGTGCTACCACACCCTTACTTTTTAAAATTAAGTCTGGCGGTGTGGTGTTGAGCCGCATGTATTTTGGTTGGCCGGATTAGATTCTTTTTTATGCTTGCTCATTTAGGTTAGGTGGTGTGCCTTCTTATTTATCTTTGTTTACCTCACCGATACCCAAGCCCCATCTCTTCACATAAAGTCCTACTGATTTGTGGTGAACCAAACCAGTGGCCGTGGAGAAGAGTGCGGTAACGGGCAAGCATATGGTCACCGACATTGGTGGATTCCTTGGTTGTTATCCGAGCCCCGATCTTTGGGCAATGCTCGCCCTAGCGATTAGTCTTAATTTCTCCCTTCGCTGTGACCGGAAGATTCACCATGAATCCATTTTTGAGTAGTCAAAAAAATTTTAGATGATACGCATTGTGAAAAGTATAAACTATTTGGTATACTTTGAAATTTCCTTTATTATATTTTTATGCGCGCAAGCTTACGACTTCGGTGGTACTCGGTATCTCATGTTTCTTTGTTATCTAGTTTTTTTCCCCTATCTGCATAGATTTTGTTTGCTCGGACGTGCAAGAAAACAGGTTAGCACCGGGGGGTGTGATTAGTCCCGTATTTATAGGGTTTTTCGGGTTTCATCTGGGCTAGTTGCACGCTACTTTCACTTTCCGCGTAGGCTTTCGTTAGGTATATCAATTTCACTGGTTATAGTAGTTTGTTGGCCTTGTGGTACACATTTTGATACTTTTGTGGTTGGTGGTTATTTGGACGCAGGGGTGTAAGCATTTTCAACATTTGCGCAGTGCCAGTTGTTTGGAGGAGTGCAACAGGGTGGGCGCATCCGGCACACAGGCATTGCACATTTGTTAGTCATTGCTGTTTGGCGTGGTGGGTGGCCTTTTTTTATGGCTACTTTGCCTTTTTTGCATTTCTGTTTGCTGGAGGACCTTCTTTGGTTTTATTAGTTTGTATGCAGTGGTGCGTTTTCCCCAAGGCTGGAATGTAGGTTTGAGGAAAACGCACGGTCATGCGTTTTCTTAGCACACGGTTCTTTACGATCGTGCATTTTGTTTGGGCAGGAGAAACATCGAGTGGAGCTCGACGAATTTCGTCGAGCTGAGTTCGACGATCCTCATGCACGGTTGACGCATGGTTTCATTTAACCGTGCGCGAGGGAAACACACGGTTTTCCTGTAGTTTCTTGTTTGTTCCATTCTGGGGTTAATCGTGCGATTTGTTCACGCACGGGCGAGGAAGCGCCCATGCGCAAGTAAAACGCACGGTTCCCCTCTATTATCCTGAATTCCTGCTCTCTGTCGCTACCCGTGCGATTTCCTTCTTGCACGGGCGGAAAACGTCTGTGCGCGAAGTAAAATTCATGGGTAAACGCTTCAATCATCTGCAAGCTTGCCTTAGAAGTTAATAATGCACGATTAGCGCACAGTATTGCGCCAGACCGTGCGTGCCTATTTTTCTAACCTCTTCTATTAAAGCGTAGATTTTCCTCCATTTACAGGACGGACTTGAGCCATTCCATCCGCCATTTTAGGGCAAAGTTCTGTTGTTTTCCATCATTCTCCACCTTGGAGAGCCTCCAGGCAAGCTTTCAATGTCAAATTAAAGTCGGAGCTTCCTCTCAACCTCCTTCTTCATCCTTGAGCTTCAAGAAGAGTTTGATCTAGCTTTCTCCATCAAGATAGGAGAAGTTTGTGCCATCCTTCTTCTGCATCATGACACGAAGAAGACAGGTTCATTGGGAGTTAGTGACAACCTCCTCTAACCCGGACGCAGTTGAGGACCGAGCTAGGATGCAGATTGACAACCCGACGATTCCTTCCGTGAATCCTCAGCAAGACTTCAGATTCGGTCAATCTCACACTCTCTTTTCTCTTGTTGATTGATGTGTGTAGGTTGATCTCTTTGTATGTGATGAAGTATGTTTATTTGATATGCATTTGTATACAATCATATCTATGTGATTTTACATGTATGTATTTACTTGAGGTACGCCATTTCCATCCGCCTCCACATCCGTTTTTACCTCTCTAGGGATTGCTAGAGGTGTGTGTCGCGACGAGGTGCTCTCGACCCTCATTCCGCCATTCTCACCACCTCATCCGCAAGCCTACTCGTCCATCTGCCTAGCGATTTGGTGCATAGCGGCCCGTGTAGTCTTCCATCCCGCTTGGCGAAGCATCGCATAGCGGCATTGCATAGGAGTAGTTTATTAGCGTTTTATTTTCTTTTTCCACAATAATCGAAACCCCCTTCATTGACTCCGACCTAAGGACTTCAATCTCAAGCCCTCCTCAAATTAACTCCACCTCACTGTCTTCCTTGAGAGATCGATACTTGAGGACATTCGCCCATTTTATATTACTTGTGCGACCGATACACTTGCCGTCCAACACATCAGTTATCATCGAACTCCATCCCGTGCTTTTCAGTTCTCTTGCACTTGATCTGTTGTTTCTTTTTGCAGAGCTATTGCGATTTCTCCAGCCCTCCTCTCAAACATGAAATTTGATGCTGGTTTTGATATCGACCTTGAATATTTTAGTCACTCGAATCAAATATTTATAGATATCCTTCAGTTGTTCGAAGCTCATAATCTGCAGTACTTCATGACAATCAAAATCAAACTCCCAGTTTTAGAGATAAAGGAATGGTTGTTTACTGCAAAGCTTCAGCATACCCAGCCATTGTTGGCACCATTTCTGGTAATCAAGTTATCTTAATCCAGATGTTTTAACTGAGGTTTTTGGATTTGTTAATGGGGAAGATGATATTGAGTTATCTAGTAGTGAATTTACTGATATGCTAGATAGGTTGGGTCACTCCCAGGGAAACCCTAACCATTTACTCAAGAATAATCTGTCTATAGAATGCAAGTTTTTGGCATATTTAGTAGGCAAAGTGTTATTGGGTATTCATTTTGCACATGACCATATCACCATGCACCAATTCAACCTGATGTGTTCCCAGGTCAATAAGAAGTCAGTGAATTGGGGAATAATTTTTTTGATTCTATCAAGAAGAAGCTAACAGGAAAATCTGGATGATATGGGAGGATCTTAGGGATCTTCCTTCAGGATAAGTGCCTAGAATTGTTGGTCTCCAGACCACTTTCATCAATGCTTCCAAGAGGGATTACAACATCACTCTTTAGAAAATGGGAGAGGACTATCCCAAACCCATCCAGGGCTCCTCTTCCAGAGGTTGAGAGGACAAAAAGGCAGTATATACCACTCCCTCACCTCCAGAAGAAGTTCTTACATCCACTAGAATTCCTTCACCTCCTCAATAGCAATCATCCACTATCATCCCTCCTACTTCACCTCTTCCACCACCATCACCTCCACATTCACCAGTCATGATCCATGTGGATACACCATCTCCACCTCCTCAATCACCTATTCATTATCATCTGGATGAAATTCCATCCACCTCTTCATAGCCAAATTTCAACTTGCTGTCACCTCCTCAACCATCTCTACATCATTCTCCAATCCACCATTCTCCAATTCAATCCCCCATCCAGGAAACCATCACTACCACCATTCCTACCAAAATTCCATCCAACATTCCATCTCCAAACTACTATGTCCAATTCATTCATCCACTCAGGACATCCCATCATCCTTAGATAATCCCCTCCGTCTACCTGACATTCCTTTTACAGATATCCAGTCAGGATTTTCTCTCTGTCCCAAATGTGGATATACATACCCCTATGCCACTCCTGATCCAAAATAACTATATCTGAATTTTTCTGATATTTCAAATGATTTGCTAAAATTCATTACTCCTAATATCAGAAAACTCATAAATGAAGCAATTACACCTCTTACTAACACCATCTCTCGTCTATCTGCACAAATTGCCACCATCTCTTCTGTCCCTTCTTCTTCTAGGGGCTGACCTCAGGAGTCTCTAAAACTAGGCAGGGGGAGATGTTCAATGAATAAGTTCCAGCTCCCTCCTCAGCAGCAGCAGCAGTTTCTCTCAGAAGCAGAAGTTCAACAAAAATTATTGATACTGTTGATGATGATTCAGATACTGATATGATTTGTGATATAGATAATGACATAAGCACGGTTGGTGATTTCATGATAAATCCCATAGTTGATTTGGTTTCTTTTTTACAATCTTTTGTTTTTTTATATAGCAATAATATTCCATTTCCAGCTATTTCAGTTTCAGATATGTCCAAAGCTATAGTGTGATATTCATCCCAATAAATCCTGAAATTCTGTATCAACTCAGGTCAAGCTTATTAGTTTCTAATAATATTATAGAGCCAATAACTGAGCCTTGGGCATTCTCTCCACCAACATATGGCTGGTATGAATCCCCAGTGCTAGACATGGATGAGATTATATTGCTGATATGGAATAAGAACGTGAGTCTTTTCAGGATCAAATTGTTTCAAAAATTCAATCAGAGCCCGCTGTTCCAGTATAGCCTCAGGATGAATATATTGGGCCTCAACCTCATCCTCTTCTTTCTGAAGATATGCTCAAACAGATTCATGATTTATATGACAATCCAGCTAACTCCTCTTCTGATGATGATGATGAAGAATCTGATGATTCTCAAGATACTACTTCTAAGAAGAGGAAAGCCAAGAAGAAAGCTCCAGCAAAAGCTACCCCTAAGCCAAATCCTACATTAAAAATTTCCCTACTATGTTCTCCACAATATAAAGCTCACTCCAGAAATTCCTAACTAGATGAGATACTCAAAAAATGAGCTAAAGGAAAGGAAGAAGAGAAAGAGATATGATTTTCCACCTAAGCAGTCTTGGAGAGGACCTCCTCCTCCTCCTCTAGCTATAGGTACTTCAGGAATTGCTTCTTAGTATCAAAGGTCTTCGTCTTATTCACAACCCTCCATATCTTCTCAGAAACAAGACAAACCTTCTAGGTCTTATTCTCAAGGCAGCTCACAGCAACAGAGAACATCTCAAAGCAACTCTCAGCAAAATCAAGGATCAAGCCCAAAAAGGCATTTTTCTCTTATTCATGATCCAGAGCAAGATCCAGATTACAGAATGGCAAGATTCAAGAAACTCATTGGTCTATCTTAAATTAACAAAGCCAAATCTGAAGGAAAAGATATTTCTCATTTCACAACAATGTCTTCTTATAGGTAAAATGATTTGATAAATTCTAGGCAAAGAAAACTTATTTGATCCTAATGCTTATATGCAGCTACATCCAGAGGTAGTTGTGCCCAGAGCTTTTACTTAGAAATTTCATGGCAATCAAGACCGAAAGATGACTCAAAGAGAAGCAGAAGATCCTACAAGAAAAAATTATATTCACTAATCCATCTTCTGTCTCTTCTTCTGAAGTGCCTAAGAAAGATCATTGAATTATTTATGGTTTTGAACTATTTGTTGTTACTATCTGTTTAAAAACTTCCAGAGTTCTGTAATATATCTGCTGAATGTGTTATTTTTGCATGATATATCTTTTTGTTTTTCTGTTATATTTCTGTGTAAATAGTGACCTCACCCAAATAATGAGAGATTGTTGGAACCCCACATCATTTAGGGTTGATATGGGCTAGGTTCACTATTAGGTTTTCTCTGATGACCCACATGTTTAGTCTAGGGTCATAAGTCATTTTCTACGTCTAGGTCAGGTCAACAAACTTAGTTGGTTGGATCAACCTTCAGAAGACATAGAGACAGAAGACTTTTAGAGAAATGTAGTTTTTCTTAGAGTAGAAAAGTCGTTCGATGATTGCTAAACTAAGATCGACTTTCGCCGATCGGAGATTGACAAACTCAGTTCTTTCTTTGAACTGCGTTCGACGAAATCCTTGCTGAGATCGACAAACTCAGTTCTTTCTCTGAGCTGCATTTGATGTTATCTTAGCTGAGATCGACGAACTTCCATCTCTTCCTAGAAGTTCATCTCGATGATATGACTATCTCAGTTCGACTATTTTGGAGCTCAGAGTGGAAAGTGAATTCTCTGTTAAGAGATCTTGGAGCCCAGATCAACGAAAGAGAGGTTCCGTTCTACGATTTTTATACTGCTTGTCTGCCTTATTCAGCTCGGCTATATTGGATCTCAAGTCGACGAAATATGTTGAGTTTGACAATTCTATGGCAGATTCTGTTCGACTATTTTCCATGCAGTTTTCCAAGGCAATTTGGTTTCAAATTTATTATTATATGCTTATAATACTCTAATAATTAATGCTACATATTCTCAAGAATTTATCCATTTCCAAGAAGCATTAATTATGGTATTCACAAGTAATTGGCTTATTTTCTGGGACAGTTATGTTAACAAATTAATGGCTTTTTCTAGCCATTCCTCCAAGGATTTATGCAGGAATTCAAGGTTAAGATTCAAAATTCAAAAGGTTATTTTCTGAAAAGGATATATAAGGTTTTCTTCTTCTTTTGCAATAACAAGGGTGACATACAGATATAGTACAAAAAATTGTAGAAGAACATAGCCAATACAACTCGGTCTTCTTCAGTTTTGCTTCAAGAATTTCAAGAGACAACAAATCTTCATCAGTCTAACAATTTCCTGAAGATCATTCATCATTTGAAGACTTACACCCTGAGCAAAGCTCTTCTCCTGAACTAATCAACATCACAGGGGGAGCTTTGACAACATCAAATCACTAGTCTTCTCTCTAACCGTTGACAGAGAAGTCATCATCTTTTACTTTCCTTTCACCACTGTACAAAGGGTTTCTTAACTCCCTTGAAAAGTTATTCCTTTTATTTGTCAAGTCTCCTGATCAAAAGACTTTGTTTGGTTTTTGGGCACCTTGTCAAAAGCTCAAAGTGTTGTTATATCTCGCATAGAAAATAGTATTCTGGTGGCAGGGCACCTGATCAAAAACCTATAGTGGATTCCTACCAGGGTGGTAGAAGAGTGGTTGTACCTAAGTTTAAGGGAACCACTATAAAATCTTTGTCTCGTCTGGATTTCTCTATTGTTTATTTGTGTGTGTTGTGATTGTCTTTTGTTTTTATTTCTCTTTATACATATAGATATCATTTATTTTAATTCTGCTATAAAACTAATCAAAGTTTCTTAAATAGTTTATTCATCCCCCGTCTAAAGTTAAGTCAGATCTATCCCTCACTTTCAGACACTCAGATCTCCATGGTGTAGACTTCAAATTTAAGAAATGCCTTCAATATAACGTCAGTACTCTCTTCCAACGGCATCACAAGTTGCAGCCATATTAGTCGATGCAGATGATTTCATGGAAGCAAATGATAGTGATATAATTGTCCAAACGTATTCTGTAGAACTGCTACCTGTAAAAGAATATTCTGGATACTATGACCCTCTATAGTATCCTTTGTTATTTCCTCATGGGACATACGGCTGGCGTGGCGACGAACTATTAGTTCGTGCAGACAGAACAAGTTGTTGCGAATAATACTCCTACCTACTGCAGGTACTTTAACAATTGCCCTTATTTACGCATAAAACAATAACAGTACTAAATATTTACCAATTTGTACAATATTATTGTAGGTCCGTGCAAATGAAAGTTCCATACTTCACTACGCAGGTCATCTATTACAACAGTACATTGTCGATATGTACATAAAAATTAAAACACAAAAACTACGGTGGATTAGATCGCATAAGAGCGATGTAAGGGCCGAGCTATATCAAGGATTATTGGATTGCATACAAGGTAGTTAAAATGATGCAAGTACATACATTCCTCACTGGATGTAAAGCATTTTAAAGTTCAACAAATCTATCATCTTTTTGACAATTACATTACCTCGCTATAGGTAATGTCGGTCGTAGGACAATTTTGCCATCTTCTTTTATTGGAAGCCCAAGAGACATGTTCCAGCAATACCAAAACGCTATGGTAGTTGTACGTAATTTTGGAAAGCCAGATATTTTATTAACAATGACTTGCAATCCTTCGTGGCGATAGATAACAAATGAGCTTGATCCTGGACAAACGTCACAAGATCGACCCGATTTAATCTCAATAATATTTCAGGCCAAATTGCAATATCTAAAGGACGACATCTTACAAAAGGGCTACCGGGGTAGAGTTGTAGCACATGTTGACGTGATAGAGTTCCAAAAAAGAGGTATACCTCACGCATATATGCTATTTATTTTTAGTGAACATGATAAACTAAGTAGTCTTGATGATTACGATTGTGTCATTAGAGACGAAATACCAATACAAGCAGAAGAACCAGATTTATACAATTCAATGCTTAGATATATGTTGCACGAACCATGCGGCCGCTTAAGACCAAATGCTCAGTGCATGAAAAATAATGTATGCAAAAAAGGGTTTCCAAAACCTTTCGTGCAAGTGACTACACACGGTTTGGATTCTTGCCCACTCTACCATCATCGTGATGACAATAGAGCAATTCCTCTTGGAAGAGATGGAGACTTTATGACTGACAATGGATGGGTTGTTCCACACAACCCATGGCTCTCTAATTAAATACGATTTCCACATCAATGTGGAAATATGTAGCAGCATCAAGAGTATCAAATATTTGTATAAGTATGTGTACGAGGTTCCTGACTAGGTAGCATTCAAGGTCCGTTCGGGACCAAACTATGATGAAGTTAGTAAATATGTTGACATTCGTTGGATTTGTGCACTTGCGCCATCATGGAATCTTTTCAAGTTTCGTATGTACCAAACATTCCCTTCTGTTGTTAGGTTGCAAATACATCTACCAGATCAACATCAAGTTAAATTTTGAAACAATCAATCTATCACTGATGTACTTGGTAATGAACGAAATTCACGAACAATGCTAACAAAATTCTTTAGAAAATACAACAATGGATTAGAAACCATATGCTACTTATATCTTGAATTTGCAAAACACTACAGGTGGCTAACACCTTCAAGAAAATGGATAAGAAGAGTTCAAAATCGAATAGTAGTAGGCCGTATGTACGCTATATTGCCAACCGATGGTTAGCGCTTCTATTTACCACTTCTGCTTAATCATATTCCAGCGCCAACATCATTTAATTATGTATATACCGTCCTTGGTATTCGTTACACCACCTTTAAGGAAGCTGCTGAAAAACAAGCTCTACTTGAAGAAGATAATAACATCAGAGAATGCCTTGAGGAAGCTAGAAATTTCTGGATGTTGGGGGAACTACGAAGATTATTTGTAATAATATTATTGTACTGTCAACCAACTGGAGTAAGAACTCTATGGGATGAAATCAATGCTGCAATGATCGAATATTACAGTAACACAAGCACTGCAAATAGTACTTTCTTAATGAACAGATTATTTTGTGAGTCAAATAATATCTTTGAGCAGTATAACAAAAGCACGCGAAAGATTCTGACTTGCCAAGGTTAAGCAAGAGCATACAATACTCAATAGACATGTCTGGTTTGATTGATAATGAATTTTCAATTCCAAAATCATTTGCTAATCTAAATTCAACATCGCCACTAAATCATGGACAACAAACAACGTACAATGCTATACGCACTTGCATAAGAGAAGGAAATGGAGGAATTTTCTTTGTTGACGGCCTTGGAGGAACTGGTAAAACGTTCCTCTATCGATCTATATTAGTAACTTTCCGTAACGAAGGTTGTAATGTAATTGTAACTGTAACTTCCAGAATGGCAGCAAATTTTCTACCAGGCGACTGCACAGCTCACTGCAGGTTCGAAATACCTATTAAGCTGGAGAATGTACTAAATTACGACATTAGTAAATAGTCCGATCTGCGAAAATTAACTGAACTTTCATCAGCAATTATTTGGGACGAAGCACCCATGGCTAACAGTAAAATAATTGAAATACTTGACCGTACATTGCAAGATGTACTAGATATAAACAAGCCTTCTGGTGGGAAGGTCCTCATAATGGGAGGAGATTTTAGACAGGTGGCACCTATTGTAGTGAATGGCACAAGATTGGAAATAATTCTCTCAAGCATCATAGAGTTTTATTTATGGCCGGGTGTCAAAATACTTAAATTAAAAGAAAATATCAAGGCACGCAACGACATTAAATTTGTGAAATTCTTGCTAAGGGTTGGAAATGGCATGGAGCCAATAATAGAAAATGACATGATACACCTTCTTGAGTCATTGTTATGCCTTGGAGGGGGAGGAATCAATCGATGATCAAATTAATTTTGTTTTTCCAAATATGCAAACTTATGATGTCAACAGTACCAGTGCTGAGTATATGGAGACAAGATCTCTAATAACTCCATTAAATGAAGAAGTTAACAAGTTGAACGAAAAATGCATGGAAATGTTTTCGAGGAATAACACAACTTATTACTCTTACGACTCGGTTTCAGATGATAACCATAACTTATATCTCCCCGAATTTTTAAATTCTTTTAATCCAAGTAATCTTCCAACACACAAACTAACATTGAAGCATGGCTGTCCAATTATGCTTCTCTGGAATATAGATCCCAAAATTGGATTATGCAATGACACAGGACTTATTTGTCGCAGATTTGGAATAAATATCATTGAAGCAACTATATGGGTATGACATTTCAAGGGTCTCAGAGGCTTCATTCCACACATACCACTAAAAAGCACAGAAGATTACATGATTCCATTCGAATTGATGAGGAAATAATTTCTTGTCATATTGAGTTTTGTATTAACAATTAACAAGTCTCAGGGCCAGACAATTGGAAATGTCGGAATCTATCTTCTGAATCACGTCTTCAGTCATGGCCAATTGTATGTTGCTTTATTAAGAGAAGTTTCAGCACAATCCATAAAACATTTTAGTGAAAAACTATGCTATCGAAGGTCATGAGGGTGTGTACATGAAGAATGTGGTCTTCAAGGAGATTTTTGATCGGATTGACCTGACGACGACAACAAGTACGGTATGACATCAACTTCAACCAAACAACAATTTAGTTCATTGCATTTCACATGAGTAGATAAAATTTAAAAATATTATATTTTGTATGCTACAACTAAAAAATTATTTTCTTTTCCAGGCATCATAGACTCAACGAAGAAGCACTATGCAAAGTCAAAGAAGGATAGAACATGCAAAAAAAATGAATGTTGAAGTAGGCCGAGGTCGACGTCAGAGTTGGAATGAACATGAGAGTTTGTCCAATATTTGTTTATTTTGCCAATTGTTTTTGTTTTGACTCATTTTCTATTGTTTGGTAAATTGAGTGTATAAAGATTAAATTATTTTTCATTTTTTCAAATTATGAGTTTTTGCACTTATATTTTTCATGTTTTACTTCCCATTTTTGAGTTTTTGAAGATCTCCACTCCACGACAAATGTTGCCCTCAACAAATATATCTCCCCTCACGACAAATGTCACTACCTATGATAAATGTCCCACCCACGACAAATGTTGCCCCCACGACAAGTGTCGCACCCATGATAAATATCACACCCACAACAAATATCGCCCACACGATAACTGTCGCACAAACGACATATGTCGCCCCACGACATATGTCGCCCAACGACAAATGTCGCACCCACGACAAATGTCGCACCCACGACAAATGTCGCACCCAATTATGTTGCACCCATGCTGAATGTCGCTACCACGCCGAATGTGGCTCCCACGATAAATGTCGCAACCACGACAAATGTCGCACCCATGACGAACGTTGTTCCCATGATAATTGGCGTACCCATGACAAATGTCACACATATGACCAATGTCTCTCCCACATTGAATGACCCAGGCAAGAAGGCCCATGCCTATCACTTGTATATATATTTTTATTTATTTATTTATTTATTTATATATGAAGCCAAAGTTTTGTTGAGAACATAAAACTTAAAACCCTAGAAAGTCATCGACTATTCTCCATCTTTCTTAGCCCTCTCAATGACTAGGATCTATCTTAATGACACCAAAATCAGTGAAGATCTTACATGAAGGATATGAATTAGTAATACTTGGGTTCCAGCATGCTCCAGAAGAGATTCAAGAAGTTATCAGAATGTTGGAAGACGTAGGGTTATAATTCCTTTTGTCTTAACCTAACACAATCATAAAAGAAGAAGTTCTGTAACTATACACAAAATTTAGGTTTCATCTCCCAGAGTGTCTATTAAGGGCAAGGTAGGGGATATAGAGATTAAGATAACCCCTAAAAGGATTACCCAGTCTCTAGACCTTCCCGCTACTGACATTAATGAAGACCGAGAGATTTCTACAAATGGACATAAAGATTGCCTTATAGTGGTGTTGTTTTGGTGGAAAAAGATATGGCTCTCTGGAGAGAAAGAACTTCAACCAGAAAGAAAAATTGCTTATAGATATCATTGGGAAAGCCAACATGTGCAAGACAGTATCCCATGATAGGATCTCTAAGGCCATGTTTGAATTAGTTGTAAGAATAATTCTTCTAAATAAGATCAATTACGCCGTAGTGGTATTTCAGAAGATTCTAAGTTGCCTTCAATCTCCAAACATAGGAAAAATCCTTTCCCTATACCTCCTAAATGCTTACCATGAGCATTTCAACATAGGGCAAAGAGTAAAAATCCATTTTTTAAAAGAGAATTGACAAAAAGATCGTGGAGAGATACTGTAGGGTGTTGCCCAAAACTCAAAGCTGAGAAGTAGGATAAGAGATCAAAGAAGGGAAAAAAGAGGTCATGGAAGATGACACAGATTCTGAAACAGAAAACCAAGATAGGGATATCAGTACACCTATTTATGAATCTAACTTGACCTCCTCCTATGAAGAAAGAGATGATGTTTAGGACTTCAGTGTTCAAGTCCAAGTTGATTTTTATGCTACATCACCTGAAAGAGAGTTGGTTGACCTTCAAGGAAATGATGCCCCATCTAAGTGGAGCATGAGTAAGTGTCTGAGAAAGTAGAGGATATTCCTATAATTTAATATTTGGATTTTGATGAACAAGTTGAGGGGGAGCCTCAATCTGAGGTCCCTAATTATGGAGAAAGTTTCCCCAAATCCAAAGAGGATGAGACACCTACTCATACCAAGTCTGTTGGTCAAGAGGACCTAGGGATAACCCTAATCCAAGATGCTCCTAAAGAATCACCCCAAGTTAAACAAACTCAACCATCCACCAGTACTTAAAAAAGTTCCATCCACACCTCCATTAAAGCTCTATTGGATGAGCAAGCTTTACATTTTAAATCATACATTGATGAGAAAGTTAAAGGAGTGAATGCTGAGATCCTACGAAAGATTCAGAAACTTAAAGTTGAGATAATGAAAGACCTAGATTTCCTGAAGAGTGATATTGCACACCTTAATTCTCAAATCACTAAGTGGTTTGATAAAGCTGCCAGCATAGTGCACCAGAATGTGAAGATTCTAACTTTAATAGATGAAAACTTGAGGCTGACTACATAAGATATTACCAGTATAAAGAATTTTGTTAGACAAACTAATGAAGTTATCAGGTAAGATGTGGATCATATTGAAGATTATGGGTATTCCACTAAACTTCAAGCTATGCAGTTAGCTGAAAAATCAGAAGAAGTTCTTTTGGAAGAAAATGAGAACATATTTCAGAATTAGTCCGGCATATATGAGGCCAACACTTCTCATCTGGATATTAAGATTTTTGAAGAAGCCAGAAAGGCGGAGAATATTAATGTAGAGAAAGCCCTGTGGGTTCTGCAAGGAATCGGGATTGCTCTCAACTTTACCTATACTAGATGGCAACATGCCACCTAACTTTGATTTTGGATCTCAAGAAAGGATAGCATAGGATGCTCAACTTGCAAAGAAAAGGAAGAGAGGACTCATGTTGCATGAAGAGTTCATGGCCTTCAGAAGAGCTAAGCAGGCAGATGATCATGACTATGATTATTATAGTGATGATTCTAAGACAATCAACAGCAATGCTTGGATAAGTCATTGATCACTCCTAAAGAACATTATAGTGTTTATCGCTTAGAAGAATGGATCAAATATTTGGAAAGACAGTCTCTACGGGAAAAAGTTTTCAAGTAAAATCTAGCGAGGAAAAGTAATCCAAAGAGGTTGCCATCTAAGTATATTCCCAAACCATTCCTTTACTCAAAGAAACAAGAATTTAAGGCTAGGACTTCTGAAAGAAGAGCAACAAAAAAGCTGAAGCTTCTCAAGCTCAAGCACACAAGAGGAAAAGTTCAGATTTAGCTGATATGACAAACTAGATAGTTGACAAGCACCTAGTACTATGAGATTTCTTGAAATGTATCTGTGTTGTATTTTAAATGGACATATGTTCAAACAATCAAAACCTCTGGCAGATTATATATATGTAAAATTATATTTCTGAGTTGATATGATCGTTATGTCACTTATTTTTTATTAATGATTCACTACTAGTTATTTGTGATAACATGTTTTTATTATTGTATTATAATTTCTTTTGTTAATTCACCTTAACATTGATAAGTGTTCTGCCCTTTTCAAATAGAGAGAGATTGTTGGCATTACTGCCCTCAATATTCAAAGATTTGAAGAAGCAACCCTTATAATGTTAAGTATATACAGTATTTGATGGCATATCTAATTCATGATTATGAGGTTATATAATATTGAATCTAAAACATATTTAGAGCAGAGATGAGTGGAAACCATTAAGATCAGTACAAGATTTTCCACCATACCGTTGACATCACTACATGATTATCCAATGTTTAGATAGAGGAATGCTTCGAGTGGATTTTATGGAGAAGATGTAGAAAGGATCAGCTTTAAGTGCCAAGGTCGATGTCATTGAGAAAGAAGATTCTGCTAAATAATATCGTCAAGACATGATTAAATGTTACCAGAAAGGAGAAATTCTCAGCGCCATGGTTGATACTGTTGAAAAAGAATTTACTGCTCAACGACATCGTGAAGACGGGATTAAATGTTACGTTTAAGCCCTCATAGTTTGGCAGCATTAAAATTTGTCGCTGGTGCATAAACGAATAGACATAGTATTCTATTATCGTCCATACCATTGATAAGACATTTACTGAGATAGTTGATGAAAGTCAATGTCATAAAAAGGATATGTTTGGGCATTGAAATAATGTCGTTACTCAAAAATAGTAATCGTGAAACTTAATGCAACACACTATTGAATAAAGTTAGTTCTCTTTGAAGACTTTCAGAAGAATAAAGAGGAGTCATTAAACTGGACTCGGAGCTAGGTCTTCTTCCTACTGTAAAAGAAGATCAAGAAGGAGAGCCCCCAAATATGTTCTACCTGAAGACATTGACTTTTCCAGGGTTGCTTCAAGTTTTCTTTCACAACAAAGTCAACTGAAGACTCATGAATTTTAAGATCATATTTATTGAGTTTCTAATTGTATTTATTCTATATACTTTCATCTGTAAGATCTCTAAGGAGATCTGAGCTACCGGGTTGTAATCCTAGTCGAAGTTGTAGGACTTCTTAATAAATAAGAGCATGGGACTTGGAATAAGTCAGAGGTAGGAAACTAGCTAGGTTTCTGAGCTATAGGAGTTGAAGATTTCTGAGTTGTAGGGATTCAGTGGCTGAGTATAGGAATTCTTGATTGGTTTGAGTGTAGGACTTATATGCATGAGGTAGGGTCTTGGAGAAGACCTGAGAGATCCTGAGGGATCTAAATTGTAATTTCTAAGGAGCTGAGTATTGGTGGAGTTTGTCGAGACTAGCTCACTACTGAATTGGTATTGGGGGATGGATGCATCCATATCCCGGGGAACCACTATAGAGAGTTGTGTGCTGATCTATGCTTGCTTATTGTGTTTTAAATTACGTATATATACTGAAATCAGAAAAGAGACCAATTAAGTACAAGCCCACCTATTAACCCCCTCTAGGTAATTTAGACTACCAACAATAACAAATTATCAACCTCAAGTGGGTCGATGACAACACAACCATCAAGAAAGTGATGGAGGCCTTCAAGTGTAGGTTTTTTGCCATTACATTCAAGGTAAAGGTGAGGGACGTGTTCCACCAGCTTCCCTGAGGAACAATTTAAAACTTCGAAGACCTGCATCGGAGTTTCCATCTACGCTTCTCCACGTACAAGAAGAGGAAGAAGGGAGTTGAGGCTCTCTTTCAGATCAAGAAATAGGGTGAAGAATCATTGGGAAGCTACGTGGAATGCTTTTTGGAGTAAATTCTTTTGGTTCAAGAGGTGTCTGGGAACACCTTATAGCTTTCCCTCACCATCGAGTTGTATCAGGGGTTATATAAGATGGAGCTTGCTCGGGACCCACCTCTATCTTTTGAGGAGCTAATCGACTGAGTGAGTTGGGAGATTTAGTGCGAGGCTACGAACTACACGTTCTTGACAAAGTTGGCCAAGTTAGGAAAAAGCGAGGTGAATTCATCAGGAGGATCCTAATAGTAGGAGTTTAGAAGGAGGGAAGAGCCAAGGAAGTAAGGATTTCAAGGACCCACCTGGGGGAAGGAGTCGGTATGGTGGTTTTAGTGGCCAATTAGTTGACCAGTATGGATTCAAGTGGGAGGACTCTCTTAGGGTTAGGGAAGAGGGTTTGTACAAGGAGGAGAGCACTTCCAAGGAGGGGGGAACTTCAAGAAGGGCAAGGGTGGTTCAACCAATCAGGGGAAGACTGGGTCTGAGGCTGTTTTATCCCCTCCCCAATATGTAATGGATATCGACCGAAGAGGAAGAAGGAACCGGGTAGGATGATCCAAAAGTGGAATGGTAACGTTGCTCTAATATGACTTTCACTAGAATGAAGGTCACACAAGAACCACTTGACGAGAGTTCTTGGAGGTGAGAGGAGTTGGGAAACCTATGAGGGGGAAGCAATCACAACAGTAGTTCAAGGGAGTTGGAGAAGTAGGAGGAGCTAAGGTGGGTGGCTGGTGTAATGATTGGGTTGGTATGGGCACCCGAGGCGGGATCAAAGTGATCTATGAGGGATAAGGATTGAGGCCACCCGTAATGGGAGTCTTCATGGAATCTACCACATAGAGTGTTAATTTAAACTTTAATACCCTACACCAAAAAGAAAATATCACCTTCTCTCGATAGGAAATGCAAGAGAACACAAGACCCATTCTATAATGTACTAGTAATTCAGATAGTGATCAAGAACTTCATAGATTCTAGAATCTTTGTGAACAACGGGAGTTTTATAAATGTGATCTTCAAGAGTGTCTTAAATGAGATGATGGTGGAGGAAAAGAGGTTACTTGCCTCAGATGGTCCTCTCTTCAGGTTCTCCATGGAGAAGAAGGATGTGGAGGTAGGAGCCGAGCTCCTCATGACTTTAGAGGGCGTCAAATAACTGTTGATTCATCATCATGGATGCCCCGAGATGCAACCATGCCATCTTTGGGAGGCCCCTCATTAGTGCCTTTAGGTGCAATCCTTTCTCCTACCAATAGTGCTTAAAGTACAACATTGAAGGAGTCTAGATCTGGGTCTAAGGGGACCCTAGGGTGGCTAAGTAGTGCTATGTTGTGGCTATCAAAACCATCTCTTAAATGGAGGAGGCAGAAGAGGTCGATAAGGAAATAAAGGATAGGGCCTTACTCTAAGCAATGGAGGAGATAGAGATGAAGGAGATCAACACCCAAGGTAAGAGTCCTGAGAAAGTGTAAGTCAACAAAAGGCTGAGTAAGGAGAACTAGGAGAAGATACAGAAGTACATTCAGTAAAATATGGACATATTTTCTTAGAGTTTGACGGACATGCCATGCATCAATGTGGATGTGGCGTACCATTGTCTTAACACCAACTCAATCGTCTGCTCTATCCGTCAAAAGAAAGCGGCAGTTGCAAACACTGTGGCCAAGCCCATCTTAGAGGAAGTAAGCAAGCTGGTGGTGATAAGTTTCTTGTCAGAGATATAATACCCAGGCAGGGTCTCTAATATTATAATGGAGAAAAAGAGCGATAGGAAGTGGAGAAAGTTTGTTGACTTTTCTATATTAAATAAGGCTTGCTGCCTAGATTATTAACAAAAGCCTCAAATAGACATACTGGCAGATTCATCTGTCAGTTTCACCGTGATGAGTTTTTTAGATGATTTTTTAGGTTTTTCTTAGATCTGAGCGCCCCCGCTAAATATCAAGGACGTTTTCCTGTGATGAGTTTTTTAGATGATACATCAAAAGAAATGGATGTTATTGCTATAAAATGACAATTTTGGGTTGAGAAATACATGAGAAAGTTACTAAAGAATGATGGACCTACTCTGCAAGGAGCATAAGTGAAGAAATTTGGAGGTTTATATGGATGACCTATATAACACATCCCCTGCAATGACCATATAATATGAGTCCGACCGGGACCCCACAACAAATAGACGGCATAACTTTGGTATTATAAAATGATACAAGAACACTACCCATCTCAAAATGCAAAAAGTAAATAGTGAATACAGTAAACAGAGACTAGAATTTGTCCTTAAATACATAGGGGTCCAAACAGCCTTATAGCCTTTCATCATCATAGAGTTCAAGATAATATCCAACACATCACTATACATCACATGAAAAATCAATCCTATGCTACCTTGGCGTGCATGATAGAATGTAATATAAGAAACATAAAACAAGCAGGAGGAGGAGAAGGTGCACTTCATGAAGCTTAGACCTTTTTGTCTGGCGAGCTAGCTCTAGCTTGCGATCCTTTACTTGTAACCATCATAGAAGACATGGTATAACGTGGGTATACTATAACTAACCACAACGGTATAACAACACCCCTCCTCCCAATCATCCCTAGTGGACCCCGATGCACACCATCACCATGCAGGTCATCAATTCGTATGCATATATAATAAAATAGTAATAAACATCGAAACTACAGGAATGTGTGTCACAAACATGAAAGACGTTTCTATGTTGGGGAATTAAATAGAATGGGCCTCTACCAATTCAACATATATGCAAATCTTGATTTCACCCTATGGAAATTGTAAGATTACTGAATTTTATTGCTCGAAAAACTTAATATTACACAGGTATGAGCCTATATTTATAGGTGATATGGGATATGGAAAGAATATAAGGGACCAAATCCAACATGTGAACTAATATTTATAGACCACATTGAGCTATGCGATTAGACAAGATAACTGCAGAATAATATACAGGTAGACTGTATCAACTAAGTATCCACCGGTCTCTAATCCACAAATCGCAGTTGACCACTAGTAGCTATTGAGGTGGTTAGACAGACTCTAACCGCTAAACCGCAATAGCTTGTTTCCTAATTGCTAGATCATAACAACAGTTAACCATCACCAGGCTTCTCTTACTCTAACAAAGGTATTTACACCGATCATCCTCAAGACAAGCAGACCGCACTAGAACAACAGAGCTGTCTGCCAGAGCAGACTGCCAAACTATATGTACCAGACCGCTAGAGCATCCCACCAGATTGGCAAGACCGTATAGCTTAGGCAGACTGCCAAGACATGTTCTAACACTCTCCCTCAAGATGGAGTATATATGTCAATCATGCCCAACTTGTCAAAGTCTTTTGAAAGTGGATACTGCTTTGTTAAAAATATTTGCTAGTTCTTTGTCAAAAGTGACAAACAAAGTACAGATTTGATTCTTTAATAGTTCTTCTTTGATAAAATAATAACCAACATCAATGTGCTTTATACTCTCATGAAAAACTGGATTCTTAAATATGTATATAACGGCTTTGTTGTCACAAAACATTGGTAGGGATGATAATAAAACTTCCCTAAGTTATGCTGAAGTGCTTGTGCAACTTTAACTCAAAAGTTGTCAAAGCATGCTTCGGTATTCAACTTTAGCACTTGATCTTGACACAATTAATTATTTCTTGATTTTTCAGCTAACCAGATTTTCTATCATAAAGGTGTAAAAACCGGATGCAGACTTTCTATCTTCTTTTTATCAGCATAGCTGGCATCAGAGTAGTATTCAATCCTCAGAGTAGTCTCCATGTATACCACCTCATTCAGATCGCTATTAAGAAAGAAATTATTGATAACTAACTGAGGCATATCCCAATCCTCGTTAACCACCACATAAAAGAGAACGGTGATTGTGGTAATCCGTGTAACTGGGGAAAAATGTCGAAGATGTCAAAATTAAATGTCTGGGTAAATCCGTTGGCGACCATTCTGCCCTTATAATGGTCTATAGTACCACCAGTATGAAACTTTATCACAAAGACCCATCGAAAAACAACCACATATGCCTTTAGAGGGGTAGGGACAATAGTCCAAATACCCCTCTCGGTCAAGGTCTTCATTTCCTCATCCATTGCAGCTTTCCAATGAGGAGTAACAAGTGCTTCTTGATAGGTACCCAGAGCAATAGTAGCCGATAGAGCGAAAGAAACACTCTTGCAAGTACGGGAAAGAGGAGCAAATAAAACAACATCATGAATGGAATGTTGAGTGCATGTATGCACTCCCTTTGGAAGAGCAATGGGAAGATCAAGGTCTGATCAATGCTTTGTATCAGATCCATCTATTGGCAAGAGTGCTGGCCAGGGAACTATTAGCGATGTCTCCAAAGGTATAGAAGTAGTATCGGGAGAAAGAGAAGGAGAAACAAAAATTGGTGTGGGAAGATAAGGAAGATGAAGCGTAGGTAGAGATACATACATAATTGGTAGAGAAGGAGGATCACTAGGTGGTGAGAGAACAATGGCTAGAGCAAAATAGGGAGCATGTTCAATGAAAGTAATGTCAGTGGAGACATAATGCTTCCGAAGAAGAGGATGATAACACTGATACCACTTTTGAGTTATGCAATAGCCAAGAAAGATGCACATAATAAAGCAAAGAGAAAGTTTGTCACGACCAGGAGAAGGAGAGTGAACAAACTTCAGATATCCAAAGACACACGGAGGTAATGGAAATGGTGTGACATCTGGATACAAGATGGATAAGGGGGTTTTGCCAGAACAAAAGAAGGAATATGGTTTATGAGATAACACGAAATAAAAACAACATGACCACAATAAGATCAAGGGACATTTATCTGAGTTAAAAGGGTGCGAGCAACATCTAGGAGATGACTATTCTTGTGTTCAATAATGCCTTTTTATTGAGAATTGTACAACTAACTAGTTTGATGAATAGTAGCATGATGCATACAAAAACTGAGAACTTATGACTAAGATACTATTTAGCATTATTAGTACGAAGAACTTTAATAGGAACACAAAATTGTATACATGCATAATTATAAAAGGTAGTGAATACAGAGAAAACTTCAGAGCATTCTTTTAAAGTTATAACTAAGTGTACATAGTTAAGTCATCAATAAAGGTTACAAAATACAAACTTCCCCTTCCAAAAGATCTTGTAGGAGACGGTACCCAAATATCTGAATGAACAAGCACAAAGGGATGAGAACAACTACATCCTTGTCTTGCTAGATGAGCGGTGATGTTTGTCGAGTTGACAAGCTTCACAGTGGAGAGAGGAGCCTTCCTAGGGTCAATCTGGAAGGAGTTGGTAGATGAGGCGTGGAGGAGGATGACCAAGACAAAGTTGCCACTCTAAAAGAGAAGTAGATGCGAGGAAAGCATAGATAGTATCAAGGAAAAAAGTCTGTCGCTCTCAGTTCCAGTAGAAATCGTCTCCTTGGAGTGTGGATCCTGAAAAGAGCATGTAGTGGATGTAAATGTCAGCTTGTAATTTAGTTGTTTGCAAAGACAGGTAACTAGGAGCAAAATGCACAGAAAAGTTAGGATACAGAGAGTATCTACAAGCAGTAGTGCTGGTGTACTGGCAAAAGGTGTGATGTACGTTGGGTTACATTATGTCACATTTCATGCTAGGCCCCTCGCGCGCGTTCTGAGTCAATAAACTTGACTCATGATCGAGTTGCACTGGCCAAAGGTCCAAAGTGCATAGGGTGAAGTGTTGAGTTGAGTGATACCCAACAGATCGAAGTGGGATGGCCTAGGAGAAAATGGCGAAGGTAAATTCGTCGGATATCATCAGGGATAACCGATAATTTCGTCGAATATCATTGGAAGAAAAGTCCAATGGAAATTCACCGGATATCGCCAATGATATCTGGAGATTCGTCGAGTTGCGGGGTTATTCGTCGAGTATCACTATATGATACTCGACACACTTGACACCAGGATTTGGAGAAGTATCTAAGTGGAATTCGTCGAATATCACTAAGGATATTCGACGAATTAGTCAAATATTGTTAAAGGAATACGACGGGAGAGAATTTGGATTTTTACCAAGCGGAATTCATCGAATATTGATACTATGTTTTGCAATAAAAAATATTAGGGTATTTTCGGCTTTTTAAAGCACAAATCATGTCTTATAAGTGCTTATATTGACCTCCTTTTGTATATATTATTGTCACTAATGTGTTTTCTACTTTTTGCAGGTTTTCACGTCTTTCAACCAATTTTTGCTGTTACACGCCCCAAGGTCACACCCTACCCGGGCGTGTACCTCGGGCGTGTACCTCGGGCGTGTAACGCAGAGGAATGAATCTACCGGTCTGTGTTGAAATTTGTGAAGTGGAAGTGGGCGACGGGACAGGTCGGGCGGCCTGTGGCGAACAGCTTCGGCGGACTGGGAGGACTGGGCGGACTGCGTTGTGCGGCCTGGTGGTAGGTCTAGTGGGAAGCCGGCTGTTCTTCTGAGCGGGTTGTTTGCATGGAGTTCGCAGACTATGCGTCCTGGTATCTGCGGATAGAGAGGCTTGCGGACTGGTGCATTGCTCAGTTGCCGCGGGTGCAAGCTTGTGTTGACAGGCGGGTTGGCTCGAGTTCGCATGCAGACTGGCGTGTCCGTGGTTTGGGCTGTTGCGGACTGAGCTTAGAGCTTGGCTGAGGCCTTATCGATCTCTGGTGTTACAGCAGGTGTCTGCTGTGGAGATCGTTTTGGCGGCCTAGTGTTGGAGTCCGGGATATGACCACTGCGTTGGGGCAGGAGTGCGGGAGCTCGCGGACTGATGGCGGTCTGTGCTCGGTGTCTTGGCGGACGGGGTTTTGCGTCCGCCATGCTCGCATTGGCCTTTGATGGTTTTGGGCTTGGTCACTCTGTGCCAAGTTCATGGTGTCCCCCGTATCCGCCGAGTCCGCTGTGACCGGGCGGTCTGTTGATAGCCGCCTTTGGTCGTGGACTTGTGGCGGATTGAGGTGTGAGTCTTGCGAACTGCCTCGGGTTGGTGCGGACAGCCATTGAAGGGGGTTTGCTGTCCTGCAGTGGTTGGAGCTTTGCGGGCTGATGCCTTGTCTGTTTAGCTTGGGCGGACTGGAGAGGGTTCGTCAATGGATGCCTAGCTCCTGGCAGTTTTTCTTGGTGACCGGCTAAGTCCTTGTGGACTCAGCGGACGGTGGTTTGCATTCGCGTGGGCTGGGGCGGTGTCGCTATCTCTTGGGCGGTGACCACACTCCTCACCTGGCCTATAAATAGGACCCCCCTGGCACATCTACAGTAACCTAAGTAACTTGAGTGAACAGTAAGTTGAGTTGTGCGAGGAGCTGCGGTCTGTGTTTGTCAGTCCGCGCGAATTGTTTCAGGCTGACGGTTTGCTGTGTGCAGGTCGCGCGGATAGCTTCAAGGAGCCAGGAGTTTGGCTGTGACTTCGGTCAGTGCTTGGAAGTGTGCGGTCTCTGCAGACTCAGTAGGAGGTCACTCTGCGGCTTGTCAGTTCTGTTTCATCTTTGCCAGCTTCAATAACCTGTCCGCCGGCTTCAGGCGGGTAGGGGTGTTCCTCGGTTCGGGTTCAGTAGGAGGCGAATAACGGTGTGTCCGCGCGGCTTCGCGGCTTCGGCGGACTCCGTGGTATTCGGCGGATTGCAGCTTAGTTCGGGCGGCTTCGGCGACCTCGGCGACCTCGGCGGTCTCGGCGAACTCCGGTTTTGTCCGCCCGGCTTGTTTTTTGGTGCTTTTTGTTTACAGCTGTAATACTAGCGAAATCATGTCTTGCTATGTATGCCTCAGATTGTAAAGAAGTGGATGTATAAAAGACCTTCTTGTGCTTCCATTGTTTGTTGGGTGAAACCTCTAGTCCTCGGTTTTTCCGCTGGTTCAACGTGCGAATTGGGTAGTTCCGAAGATATTATTTTGGCGTTTGGGATATCTTGCTGACCACGTTGAGAAAATTTAACATGGTATCAGAGGGAGGTTCCTGAGGTTCAGTTGCGTGAGCGGAGGTCAGCCAGTGTTGTTACTCAGTGATTGAGTGGTGATCAACCTGTGTTGTTTCTCGGAGCTTCTGAAAGGGTGCTAACGGGTGTTGCAATGGAAGGGAGTTTTGCAAGAGGTCTGGGCATTGAACTCTTAACGCCGACTAACTTCAAGAAGTGGAAGTCGTGCATGAAGAGTTATCTTCTTGGCGAGAAGGTTGATGGGATCATGGATCGTTTCAAGGCTCTCCTGGTCGCTAGAGGATTCTCACAGCAGTATGGAGAAGACTATGAGGAGACATTCAGTCCAGTTGCGAAGATGACTTCTGTAAGAGTGGTGATCGCCTTGGCTGCTAGCAAGGGATGGAGGTTGTGGCAACTCGATGTGAAGAATGCCTTTCTTTACGGAGAGATTGACAAGGATATCTTCATGGATCAGCTGCTTGGTTTTGTCTCTGGAAAGCATCCGGACTATGTCTGCAAACTCTGGAAGGCTCTCTACGGGTTGAAGCAAGCTCTTAGAGCGTGGTATGGGAAGATTGCAGAGTACCTGCAATTCTGTGGATACTTTGCTTCTAACTCGGATTCAAGCTTGTTCGTCAAGAAGAAGGGAGAGCTTCGAGTCTTGGTCCTGCTGTATGTGGATGACATGATCATCACAGGGAATTCGGAGGAGGAAGTAGCAAGGCTCATGGCTGAGCTTGCTATATGCTTCGAGATGAAAGACTTGGGAGAGTTGCATCACTTTCTCGGTCTGGAAGTGGAGAGGAAGGAGTACGGGATTCTCATTAGCCAGAAAGGGTATGCTGATCGCATTGTGAAGCGGTTTGGCATGGGCGAAGGGAAGAAGTGCTCTACTCCACTGGAATCTGGGCTGAAACTTCGACGAGATGAGGGAAGGGTTCTTCATGATCCCTTGGTGTTCAGGGCTCTTGTTGGGAGCTTGATTTATCTGACGATTACAAGGCCGGATATAGCTTATGCTGTTGGCCGAGTAAGTCGGTATATGGCTGAACCAAGACAATCTCATCTAGTGACAGCAAAAGGAATTCTGAAGTATGTCAAGGTGACTTCTGAGATGGGACTCCTCTATGGAAGGGATGCGGAGTTTGCGTTGCTCGGGTACACAGATGCTGACTATGGCGGTGATTCAGATGATCGGAGGTCTACTTCAGGTTATGTGTTCACTTGCGGTTCAGCTAGCATCTCGTGGTGTAGCAAGAAGCAAGACTCGGTGTCGGTTTCAACCACGGAGGCGGAGTATAAGGCTTCGGCCTTGGCTGCTCGGGAAACCGTTTGGTTGAGGAGGCTTATAGAGGATGTCCATGAAGAAGTGCAAGGGCCTACTTTACTCCGGGGTGACAATGAGAGTGCTCTCAAACTGGTTAACAATCCAGTTTGTCATGCCAGGACCAAGCATATAGAGATTGATCACCATTTTATCAGGGAGAAGGTGTTGGAAGGATCTCTGCTGGTCGGGCATGTTCGGAGTGAAGATAATCTTGCTGACATCTTCACGAAGCCACTGTCGAAGGGGCCCTTTGAACGCTTGCGCAGCTTGCTGGGCTTGGTCACCACTTCTCACTTCAAGGGGGAGTGTTGAAATTTGTGAAGTGGAAGTGGGCGACGGGACAGGCCGGGCGGCCTGTGGCGAACAGCTTCGGCGGACTAGGTGGACTGGGCGGACTGCGTTGTGCGGCCTGGTGGTAGGTCTAGTGGGAAGCCGGCTGTTCTTCTGAGCAGGTTGTTTGCATGGAGTTCGCGGACTATGCGGCCTGATATCTGCGGATAGAGAGGCTTGCGGACTGGTGCATTGCTCAGTGGCCGCGGATGCAAGCTTGTGTTGACAGGCAGGTTGGCTTGAGTTCGCATGCGGACTGGCGTGTCCGTGGTTTGGGCTGTTGCGGACTGAGCTTAGAGCTTGACTGAGGCCTTGTCGAGCTCTGGTGTTACAGCAGGTGTCTGCTGTGGAGATCATTTTGGCGGCCTGGTGTTGGAGTCCGGGATATGACCGCTGCGTTGGGGCAGGAGTGCGGGGAGCTCGCGGACTGATGGCGGTCTGTGCTCGGTGTCTTGGCGGACGGGGTTTTGCGTCTGCCATGCTCGCATTGGCCTTTGATGGTTTTGGGCTTGGTCACTCTGTGCCAAGTTCATGGTGTCCCCCGTATCCGCCGAGTCCGCTGTGACCGGGCGGTCTGTTGATAGCCGCCTTTGGTCGTGGACTTATGGCGGATTGAGGTGTGAGTCTTGAGGACTGCCTCGGGTTGGTGCGGACAACCATTGAAGGGGGTTTGCTGTCCTGCAGTGGTTGGCGCTTTGCGGGCTGATGCCTTGTCCGTTTAGCTTGGGCGGACTGGAGAGGGTTCGTCAATGGATGCCTAGCTCCTAGCGGTTTTCCTTGGTGACCGGCTAAGTCCTTGCGGACTCAGCGGATGGTGGTTTGCATTCGCGCGGGCTGGGGCGGTGTCGCTATCTCTTGGGCGGTGACCACACTCCTCACCTGGCCTATAAATAGGACCCCCCCTGGCACATCTACAGTAACCTAAGTAACTTGAGTGAACAATAAGTTGAGTTGTGCGAGGAGCTGCGGTCTGTGTTTGTCAGTCCGCGCGGATTGTTTCAGACTGACGGTTTGCTGTGTGCAGGTCGCGCGGATAGCTTCAAGGAGCCAGGAGTTTGGCTGTGACTTCGGTCAGTGCTTGGAAGTGTGCGGTCTCTGCGGACTCAGCAGGAGGTCGCTCTGCAGCTTGTCAGTTCTGTTTCATCTTTGCCAGCTTCAATAACCTGTCTGCCGGCTTCAGGCGGGTAGGGGTGTTCCTCAGTTCGGGTTCAGCAGGAGGCGAATAACGGTGTGTCCGCGCGGCTTCGGCGGACTCCGTGGTATTCGGCGGATTGCAGCTTAGTTCGGGCGGCTTCGGCGACCTCGGCGACCTCGGCGGTCTCGACGGACTCCGGTTCTGTCCGCCCGGCTTGTTTTTTGGTGCTTTCTGTTTACAGCTGTAATACTAGCGAAATCATGTCTCGCTATATATGCCTCAGATTGTAAAGAAGTGGATGTATAAAAGACCTTCTTGTGCTTCCATTGTTTGTTGGGTGAAACCTCTAGTCCTCGGTTTTTCCGCTGGTTCAACGTGCGAACTGGGTAGTTCCGAAGATATTAATTTGGCGTTTGGGCTATCTTGCTGACCACGTTGAGAAAATTTAACAGTCTGAAACTTCATTCCTTGAAAACTTAGTGTACACGGCCTCTGTCATGCCCGTGTAACACCTACACGGGCGTGTTCAAGAGGCGTGTCCCCGAGTTCTGAGGAATCGCCGCAGCACGATCTTTTCTCGCTCCACTGTCGCACCGAATGTGTCATGCCCCCTTTACACGCCCTGGTCGGGCGTGATATATGGGCGTGTAATTCAAATACGACGCCCGTCACGTCCAGCATTCAATTTCAGCCAAAAAAGTTACACTGAATGTGTCACGCCCCAGGTACACGCCTGACCCGGGCGTAAGGGGGGCGTGACCCAACACGAAAAAATTCTATAAATTGAGCCCATCTCCAAGGGTTCAGAACTGGTTTGGAGTGAGAGTGGAGATTCTGCCCTTTAGTTTTCTTGTATTTTTGTAATTTTCAATGCTTCTCCTCTCCCTCCTCAGTTTAAGCTTTTTAATCCAGCTTAGTTTACTCTTTTTTTATTAGTTGTTGTAATTGCTTAGTAGATAAATGTTAATGCTAGCATATGTTTTCATTTCCAGCACTTGTAGTCTTTTATTTTAAAGTTGTAGCTCTCTTTCAGTGTTAATGAAAAGTGTGCCATTTTCTTTGTTTTCTTAATGCATTTCTACTCATCTCTCTTCCTCCACTTCACCATGAGTAACTAATCCTCCTTGTACTCGATCTTGATGATCTGAGGTTCGAGTTGATTAAGTTATAATGCTCTAGTTCGCACTTTTTTTGTAAGGCTTAGAGTTTTGTTTTACTCTTCGAAAAATCATGTTTGGAGTTATATCATCGATATATAATTTCCATATTTGTTTTCATTCTTAGCTAGCCGAAAAGCTCGTAGTTTGAAGTGAACACTCAACAGTAAAGAGAGTTGCATGCACCCCTCGAGAGAGGCAGACGTTAAATCTCCCAGATTGGAGTGAAATCAATAGAGGGGTTCATAGCGTAAAGCGAGCTTTAGGTGTCCGATTTGGATGAGAGTTCGGTCGGACCTTCCTAAACTCAGGTAGGCATGGCTTCGAGAGAAGCGTGTTCATGCTTATGGAACCTCCACGGTCAAGGATTTTTTATCTTATTAAGTTAGGGTTTGTTATCGCATTTTTAATCAACTTTAACCGAGGTGATTCTCGATCGAGTGCTCTTCTTTATCATCGTCTTAACCCCAGGTTGTAATCGCTTTAATAGCTCTCTATTTAACTGCAAGCATTTCTCTTTTTAGCGTAATATTTCTCTTCTTAATCGCATTTAGCTTTCTCTTAAACCCTAAAACAATCTGTGATAAGATAATAGTTTTCGTGTGAGTAAGAATACTCGACGGTTCCCGGATTTTAATACGACACTTGTGTCGCCTAGCTGCATTTTGATAGGTATACTTGCCTCGTTAGATTTCTAGTTCGATTTATATTCTATTTTTGAATATTTTAACACCAAGTTTTTGGCGTCGTTGCTAGGGAGCAAATTTTGTTCATAATTTGAAAACACAAATCTATTACTTTTATCACTTCTCTTTCTCACCCTCTTTCTCAAAAATTAAAAAATTCAAAAAAATATTACCGCTCTTAATAGAAACCCATATCACAATTTTTCTACGCCACCTAACTCTCTCAAAAAGGGCAATGTGGTTTTAAATGCCACTATCATGTCTAGTACCTTGTGAAACCTTCATCGGGTAGCCGTTGGGAAGTTCGAGAGTTAAAACATAAAAAAATCTATTTCAAAGAAAATATAGTAACTCTTTTTTCTTTCTATTTTATTTTTCTCTTTCTTCATCTTCTCTTCTTCTAGTTCATGACCCGCGGAAATCCGTCGGATATTTTGGACTTGGACCATGAAATTGAGTGTACTCTTTGGAGAAGATCTCGATTTCAAGGCTCTACTCACCAAATACTGATTGAGGATTCCGAGTCATTTTCAACCCTAAGAATGGAAGAACCTGTCGTAGAGGAAGTCGTGCATATGCCTATGTCATATTATGCACGACCAAATCTAGAGGGTACAAAATCAAGCATAGTTCACCGTGTTATAGCTAATAATAAATTTGAACTTAAGCCTAGTAAAATTCAAATGGGGCAGTAGTATGTGCAATTTGATGGACTTCAAGATGAAGATCCGAACGCGCATATTGCAAGCTTTCTTGAGATTTGTGACACCTTTAAAATCAATGGTGTTACAAATGATGCTATTAGGCTAAGACTCTTCCCTTTCTCCCGAAGAACCAAGGCTAAGTAATGGCTAACACTCTACCAAAAAATAAAATCACCACCTGGAATCAACTAACTGAAAAATTTCTGGTGAAGTATTTTCCGCCAGCTAAAACTGCAAAACTTAGGAATAATATTTCTGCCTTTGGATAAATAGATTCTGAAACTCTCTATGAAACTTGAGAAAGATTTAAAGAACATTTAAGATGATGCCCCCATCACGCGCTGCCTGTATGGTTGCAGGTACAGACATTTTATACGATCCCCCATCACGCACTGCTTGTATGGTTGCAGGTTTAGATATTTTATAACAGGCTAAATCAAAGTACAAAGCAAATGATAGACGAAGCTTCCGGTGGTACCTTAAACCACAAAACCCCGGAAGCCGCTCTTGAGCTTTTTGAGAACATGTCCATGAACACGTATCAGTGGAATGTGCCTAGGTCCCGCCCGAACAAACCTGCAGGTATCTTTGAAGTAGATAACGTCTCCCAGCTAGCTCTACAAGTGGAAATGTTAAGTAAAATAAATAACGGAGATGACTGCTGCCTCCGCCCCTTGGGTATGGGAATCTGTAACTCCTGCACCCGAACAATTAGATTATGTTAATAATATGCCTAGAAATGCTTTTCAAAAAATTTCTGTTGCTAATTTTCCCGCTCCAGGTTTCACTTTTCCGAATCGTTATAATCCTGCATTAAGTAACCACCCGAACTTTTCATGGAGTAATCTCTCGAACGCAATGCTCCTGCCACCACAATATGATTTTTTTACACCACCATCACCTTCTCAAAATTTTCCAAAACCTCTAAGTTTGGAGGAGATGTTTTCAAAATATATGAACGTTAATGATGCTACGATAAGAACCTTAACCAGGACTGTTAAAAGTTTAGAGAATCAAGTAGGTCAACTCACAAAAAATATTTCTGAACGACCCGCCGGGTGTCTTCCTGCCAACACCGAGCCCAACCCGAGAGAGCAAGCGAAATCTATAACTCTTCGTAGTGGGAAGCAAGTTTCTGGCATGGTTAGTGAAGAGCCCGAGGCAAGCTCCGCCTCCATTTTAAAAATCAAAGTTCCGCCCCATTTTAAAAAACCAACCCTCCGCCGAGAAAAATTATATCATTCCACCCTCTACTGAAGAAGAATTTATCACCCCTCTCCCTGTGAAAGAAAAAGATCTCACTCCACCACCCATCTTTAAAAATATTTCAACTCCACCATACCTTTCTGAGCTTAGCAAGCAACGTCAGGATCACCAATACTCCCGCTTCTTAGAAATATTTAAGCAAATCCACATAAATCTACCCTTCCACAAAGCAATCTCCCAAATGCCAAAGTACGCCAAGTATCTTAAGGACCTCCTGACTAATAAAAAGAAGTTAGAAAACTTATCGCATGTCACACTAAATGCTGAGTGCTCTGCGGTCTTAACAAACAGTTTACCAAAGAAGATCAGTGATCCGGGTAGTTTTTTTATTCCGTGTGTCTTTGGTGATCTTTTTGTCTAGCATGCATTGGCCGACTTAGGTGCAAGTATCAACCTGATGCCCCTCTCATTATTTAAGAAGTTAGGAATTGGTAGCCTCAACCCCACACACATGAGTATCCAACTCACAGATAGATCCGTGAAATACCCATTAGGAATCGTGGATGATGTCTTGGTTAAAGTCGATAAATTCATCTTCCCGGTAGATTTCGTCATATTGGACATCGAAGAAGATGTCGAGGTTCCCTTTATCCTTGTCCGACCCTTCCTTGCCACCTCCCAAGCTATCATTGACATAAGCAATGGTAAGCACTTCCTATGAGTAGGCGATGATGAAGTGACTTTCTCTATCACCCCTTCGATGAAGAATACCCTAGAAAATGACGACTCATGTTTTTTCTTAGATACCTTAAGTGAAGAATCTTCCTACTACCCTTCTGAAATTAAAAATAAATCTTCTGATTTTTGTTTTTTCCTTTACTCTTTAAAATGAATCTCTGCATGAGATGACCATGGCTGCAGACTCCATCCTTTCTAATTTTCCATATAAAGTAAAGGTCTTCGAAGACATTTTTTTTGAAAAAGAGAGAATTTCCAAAACATCGTATGAAGAACCCCCACCCTGGAATTAAAGGAACTACCCGAACATCTTAGGTATGCATTCTTAGAAAAGGATTCTAAGCTACCAGTAATAGTTTCGGCCTACCTAACCGAAGTGCAAAATGATAAGCTCCTACTAGTGTTACGTAAACATCGCCGAGCTATTGCATGGCAGATAGTTGATATCAACGGCATAAGCCCATCTTTCTACACCCACAAAATCCTAATGGAAGATTATTCACGTAATTTAATCCAACCTCAGCGCCGTATAAATCCAAATATGAAAGAAGTCGTAAAGGGCGAGGTTATAAAACTCTTAGAGGCAGGAATTATCTATCCTATATCAGATAGTAAGTGGGTTAGCCTTGTCCAGGTAGTGCCGAAAAGGGGAGGGATAACTGTAGTTAGTAATGAGAATATTGACTTAATCCCGACGCGGACGATGACGGGGTGGTGAATGTGTATTGACTATAGTAAGTTAAACGACGCCACCCGCAAGGACCACTTTCCCTTGCCGTTCATCGATCAGATTTTAGAACGATTATCCGGCCATAGCTTTTACTGTTTTCTCGATGGTCTTTCAGTGTTCTTTCAAATCCCCATCTCTCCCGAGGACAAGGAGAAAACTACGTTTACTTGTCCCTTCGGAACCTTCACTTACCGAACAATGTCGTTTGTATTATGCAATGCGCCAGCTACATTCCAGTGATGTATGCTCGCTATCTTCGACAAGTACGTAGAAAGCATTATGGAAGTATTTATGGTTGATTTCTCCGTCATCGGCGATGCTTTTTATATTTGTTTAGAAAACCTCGAAAAAGTTTTAGAAAAATGCCAAGAAACTAACCTTGCCCTAAATTGGTGAAAATGTCATTTTATGTTGAGGGAAGGGTTAGTTTCGGGACATAAGAATTCTGCAAGAGGAATTGAGGTAGACATAGCTAAGATAGAAGATATTGAGAAGCTGCCGCCGCCTACGAATGCCAAAGCTATAAGAAGTTTCTTAGGACACGCTGCCTTCTACCGCCGCTTCATTAAAGATTTCTCCAAAATCACCAAACCCCTTACTCATCTTCTGGAAAAATACGCCCGGTTTATTTTTGATGACCTTTGTATATCTGACTTTGAAACAATAAAATAAAAATTAATTAATGCCTTTATTATGATAGCTCCGGTGTGGGACCTTCCCTTTGAAATTATGTGTGATGCGAGTTATTTTGCGGTGGGACCCATATTAGGACAATGAATATCTAAAAACTTCCACCCCATCTATTATGCAAGTAAAACTCTTACATCTGCAAAAGATAATTATACCAAAACCGAGAAGGAGCTCCTAGCTATTGTTTTTGCTTTTGATAAATTCCGTTCTTATATTACTCTTTCCAAAATTATCATTTTTACGGATCACTCGACCCTCAAGTATCTTCTTGCTAAGACGGTTGCCAAACCACGCCTGATTTGCTGGGTCTTACTCCTCCAAGAGTTTGACTTGGTAAGCAAGGAGCCGAGAATTTTGCCGCTGACCATCTCTCACGATTAGATAATCCGTATATAGAAAAATTAGATGAAAAATCTTTCAATTATTTCTTCCCCGATGAGAAGCTGCTTTTGATTAGTACATCTCCTTCTCCATGGTTTGCACAAATAGCCAACTATTTAGGGGCTCGTATCCTCCCAAAAGAGTTCTCCTCTCAGCAAAAGAAGAAATTCTTTTATGAGTTGAAGAACTATTTTTGGGAATACCCACATCTTTTCCGAGTCTGTGCGGACCAAGTGATAAGGAGATGCGTCTCTTTTGACGAAGGATTAGATATTTTAAAACATTTGCACGATGGACCGACTGGTGGTCACTATCAAGCTGCTCGCACCGCCCACGAAGTGCTTTGCGCGGGTTTTTACTGTCCTAGCCTATTTAAAGACGCGCAAGCCTTTGTGAGTAGGTGTGATAATTGCCAACGGTGGGGATTGCTAGTTCGGTTTATATTCTCTTTGCGAATATTTTCACACCAAATATCACTAAGGATATTCGATGAATTCGTCGATTATAACATTGGCGATTCAGCGAGAACAGTGAAGAATTCATCAAGTATACCCAGCTATATTCGTCAATTCGTCGAGTATGAAGCCTGATACTCGCCGAATTTGACTTGTGCGTTTTTCGGCACAGGCAGATTCGCTGGCTTGTACAGGCGGGCTGAACCGGAGTTCGGGATTCGTGCGGGTTGGCTTCCTTGGAACGGTCACTTCAAATGAGACCTAATATGGGTTGTCCAATAACTTGGTGAGACATGGCGGAAGTGACATAACCTGACACATCTTATAAAAAGGAATAAATCTAAACTTAGTCGTCACTTATCCTTCTGCCAAGCCGATACTCTCGAAGTCACCAGAAACTGATTCCTGCTTTGCGAACCCGATGGGAGTGGAAGAAGAAGATCGCGAAGTCTCCAGAGTTTGGATTTCTGGAGGAAAAGCTTCTCCGTTTTTCCGTGAAGAACAACCACCACCAAAGAGAAAACCATGCCGCAAAGAAGAGTGACAAGGTCCATGGTCGTAAATGTCGAAACCGCCGGAAAAGAGGTGAGCTTCCTACCTTCTCCCTTGGTATTATAACTATAGTTAATTCCTAGGAGAGATGTCTACTCAAAGGAGTTTGATTTGCAAGATGAAGATTTATTAGGAAGGGATCGTGTTAGGGCTTCGCCCCAGGGAACTAGTTGTCTTCAACCACTCCGCCCTTCTAAGAGAAGGCGGTGGACTTGGTTTTGTGAAGAATAATACTCCTATGAGGGTGAATAAGGGAGGAGGAATGCTGGATGGAGTTTTGGAAATATTGGCTTTAGGAGGAAGACAAACCGATGACATTCGTTTCACTTTAAGATGCACGCAGAAATCTGTTTTCTACGCGTAGCGATCTTCATGGCAGCTTTCGGGCATGAAACAGCCAGATCTGGGTTTTCAGCTAAATGTGAGAGTCGTAGAACATTGAAATACCTTTCCAACGGGTGGTTACACATATTCATGCGAGTTATGTAGCCATGGGAAAGCTCAATCGAACTTGCTGGTCTGATACTTTATTCGTGCAGAAATCTGTTTCTGTATGCAGCAGACTTCGAGGCTAATTTCAGGTACGTTACAGCTTGTTCTAGGTGATGGACCAAATACCAAGGTTGTGGTCCTTGGAAATACCTTTCCAACGAATGATTAGATGTCTTCATATGATCTCATATACTTAGGAATGTCCAGTCAAATTGGTTTTACAGTCAAGCCCTGTGAACTTAATATTCTCGGGTTATTATAAGAATGAATGTTTAGGTTCTAACGAACTTGGGCTGACATGCATGTGATAAAAAATGGTTTAGAGGAGTTTAATAAACTAATGGCTTGGGGAAGTTTGGTGAACAAATGATTGGATAAGGTTTGTTGTACAAATGATGCACTTGTGATATCCGGGAAGGATGTGCATGATTATAATACGGTGAATGAAATAGGTTTTGAAAGAGGGTGTGATGCTCGATAATTGAATGTGTAATCTATACTTATGATATTATGGTTGATGAATACATGATGAACTAATATAATTGTCATGAATGCTGATGAACTATTATAATTGTCATGATTGCTTGATCATAGGAAGGAATCATATGAGGTAAATCTCATGACCATGAAAAATGTTGAATCGTGATCTCAAGTATTGGATGGTATTTGTTGTATAGTCCACTGCTTAGAGTGTGGATTGTCACGACCTACATTTTCTACGAATTCAAAAATACGTCAGAGTAGAGAAAATACACGTCGTGATTCCACGTCGTGCAGGGGACAACTGCAGACGCTATAGCAACCCGTCCTCACATGTACATCATGTAAAAGATTAATGAAATTAAGTTGAAAACAATGCGTATAAGTTATTAGAGTTACTGACCGTGTCCCTCGGTCGGGTGGACCACTAGTCCATAGGTGACAAAATATATAAGTTTTACGCGGCGAAAAATGCTGAGTTGATTCATTTGTTAACCTATATGAGGGTGAAGGTCTATTATCTTAAGATGATGATGTGACTTCTATATTTAATATATATAGGACTTTTATAATGCTTAAAATTTGTAGATTTAGCAGTTAAAAGTCATGTCATGCCGATACACCAGAATGCAGTTTTGTATACTTTAAAATAACTAAATGCATCCTAACATAAATCTTTCCCAGAGAGCGAGTATAAACAGGTAAAAAGTAACAGCAGTAAAAGAAGCAAGTAGTCCACCACAGAAAAGTCAAAGACTGTGGGTGTCAACAACTAATACGAACCCATAGTAAAAATTTGACAAGTCTAAACAAAGTCAACTACCTCAAGCTCAGAGGTGGAAGCAAATGGCCACAGCTACCAGCAGCACCAGAAGCACAACACGGTCAGCCAAACCTGCTACTGCCCTAGTCCTGAGGCATTCAAAAGAAGAACACCACAAAAGCAAGTTACAAAAGGTGCAAGAATTAAGGCAGACCAAACAAACCTCAAAGTGAAGGAAATTTAAAGCGACTGCAACAAAACCGTCAGCAACATAGTAAAGGTAAGCAACGATAAATCTAGCCGAGCAAGAATGACTAATCACATCATTAGGACAAAACAAAGTACCAACATCAAAAGTTCAAACTTTCATCTTTCATTAATATTCATGTTATTCATTAAAAAAACTAAGACTGATCAGCTCAACAATAAAGAGTACTGTGTTGCGGAAAAAGGTCCACAACGCGCACAAACCCAGCCAACAGGCACCGTACCGAGGGAGAAACTCCAACGCGCTCAGACCTATCTAAGGTAATGTGCAGGGGATGAAAGTCCACAACGCGCACAGACTCAAGCATAAGGCACTATGCTGAGGGAGGATCCCAACGCGCACAGTCCATCTGTGTTTCTTTAGTTACTTAATTATACAAGCAGAGTTCTGTTTCATTCATCACAGGCTCACGGTCAACAATCAATGTGGACTGCAAAAAGAAATTTTAAGGTCAGGCAAGTAAAGTAGAATCAAAAACCATGGAACGCACAAGGTGTCATAATGATTAAGGTGACTCGATGGTTAAAACGGCACGACAACCGATTCGTTTACCAATTCTATGAACCAAAATTTTGGGGGTATGAGTTTAGGGAAAACAAGTCGCAATTCAAGTAAAAGAGAAAGAAAATTAGAATTTCAGTACAAGTTTCTAAGTAATTGAAACATGATAAACTCAAACAAATATAGCAAAAATTTAGAATAAAGGATCAAGAGGGAGATCAAGAACACCACTTGCCTCGTTTTTACCGGAAAAATCCTCTGAATCACCCAACGTCACAGATCGGGGCAAAAGAAGATGGGAGGAGTCGAAATCTGAACAAAATGGCCGACTCGGTCGAAAAGACACAAAAACAAACTAACGGCAACGCGCCGTCAACTCCACGTTAATGTAACGCCCCTTACGTCATAATGACGTCAACAAGAGGATTAAATAATTGCCTGAAAATTAGGGGCGTTACAGTCACCCCTCCAAATAGGAAGTTTCGTCCCGAAACTTGGAACACGAAACGAAGCAAGAGGGCAGAGGGAGAGACACGACAGAAGAATTCATTAAATAAGAGTACTAACCGGTTAAGGCTAGGAGAACATGTGAGGATGAGATTCTCTCATTGCAGATTCCAATTCCCAAGTTGCACCTCTAGCATACTGATTTCGCCAGAGAACCTCAACCATCGGAATTGTTTTCTTTCTTAGTACACGATCTTGCATCTCAAGAATACGGACAGGCTCTTCGACATACGAGAGATTAGGCTGCAACATGGGCACTGATTCAATGACATGCCAATCACAACGAACACACTTTCGCAACTGGCTCACATGAAACACGTCGTGAACACCAGGGAAAGAATCAGACAATTCCAGTCTATAGTCATAAGCATGAATGTCTACTACAAAACCCAATAGGAATGAAACACAATACACAAGTACACGGCATTAAGGCCTTACATTTGTTTACTCAAATAAAATGTTTCTTCCATACCACGGCACGCAGGCCGGTCACACATGAATATAATAAGTAAACACTCAAAATTTGGCCTTCGAGGGCCGGCTCAGCAACTTGGGCCTTAGCTCGCTATTTACTGCTCGGCTCCGCAGCACCTGCAAGCAACAATCCACCGCATGGTGGCAAACAAAAGCAACAGTCAGCTATGCTGACCAAATTATAACGATACCGCCCCCAAACTCGGGGCGGCGATGCTTCTTTCCCTGCACTTTGTTAGGATAACCAAGCAGTATAGATAAACACTTCATCACAGGCATGGGCACGCACGGCCACACACCCCATGCACTCAAGACACATTCTCGGTGAACCGGTCAATGTCACATCAATTAATGTATGCCCCGAAACTTAAAAGAGAGACGAGAGGCATTTTGGGCCAAATTTGGAATTTGGCAGGGGGCACACGGCCTGCAACACGGTCGTGTCCCAGGCCATGTCGTGTTTGGGTCGATGATTTAGCCGAGAGGTCGATGAATTCTGTAGTCGACGATCGTCGAGCAGCGAACACGGCCTGAGACACGGGCGTTTCTCAGGGCGTGTCGAGCTCGTGTCGACGATCTGCCAGGGAAGTCGACGATTTTTGCTCGACGAAATGTCGAGACACGGAACACGGCCTAGGACACGGTCGTGTCCAAAGCCTTGTCGGGTGGTCGATGAACTGTGCTCGACAAATTATAGAGACTGTGAACATGACAAGGAGCCCAGACATGTTCGCGTATGACACGGGCATGTCAAATAGGACACAGGCATGTCCAAGACCTGTGTGAGTCTCGGGTTGGTGTTGGTCCTGTGTTGATGGAGGAACATGACCGGGAACACGGGCGTGTACTGGCTGACATGGGCGTGTCATGTCGAACACGGGCATGTCGGGTGCCCGTGTGTTTTTTGAGATGCGTCGATTTTGATGGCGAATGAGGGACACGGCCCTAGACATGGGATGTCGCAGGCCGTATTCGGCCCAGGTGCAAGGGCAACTAGATCTGATATACTCTAGAGGGGGGGTGAATAGAGTATATGGTGTTTAAAAACTTTTTAAAAACTTTTACAACAACTGTTGTAATGTGTGTGAGCAGGGAAGCAAATATATAAATCTATCACAGAACTAAACTATGCAAAAACTAAGCACAGACAAATCAAGGCCAGAAACAAAAAACAAAACAAGCCACAACCAGATGACACAAGGGAATATAGTGGTTCCCCAAACTTGGGTACATCCACTCTTCTACCACCCTAGGTAGTAATCCACTGCAGGATGAGTTGATCAGGTGTCCTGGGTACCAATAAGCTTTTGATAAGGTGCTCAAAAACCAAATCAGATTTTTTTGATCAGGTGTCTTGCCACCAATGAGCTTTTGACAAGGTGCTCAAAAACCAGATTCAAACTTTTGAAGGGAGTTTGAAAAACCCTTTACAGAGTGAGGGTGAGGGAGTGATGTCAGTCTTCTCTTTCTCAATCAGCTGAGAAGACTAAGTGGATTGATGTCAAAGCTCCCCCTGAATCCTTGAAATCTTCAGGAAGAAAAGCTTTGCTGAGGGTGATAGGCCTTCAAAGATAGATCTCCAGCAAAAGATGATTTCAGCAAGCTGAAATGTTGAGTGTCTGGAGTCTTGAAATGATGTTGGCCTTGAACACTTTTTGAGCTGAAGAGATCTGAAGAATGTTTGAAAGCTTGATCTCTTTGATGAGTGTTCTACAGAATTCTCCTTGACAGAAGATTTTGAAAAAGTCTCTATATTCTAAGTTGTGTGTTCTTTCTTCTTGTCAATCTCTGTATTTCATCTTTTTTCCATTCAAACACATTCTGTCTTTTATTCTCTGTGCCAGAATAGAATATCACTCTGTCAAAGATAGTCGTTGGTCTGCATTGATTACAGCCTTAATTGCATAATTTCTTCTGAAGGAAAGTCCACTGAATTATTCCTTGAAAAATCCCTTGAAACTTGGTCCAGAAGTAAATGAAAATGGCTAGCAGATCTTCTGAATTAAATGCAGAATAACTTCTAACTGATTTGAATTTGAATTCTGAAAGATAACTGAAATCGTCGAACTGAGCTCTACTATCGTCGAGCTGAGCTCAGCGAACTGGAAAATTCAAGCAGCAACAAAATCGTCGATCTGAGCTCAAAGATCGTCGAACTGAGCTCAGAGATAAAGATCCAGTGCAGAGTCAAAATCGTCGACCTGAGCTCACCGATCGTCGAATGGAGTTCGACGACATTGTGAAGTTGAGCTAGACGATCGTCGACCGGAGTTCGACGAAACGTCGTGCTGAGCTCGACGATTAGACTTAGTCTCTAGTCAGAAAAACTTGGCCTCCAGGGCAGCTTCCAAACCTAGACTTCTAACCCTTAGACTCAAATCTAATTGACCTATTAAGCTATACAGAAGGTCAAACACAGATTCCTAGAGACATAGTGATCCTGACCCAAATTAGTAATAGGGTGTTCCAACAATCTCCCCCTATTTGGGTTAGGAAAACTATTTACAGACTTTGGAAAAATTCAAATAACAACATACAATCAAAAATGCATAAAGAACAACAGCAGCTAGACACATTGCAGAAACATCACAGAGATATATATATAACATCCAGATAGCAGTCAGAAAAACCAAGGATTGTCACCTTACAGAGTTACTTCTTCTCTTTGCCTTTTACCATTTTGATTTCTCTGTTAGGATTTAAAGCTTCTTTGTTGGATCTAGTATCATCAGCTGCTCCCAAATATGTTTGCTTTGAAGTCCTGGGAACCACAGCAGCAGGATGCAACTCCATGTATCTGTCTGCATCAAAGAACTTGCTGGAGGCATATCTTTCTAATTCCTTTTGTCTTTGTTTTGACATTGTAGAAATATTTGAAGTGTCTAGCCCTTGCTCTCTGGCTTTCTTTATCTGGTCTAATGCAGCCAACTCCTTCATTCTAGCAGTCCAAGAGGCTGGGTTCTTTTCAGGGTCCTCAAATGGCACAGGTGGCTCATACCTGTTGGAAGAATTGTCCTGAGGAGTCCTGGCAGTCACAGTTTCTTTGAGCTTGTAGGGGAAAGGACCCGATGATGTATCAGAAGAACCATGTCCTCCCCTGGAATAAGGGTGCTGCCTGGAATGCCCTTTAGAATATACTTGAGTCTCTCTTTGATTTCCCCTGTATCCTCCTCTCCTGGAATAGGAGCCCCTAGATTGGCTTTCCCTTTGATAGGTTCTAGCATTTGGTTGGTAGGGAGCCTGGCTTCTAGCTGGGGCTGAACTTGCAGAGCTGCCACCTGCACCTGCATCAGGTGGAGGTGGTGGAGGAGGATGAGGGTGCTTGAACTGGGAGGAGCCCTTCTCATACTTCCTTTTCTTCTTCATTGCTTTCAGCTGATTTTTGGAATACTGCATCCAATGTTCAGTAATTGGGCAGTTGTGCAGAATATAATAAGGAATGTCATTATCATCTTTTACTTTGGCAGGAGGAACCCTTTTCATTGCCTTACTTCTTGCCTTCCTTTTCCTTGCAATAGTGGCAGAAGAATCATCAGAGGCAGTGTTGTAATCATCAGATTCAGAGCTCTGAGCATCATATAAAGCATCAATTCTCTTCATCAAATCTTCTTTCAGTTGAACAGCAGCAGATGAGGCAGAAGCAGAAGGAGCAACAGAAACAGATACAGCAGTAGATATAGCAATAGATACAGCAGCAGATACAGGAGCAACAGCAGAAACAACACTAGTAACTTCAGGAGTGATGGCAGCAGCAGCTTCAGTAACAACAACAAAATCTTCAGCAGGCTCAAAAACAGTGGCCTCTGGCATCAGAAAATCCTGGGATGTTTGCTCATCAGAAGCAACTTGAATTTCAGCAGGAGGGAGAACAACTTCAGCATTAGCATCAACAAATTCAGAAGCAAAGGCAGTCCTTTCTTCATCAGCAGTAGCAGCAGTAATTACTGAGAGTACAAAGGAGGAAATAATGCTGGGGTCACAGCCAGAGAAAGGCACCAGAGCCTTGGACAGATCTTCTGAGGGCTGGACAACAATAACTTCTGGTAAACAACTGAAAAAGGCAGGATCAAAGGCTGAGAGCAAAGACCTTAGGTCTATTGCCAAAACTAGAGTAGGCACAGCAACTGGAGCAGAAGACACAACAACAGCAGCAGCAGCAGCAGTATCAACAGCAGGAGCAGAAGCAGCAGCAACAGCAGCATGAAGACTGGCTTCATATGGCATCTCCCCCTGCCTGGATGCAGATGCATCTGTATCAAGGCAAACTGCTGGTGGGGCTGCCTGAGGAAGGAGAGAGGAAAGCCTGGCAGAGAGGGCTGCCACTGACAAGTGTAGAGGAGCCAAAGAGGTCTCCAAGAGGAGGGAGAGCCTGGGGGCAATGAGCTCAGACAACTTGTCAGCAAGGGCAGAGAGATCTACTTGCTCAAGAAGAGGAGTAGAGGTATATGGAATAGGGATGGCTGAGGATGCTGGAAGTGGAGGGCTGGATGGTGGAGGGATGGATGGCTGAGGTGTGGGGATTGTGGAGATGGAGGACAAGGGGATGGATATGGATGGAGTGAATGTGGGTTGGTCAATGATGTGGTGGAGGAGATCTTGAAATGAGGTGGAGGAGGAGGGTAATTCTGGAGGAGAAGAGGGGGAATCATCCATGTAGGATTCATCCAGAAGGGTGAATGAAGGTATGGATGGAGAAGAGGTGACATTTGGTGGTGGATAGGAGAATAATGGGTGGAAATGATCTACTGGTGGTGAGGAAATGGTTGCTGGAGATGGAATTGAGATTGGAGAGGGGCTGGAGATTGTAATGGTGGATGGAGCTGGAGTGGTGGATGGTAGAGGTAGGGTTGGACTGGGAGGAGGAGGAGAAGAGGCAGCACCAGCAACAGTCAGGTCTTCTGCAGCAGCAGAAACCTGTGGGGGAGTGACTCTTTGAGTCCTGGTGCCTGAAGGAGCAGTTGAAGAGGGCCTGCTGGGTTTGCTAATTTGCCTGTCCCATTTGCCAAATAGGGCACAGGTAAGTCTCTTGGAGGCATTGATGTGCACTCCAGAGGAGACCAGCAGAGCAGGGCACCTTGCCTGAAGGAAAACTCCAAGAATTCTTCCAAAATTAACAAAGCTTTTATTAATTTTCTTCTTTATCAGGTCAAAGAAGACCTCTCCCCAATTCAAGCTTTTCTTATCTACCAGAGCTCCCATGAGGCAGAGCTAATGTCTGGAGATGGTATCATGTGCAGAATGCTTTGCCAACAGCACCTTGCCTACAACATCTGCTAGGAACCTGTATTCAACTGACAAGTTCCTTTTGAACAACTTGCTAGGGTTTCCCTCTGGATGACCCATCCTGGCAAGTATATCAGAAAATTCCTCCCCAGATAGTTCAGCAGTATCATCTCCATTTCTCAAACCAAAAACCTCTGTTAAGACTGTTGGGGTCAGAGGTACCTGTGTTCCAGCAATGGTGCCAACTATGGTGTTGTTGTCAAGGTTGTGAGCAGTATAGACCCATTCTTTTATTTCATCTGAAGCAAGCTTGATTCTGGTGGTCATGAGGGCAGATAAATTCTGATCCTTGAATAAAGTCAAAATGTCCTGGAAGATTTGATCAGTGGTGTTGAATGATTCCAGATCAATATCGAATCCTGCATCAAACTTCATTGCGGCGAGGACAGCAACTGAGACGGCCAGGGTACCTGCAAAAACTTAACAAACAAACCGAACAAGCATAGAACTGTTTGGAGGGAAGAAAATTCTTGCAGAGAAATTGAAAGCGCAAGAGAGAACGACGGCGAAAAATGAGTTTTATATTAGGGTTCGACGCAGAATTGGAAAGATCGTTGAACTCAGTTCGACGATCGAGGCTTCTAAAGGAATCTGAAGAGACTCCAACATCGTCGATCTCCGTTCGACGATCTGGAAAGGCGTCGAGCTCCGTTCGACGATCGTTCAGGGAACAAAATCGTCGAGCGCCGTTCGACGATCGTTGACCGGAATAGATAGTTCATACTATCTGAGGGGCGCTGAACTCAGTTCGACGATTCTGGAAATCGTCGAACTCCGTTCGACGATCTTTGGGGAAATCGTCGAGCGCAGTTCAGAGATCAGAAAAGTCTAGACACTAAGAAAAATTAGAATTTTTGCCTAGTCTTGGTCAATTTTTAGCTTTCAAAATCTTGGATATTATTTAAGACTTCCTCCATCTAACATTCCTAACTGATTTAGGAAGAAAGTGTGTTTCTTTTCATCCAAAGGCTTGGTGAAAATATCTCCCCTTTGTAAATCAGTTAGGATATATTGCAATTCAATTTTATTCTTTTTAACATTATCCCTTAAGAAGTGATGTCTAATCTCTATGTGTTTTGTCCTACTATGGAGGACTGGATTTTGAGCTATGGAAATAGCACTTGTATTGTCACAAAAGATTTTTGACTTCTCTAAGTTGTAACCATAGTCTAGGAGTTGATTTTGAATCCACAATATTTGTGAACAGCAACTGTCTGCAGCCATATATTCAGCTTCAGCAGTTGAGGTTGACATAGATGTTTGTTTCTTACAAAACCAAGAGACAAGTCTGTCACCAAGGAACTGACAAGTTCCACTGGTGCTTTTCCTGTCGATTCTGCATCCAGCATAATCAGCATCAGAGAATCCAGTTAACTCAAATGCTGAATCTTTTGGATACCAGAGACCTAGATTTGGACAACTTTTAACATATCTAAAAATTCTCTTTACTAATGTTAGGTGTGACTCTCTAGGGCTAACTTGGAACCTAGCACATATACATGTAGCAAACATTATATCTGGCCTACTAGCTGTAAGATACAATAGAGAGCCAATCATTGCTCTATATGTTGTCTGATCAACTGGTTTCCCATGTTCATCAGCATCCAGTACAACATTGGTAGGCATGGGTGTTTTCATGCAAGATGCCTCAGACATACCAAATTTCTTAACCAGCTCATTAGCATATTTGGTTTGAGAAATAAAGATGCCTTCAGCATGTTGTTTGACTTGCAATCCTAGGAAGAAGGATAGCTCACCCATGCTACTCATCTCAAATTTAGAATGCATTAGGTTAGAAAACCTTCTGCACAATTTTGAGTCAGTAGAACCAAAAATGATATCGTCTACATAAATTTGTACTAGTAGGGTATGAGACTTATGGGTTCTAATAAAAAGAGTTTGGTCTACTCTACCCCTTATAAAACCATTTTCCAAGAGAAAGCATGCTAAGGTCTCATACCATGCTCTAGGAGCTTGCTTAAGACCATATAATGCTTTATGTAGTTTAAAAACATAATCAGGATAAGTTGGAGAGATAAAACCTGGAGGTTGTCTGACATAGACTTCCTCTTTGATGTCTCCATTCAAGAAAGCACTCTTGACATCCATCTGATAAACCTTGAAGCCTTTGTGAGCTGCATAAGCTAGAAAAATTCTGATGGCTTCCAATCTTGCAACAGGTGCAAAGGTCTGGTCGTAGTCAATTCCTTCTTCTTGAGAATATCCCTGAGCAACTAGCCTTGCCTTGTTCCTTATGATTACTCCTTGATCATCCAGTTTATTTCTGAATACCCATTTTGTTCCAACAATGGAATGATCCTTTGGCTTTGGCACTAGTTCCCATACTTTGTTCCTCTCAAATTGATGCAACTCCTCTTGCATGGCAATGATCCAGTGTGGATCTTGCTCTGCATCTTGAATGGACTGAGGTTCAATTTGAGAAAGGAAGCAGGTGTGCAACAGGTTTTGGTTGACCTGATTTCTGGTTTGCACACTAGCTGAGAGTTCTCCAATTATTTGGGTAATTGGATGGTCTCTTGATGTTACTAAATCAACAGGGGGTGTTGATTGTTCACCAACCTGTGTTGTTGTTTCCTCTTGTGGTACAACAACTGGCTCTTCAGGTGGTGCTTCAATGTTTTGAGCATTCCCTTCATCTTCACTGCTTTCATTCTCTTGAGCAACCTGTAACTTGTTTATATCTTCAACTAGAGAGTGTTCCTGCAAGGGTTCTATGGTAGAAGAAATCTTCTCCTTGAAAGACATATTAGTTTCATCAAATGAAATATGAACAGACTCCTCAATTTTCAAAGATGATTTATTATAGACCCTATAGGCCTTGCTGATCATGGAGTATCCCAGAAACACTCCTTCATCAGCTTTGGCTTGAAATTTTGCTAAATATTTCTTATCATTATTGTGAATATAGCAAATGCAACCAAAAATTCTGAAATAGTCAACTTTAGGTTTCTTCCCTTTGAGTAGTTCATAGGGAGTCTTTCCCTTCAGTTTATGTATCAGACTTCTGTTTAGCACATAGTTGGAGGTGTTCACTGCCTCTGCCCAAAAGGATAGAGGTAGATGAGCATCTGACAACAATGTAGTGGCAGATTCAATAAGGGTTCTATTTTTCCTTTCAGCTACCCCATTTTGTTGAGGAGTTATAGGAGCTGAGAAAGTATGTCTGATCCCTTCACTCTGACAGAACTCTTGCATAAGAAGAGAATCAAACTCTGTTCCATGATCACTTCTGATCAGGGCAATGTGAGTATTGAACTCAATCTGTATACATTTGAGAAACTCTGTCAGACACTTAAAGTTATCAGACTTCTTCCTTAGAAAGAACACCCAAGTGAATCTAGAGAAGTCATCTACAATTACTAAAGTGTAGGATTTCCCTCCCAGGCTTTGTACTGTGATGGGTCCAAATAGATCCATGTGTAACAGATACAATATCCTAGGTGAATCACTCTTATTAAGTGACTTAAAACTGTTTTTAGTTTGCTTGCCTAATTGACAAGCCTTGCAGAGTCCTTCCTTCTTGTAGGGGCCAGAAGGTAGTCCTCTAACAAGGTTGTCCTTGGATAGCCTAGCAATAGTTTTAAGGTTTAGGTGTCCTAGTCTCTTATGCCACAAAACATTTGGTCTACAGACTGAATTGAATAAACAGATATCTATAGTAGATGAAAGAAAATCTACTAGGTAGATGTTACCTTTCCTTTTACCTGTCAACACAGTTGTGTTGTCCTCTGACTTGATTTTGCATAAGGTTTTGCTGAAGGTCACCTGGTAGCCTTCATCACATAGCTGACTGATGCTGATTAGGTTGTGCTTCAGTCCTTCCACATATGCTACCTTTTTGAAGGTTACTGAACCAATCTGGACTGCACCATATCCTTTAGTTTGTCCAAAGTTGGAATCACCAAAGATAACTTTGGGTCCAAGCTTGGCTCTAAAGGAATTGAGGTTGTCCTTGTTCCCTGTCATGTGCTTAGAGCACCCACTATCCAAATACCATTGCTGGTTAGATGTTGGATAGGTCTTCACCTGCACATAAAGCAATTCACTTGTTTTTGACCCAGTTTACCTTGGGCCTAGGTTGATAATCTCTAAATTCAGAAATGAAAGACATCCCTGGCTGACTCCTATATCCTTCAGGATGATATCTCCTTGGAGGTATAATCCATTCAGTATAAGGGTTAAAGGTTTGGGATGAAAAACCCTTAGGATTCAATTTTGGCTTGCCTTTGAAAAAATTTCCAGAGCTCTGACCTCTGTTCGACGATCTTGGAGCTGCGTTCGACGATCGTGGGTCAGATCGTCTAGCTCCGTTCGACGGTCAACTATGGCTGAGGTCAGGTATATGGGATCGTCGACCTGCGTTCGACGACTTTGGCTGAGATCGTCGATCAGCGTTCGACGATTTTTCCTGAGATCATCGAGCTGTGTTCGGCGATCGTCGATCTTCATTCGGCGATCGTCGATCTCCGTTCGACGATTTGTGCTGGGACTTAGTTTTCTGAGGCAGGTCAGAATTTTTCCTGGCAACCTCTACAACTCCCTTTCCCTTGTCAGAAATGAACTTGATAGGAGTTGTTAGAACAATAGGTTGGCTGGATGAGGCACCCAAGCCCAATGTACTATTGAATCTTGAGTTCACTGTGCTTGTGATGTCCATCAGCTTGATGCTTCTCCCATTGAGAGATTCTTCAAGCTTCTTGGCCTCAGAGAGCTCACTTTTCAGTGAAGCTATCTGTTCCCTATAGTTCTCCAACTCCTGAGAGAGTTTGAGGTTTTCTGACTTTAAAACATTTTGTTCAGATAATTGATTTCTGGGAGAGATGATCTCTTTCTCAGACTTTAGCAGGTCTAAACATAGTGCTTTAAATTCAGATTTAAAATCTTCTGAAGTAAAATCAAAAGAGTTGATTACCTGATCTTCTTCAGGTTGAGTCTCTGAGTCTAACTCTGACTCCTCTTTCTCTGAGTTGTGTTGTGAGGCATTGATTGCCATCATGCAGAACTCCTTTTCCTCTGCATCATCCTCATCATCACTGGAGCTGGAAGAGGCTTCTGACTACTCTTCAGTCTCACTCTAGGATTCAGCAACAAACCCTTTCCTGGTATGCTTATTTTTGCTGAAAGAAAGTTTGCTATTGCCACTCCTTTTGGAGTCTTTCTCCTTTCTTCTCTCTTTTCTTTCCCTTCTGTCCTTGTTCTTGTTCTCTGGACAGTCAGGAACTATATGCCCTGGTTTCCTGCAACCAAAGCAAATAATGTCTTTGTTATTGCCAGTGGACTTGTCATACCTTGGCTTATCCTGCTCCTTGTATGATCTTCTTCTGAAGTCCTTTCTGACCATCTTATAGAATCTTTTGGCCAACAAGCTGAGAAGTTCATCATTGCCTGTAGCTTTTTCTTCAGGCAGATCCTCAGTTGCCTTGAATGCTATGGTCTTCTCTTTTCTTGTGGCTGGTGAAGCAGCCTTCTGTTCTTCCTCTCTGTTCTTGATGAGTAGCTCATAAGATTTGAGCTTACCCAACAAGGCTTCAGTGGTGATCTCATTCAGACTTCTGGCATCTTTGATTGGCCAGATCCTTGAATCCCAAGTGCTGGGGAAGCACATTAGGATCTTGTCATTGAGTTCTATCAGAGAAATCTCTTTGTCCAATGTCCTTAGTTCACTGACAATTAGACTCAATCTATTGTACATGTCTCCCACTGACTCAGTTTCTCCTTTCTTGAAGTTCTCATATTGGGAGATGAGATGAGATCTTCTGTCCCTTCTCTCATCAGCTGAGCCTGAAACTATTTCTGAGAGCTTGTCCCAAATCTCCTTGGCTGAATTACATTCAGCTACCTTTTGAAAAATGTCATCTGACATTGTCTGGGCTAGAATATTCATAGCCTTGGCATCAGCTACTTCCACTTTTTGATGTCAGCATCTGTTCCTGATGGAGGTGGAACAACATTTGTACTTGTACTTTCTAGGGGTCTTGGACACACTGTCAAAACAGAATTAAAAATATCTTCGTCAATAGAATTCATGTAGAGTCTAATCCTTGCTTTCCAAAGTGCAAACTTTGACAGATTGCACACTGGAGGTCTGGTGCTTGCATAGTCTTTGTTTTGGGCCATGATTTGTGCAAACAGAAGCTAATAATAAAATACAAAAGAAAACAGATCTAGTTTGGGATCTTGGGGTTCAGGTGTTAGCCTGTACAACCAAACAGATATGGTATGTTTAACCAACCTGGCTTTGATACCAATTGCAAGGGCAACTAGATCTGATATACTCTAGAGGGGGGTGAATAGAGTATATGGTGTTTAAAAACTTTTTAAAAACTTTTACAACAACTGTTGTAATGTGTGTGAGCAGGGAAGCAAATATATAAATCTATCACAGAACTAAACTATGCAAAAACTAAGCACAGATAAATCAAGGCCAGAAACAAAAAACAAAACAAGCCACAACCAGATGACACAAGGGAATATAGTGGTTCCCCAAACTTGGGTACATCCACTCTTCTACCACCCTAGGTAGGAATCCACTGCAGGATGAGTTGATCAGGTGTCCTGGGCACCAATGAGCTTTTGATAAGGTGCTCAAAAACCAAATCAGATTTTTTGATCAGGTGTCTTGCCACCAATGAGCTTTTGACAAGGTGCTCAAAAACCAGATTCAAACTTTTGAAGGGAGTTTGAAAAACCCTTTACAGAGTGGGGGTGAGGGAGTGATGACAGTCTTCTCTTTCTCAATCAGCTGAGAATACTAAGTGGATTGATGTCAAAGCTCCCCCTGAATCCTTGAAATCTTCAGGAAGAAAAGCTTTGCTGAGGGTGATAGGCCTTCAAAGATAGATCTCCAGCAAAAGATGATTTCAGCAAGCTGAAATGTTGAGTGTCTGGAGTCTTGAAATGATGTTGGCCTTGAACACTTTTTGAGCTGAAGAGATCTGAAGAATGTTTGAAAGCTTGATCTCTTTGATGAGTGTTCTACAGAATTCTCCTTGACAGAAGATTTTGAAAAAGTCTCTATATTCTGAGTTGTGTGTTCTTTCTTCTTGTCAATCTTTGTATTTTATCTTTTTTTCATTCAAACACATTCTGTCTTTTATTCTCTGTGCCAGAATAGAATATCACTCTGTCAAAGATAGCCGTTGGTCTGCATTGATTACAGCCTTAATTGCATAATTTCTTCTGAAGGAAAGTCCACTGAATTATTCCTTGAAAAATCCCTTGAAACTTGGTCCAGAAGTAAATGAAAACGGCTAGCAGATCTTCTGAATTAAATGCAGAATAACTTCTAACTGATTTGAATTTGAATTCTGAAAGATAACTGAAATCGTCGAACTGAGCTCTGCTATCGTCGAGCTGAGCTCAGCGAACTGGAAAATTCAAGCAGCAACAAAATCGTCAATCTGAGCTCAAAGATCGTCGAACTGAGCTCAGAGATAAAGATCCAGTGCAGAGTCAAAATCGTCGACCTGAGCTCACCGATCGTCGAATGGAGTTCGACGACATTGTGAAGTTGAGCTAGACAATCGTCGACCGGAGTTCGACGAAACGTCGTGCTGAGCTCGACGATTAGACTTAGTCTCTAGTCAGAAAAACTTGGTCTCCAGGGCAGCTTCCAAACCTAGACTTCTAACCCTTAGACTCAAATCTAATTGACCTATTAAGCTATACAGAAGGTCAAACACAGATTCCTAGAGACATAGTGATCCTGACCCAAATTAGTAATAGGGTGTTCCAACACCAGGTTTTGCTTTTTAGCTACGGATCGTGGCCGTTCGTTTCCTTATTTTGGGATCCGACGGCTGGGGGTCTTTCCTACTGGGATATACCCAGGATTGGGCCTTTAAAACCCTCATTTTACTTGAGTGGTTCTCTTTCTAAGTCTAGAGAGAGGGGAGAGCAAAGGAGGAAGAAGAAGCCTAGATCCGGTCACCTGCAGAGCTTCGGAGCTCCAAATCGCGAACCGACTTCGGATCTACGGAGGCAAGGAGAGTGTGGTGCTTTTCATCTGCGTACATTTTCATGGTGCCAAGGAAAAAATGCTAGGGTAACGATTCTCTACTTGAGCATGTGAAGCTCTTCTTTTCCCTTGCATAGGAAGCCCGCTCTCGCGAGCTTGCGGTGAGTTGAGGCGTTCCTTCAGGTAGACATTAATAGTCTCCGTTGTGTATATGTAGAGTCTGTAATTGAGAACGGATACAGGCATGATGTGTGAAGCCTACCCGGACAAGTTGGTCTGGATCGGTGATGCTGCATTGCATGAATGGCCGGAGAAGGCTCCGCGCGAATGTTTGTTTTTCGGGTTTTCTACGCGGTAGATTGCAATAGGGAGCCTTGGGGATTAACTCCAAGGTGCACCCAGAAAACTAGGCAGATGCATGATTCTGCCAACATGGTGGCCTGGGAGCCAACCTAAACATAACTGGGTTATGTGATATGTGTAGGAGACACGGGACTCAGGGAAGCTTGACCCGAGCAGACAACTTAATTGACGTTGCGGTGTGAGCAACGGGTTAGGCGGAACCGTACCCGATCTATGTGGTTCGGTTAGAGAGACCTAAGGTACGTGGTACTCGTCGTTGGCATAGATGGAGGGTCTTAGGCAGTGGCCTGAAAGACTAGATGCTCACGATATATTGCCGTCCTGCGGGAGGTGGTGAGTCAGCGGACTTGGACCGTGTTCACCGAGAATGTGCCTTGAGAGCACGGGTTGTGGGGTCGTGCGTGCCTACGCCTGTGTTCATGTGTTGTTACACTATACTGCTATTTATTCTAACAAAGTGCAGGGAAGGAGCATCGCCGCCCCAGGTTGGGGGAGGGATCTTTATAATTCGGTCACCATAGCAGACCGTTGCCTTTGTTTGCCACCGTGCAGTGGATTTTTGCTTGCTGGTGCTGCGGAGCTGAGTGCTAAATAGCGGGCTAAAGCCCAAGTTGCTAAGTCGGCCCTTAAAGGCCTAATTTGAGTGTTTACTTGTTTTACTCATGTATGACCGGCCTGCGTGCCGAGGTTTGGAAAACATTTTATATTGGAGCAAAATATTGTAAGGCCCTAAGGCTAGTACTTGTGTATTTGTATGATCATTCCTGTTGGCTTTGTAGTGGACATTCATGCTGGTAGCTGGGTTCTTTTATTTTGTAACTATTAAAATTGCTTCCTCTAGAATTACTCTGTGTAGGACGTTGTACATTGGTTGGATGATTTCTATTGAGTAACCACCCGGTCTGTCTGTGGTATATGGCGTCGGGCCCCGGCCGGACCTACTGTTATTTTCTATGCGACGGATAGGGGGTGTTACAATTTGGTATCAGACTACTGGTTTCGGTCAGGCTTAAATGGATTCGTGGGCGAATTCTTTTAAGGGGTGGTGAGCACATGTGTGTGCGTCATCGTTATAACATCAAAAGAACCCATGAATGTCCACTTAGGAATGAAAATATACGTGTTTGAGGAACCTGCGCGTTCCTATAATTGATTTTTGCAATTTTGTATGGTCACTTAACGGTGTTTTGTACCGCTATAGGTGACCAGAAGCGGTGCTGGGCCGTCAGAATGCCGAGTTTCTGAGGCTAGTAGTGCACCAAATGATGCTCCTGTAACACCTCCATCGGCTGAAACCATACGATTGGTTTCCGAAGCAGTGTTTTCCATGATCAATACGCAGCCTGCAAGGCAGATGCAGCAGCTCGCTCCTGCGATGGAGCAGGTACCTCTTCTAGAGGTTGAGCCGAGAAGAGTGGAGCAGGTAGTAGTGGAGCCTTTGGTGCCGAGAAGAGAAACTGATAGACAGCTCAAACATGTCATGAGCTTTAATCCTCCGGTATTCTCGGGGTTGGGAACCCCATCTCAAGCTGAAGACTGGCTCTCCCGTGTGAAGAGAGTCTTGACAGCGACGGAGACGGAGGAGTGGCAGATGACCACTATAGCTACGTTCCTGTTGGATGCAGATGCTAGGCTATGGTGGGATGGTTTGGAGATGCATCTATTGAGAGGAAGATAACTTACAGACGTTTCAATGGAGGAGTTCTAGAGACTGTTCTTGGCAAGGTACCTCCCTTTGGCGCAGAGGATAGCTTTGGAGAATGAGTTCCCAAGGTTGGCACAAGGAGAGAGTAGCATGGATGAGTATCTCCACGAGTTTACTCGGTTGGGTCGATATGCTAGCTCCACATTCGTGGATGAGGAGCACAAGACGAACCATTTCTATGAAGGACTGAGAGATGACTTGAGGCTACAACTCTCTGTGCCTATGACGCAGGGCTTTTTGACCCTGGTCAACATGACCCGCTCTTTGGAGAAGGATATGAAGAATGTACAAGCAAAGAAAAGCTCGGGTGATAAGAGGACTGAGTTCAAGGTGTCGGCTAACTCAAGTTCTGGGTACCGTAAGTTCAACAAGAAGGCTAGAACTTCGGGTCCAGCCCCCTCTTCTGGTGCTTCTAGGTGACTACGGGTCGGACTCCGGGCGCATGTTTTACTTGTGGAAAGCCGGGGCACTTTGCCCGTAACTGCTGGAATGGACGTCCCAAGTCCAAAAGGAAGCCGGGAGAAACTTATGAAGAGAAGGGTAAGGCGGTGGAGTCAACCGCATCCCATTACGCTCCGGATCAACCAAGGGTTTATAATCTTGGCCAGCAGGAGACCATTAAACAAGCCGATGTGGTGACAGGTATGGTTTAAATGTATAGCAAGTCAAATTGTTTTATACTTGTTATGTGCGTGTTACCTTACCACTGCTTGTTTAGGATTTGTTTTGATTTGTGAGAATCCGGCAAGAGCACTCTTTGATATGGGAGCATCACACTCCTTGTCCAAAGGATTCATATCGCGCATCGGAGTACCTTCTTCGATGGCGAAGGACAAGTTGGATGTGTTGTCACCAAATGGGTGTTCGATGCGCGCTGATAAAATCTGTGGCATTAAGATTCGCATTGGGAATCAACAGTTCTATCTGCAAGCGTCATTACTACCGCTAGTGGAGTTTGACGTTATATTTGGCATGGATTGGCTCTCAGAGCAGCAAGCCTATATTGATTGCGGTCGCAAGGAAGTCAAGTTGGGAGCAGGTCGTGAGACGACGTTTTCGGGCTTAAAAGGGTCGATCAAGACGTTGATGTCTGCTCTTCAGGTGGTGAAGGCAGTTCATGCTGGAGCAGAGCTGTTCTTTACGCTAGTGGAGGTTGCAAAGCCTAAGCCTACGATGGATAGTATTTCAGTGGTATCGGAGTACCCTGATGTGTTCCCTGCCGATCTTCCTGGAGTCCCGCCTCAACGGGAAATTGATTTCACGATTGAGCTAGTGCCAGGTGCGAAGCCTGTGTCACGATCTCTGTATCGGCTAACGCCTAAGGAAATGGTGGAGCTGAAGTTGCAACTTCAGGAGTTGTTAGAGCAAGGATATGTGCGTCCAAGTTCTTCGCCTTGAAGCGCACCGGTCCTCTTTGTTAAGAAGAAGGATGGGAGGTTGACGCTATGTATCGATTATCGGGAGCTAAATAAGTTAACAGAAAAGAACAAGTACCCGATCCCAAGGATTGATGATCTCTTTGATCAGTTAGTCGGGTCGACGGTGTACTCAAAGTTGGACCTCAAGTCTGGTTACTATCAGCTGAGAATAAGGGAGAGTGATATCCCTAAGACAGCGTTCAGTATGAGATACGGGCATTACGAGTTTACGGTCATGCCGTTTGGGCTGACCAATGCGTCGTCGGTGTTCATGGATTTGATGAATAGGACCATTTTGTGATCGTCTTCATCGATGACATTTTGGTGTACTCGCAGAGTGAGGAGGAGCACTTCAGGCATCTTCACTTGGTATTGGAGACGTTGAGGAGAAATTAATTGTACGCTAAGTTCTCAAAATGCGAGTTTTGGTTGTCCTCAGTGGAGTTACTCGGTCATATTATGAGTGGAGAGGGGATTGCGGTGGATTCGGCGAAGATTATTGCGATACGAGAGTGGCCTGTGCTTGCTACGGTAGCGGAAGTCCGGAGTTTTCTGGGGCTTGCCGGCTATTACAGGCGCTTCATGGAGAACTTCTCGTTGATATCATTACCTCTCACTACTTTAACGAGGAAGGAGCAGAAGTTCGTTTGGACGATGGAGTGCGCACGAGCTTTTGAGGAGTTGAAGTGTCGGTTGACCATGGCGCCTATGCTGAGTTCGCCGAGTGGGACCGAAGGTTTTGAGATTTATAGCGATGCTTCAGGCAGTGGTTTGGGTTGTGTGCTACTGCAGCATGGAAGTGTGATAGCATATGGATCGAGACAGCTGAAGGTGCACGAGAGGAATTATCCGGTCCACGACTTGGAGTTAGCGGCCGTGATTTTTTCCTTGAAGCTATGGAGATATTATTTGTACGGTGTGAAGATTGATATCTACACCGATCACAAGAGCCTGAAATATTTGCTGGATCAGAAAGATATGAACATGTGGCAGCGTAGGTGGATGGAGTTCCTGGGGGACTATACATTCAAGATCCACTACGTGCCTGGTAAAGGCAATGCGGTTGCGCACACATTGAGTCGCCGGGCCCCAGCTCAAGAAAATTGGTTGTCGCTCCATGACGAGCGGTTGGTTCGGGAGTTGGAGGCGTTGGAGATCTTTTGCGTGGATAAGCAGTCAAGTGCTGAAGCATTATTGAATTGGACTGAAGTCCAGTAGGACCTGGCTGATCGGATTCGGCAGGCTTTGGATTTGGATTGCCACATGAAGCAGATCATGGTTGAAGCTCTGGATGGGTCAAATTCCCAATTCATCGTTGAGGATGGGTTGCTTTGGAAGGACGGTCGTCTGTGCGTCCCAAACGTGGGCAATTTGCGGGTGGAATTGTTGTACGAGGCGCATCATACCAAGTACTCAACTCACCCGGGGAGCACGAAGATGTACCGCGATGTTAAGAAATTGTTCTGGTGGCCAGGACTGAAAAAGGATGTGGCGCTCTACGTGGAGAAGTGTCAAACTTGCGCCTTGGTGAAAGCGGAGTGCCAAAAGCCGGGAGGATTCTTGAAATCCTTGCCTATTTCAGAGTGGAAGTTCGACGACATTACTATAGACTTTGTGCACGGGTTGCCAAGGTCGCAAAAGGGGAACGACGCCATTTGGGTGGTCGTAGATCGTCTAACGGTGTCACATTTCATTCTGCATAGAAAGGATGATCCGGTTGAGAAATTGGCAAAGTTATATGTGGATAACATAGTACGGCTTCACGGTGTGCCCCGCAGCATCGTGAGTGTCCGGGATGGGTGGTTCACGTCCAACGATTGGAGGTTGGTGCAGCAGATGTTGGGGACAAAGCTGAGTTTTAGCACAGCCTTTCATCCGTAAATGGATGGGCAGATCGACAGGGTCAATAGGACGATGAAAGACATGCTGCGCATGTGCGTCCTGGATTTCGGTAAATAGTGGGAAGACCACCTATACTTGATGGACTTCGCGTACAACAATAGCTACCAGGAAAGCATACAAATGGCACCCTTCGAGGCCATTTATGGTAGAAGATGTCGCACGCCGTTGTCTTGATTGGAAATTGGCGAGTCAAAATTGTACATGCGACAAGAGGTGGAGGATGCTACTTATTTGGTGAGAACCATTCGGGAGAGGTTGCTAATCGCTCCGGACCGCCAGGCTATGTACTATAATGCCAAGAACAGGAACATGGAGTTCGCTGTTGGCAATTGGATGTACTTGAAGATCCTACCGTTCAAGGGTGTCTCGCGGGTGTAGCGCTTGAAGAAGCAAAGCCCGAGGTACCTTGGACCGTTTGAGGTTCTGGAGCGGATTGGTGAAGCAGCGTACCGGTTGAAGCTGTCAGTGGAGCTTAGTGGTCTACATGATGTATTCCATATATCGGTGCTACGGAAGGCGGTTCAAGAGCCTACGCAAGTGATCACGGTCGATCAAGTGTCGGTCGATAGTGGGTTGATGATGAAGGTCAAGCTCGTACGTAATGAGGACTCAGAAGTCAAGCGGCTACGCAATAAAGAGATCAGGATGGTCAAGGTCCGTTGGGACAATTGCGGTCGGGAGGAGCTCTCTTAGGAGCGAGAGCAGACTATGCTTGAGGAGTACCCGGAGTTCTTTTGCTCAGGTACCGTTTAAGTTTTATGCTTATCTTTCCTTTATGTAATTTCGTGGACGAAATTCTTTTAAGAGGGAGAGAGTTGTAACGCCCCGAAACTCAAAAGAGCGACGGGAGGCGTTCTGGGCCAAATTTGAAATTTGGCAGGGGGCACACGGTCTGGAACACGGGCGTGTCCCAGGGCGTGTCGTGTTTCGATCGACGATTTGGCCGAGAGGTCGACGAATTCTGGAGTCGACGATCATCGAGCAGCGAACACGGCCTGAGACATGGGCGTGTCTCAGGGCATATCGAGCTCGTGTCGACGATATGCCAGGGAAGTCAACGATTTTCACTCGATGAAATGTCGAGACACGGAACACGGCCTAGGATACGGGCGTGTCCAAGACCGTGTCGGGTGGTATACGAACTGTGCTCGATGAATTATTGCGACTGTGAACACGACCTGGAGCCCAGGCGTGTTTGCGTATGACACGAGCATGTCAAATAGGACACGGGCGTGTCCAAGACCCGTGTGAGTCTCGGGTTGGTGTTGGTCCTGTGTTGATGGAGGAACACGCCGGGGAACACGGGCGTGTACTGGCTGACATGGGCGTGTCAGGTCGAACACGGGCGTGTCCGGTGCCCGTGTGTTTTTCGAGACGCGTCTATTTTGACGGCGAATGAGGGACACGGCCCTGGACACGGGCATGTCGCAGGCCGTATTCGGCCCAGGTTTTGCTTTTTAGCTACGGATCGTGGCCGTTCGTTTCCTTATTTTGGGATCCGACGGATGGGGGTTGTTCCTACTAGGATATACACGGGATTGGGCCTTTGAAACCCTCATTTTACTTGAGTGGTTCTCTATCTAAGTCTAGAGAGAGGGGAGAGCAAAGGAGGAGGAAGAAGCCTAGATCCGGTCACCGGCGGAGTTTCGGAGCTCCAAATCGCGAACCGACTTCGAATCTACGGAGGCAAGGAGAGTGCGTGGCTTTTCATCTACGTACATTTTCATGGCGCCAAGGAAAAATGCTAGGGTAACGATTCTCTACTTGAGCATGTGAAGCTCTTCTTTTTCCTTGCATAGGAAGCCCGCTCTCACGAGTTTGCGGTGAGTTGAGGCGTTCCTTCGGGTAGACATGAATAGTTCCCGTTGTGTACATGTAGAGTCCATAATCGAGAACGGATATAGGCATGATGTGTGAAGCCTACCCAGACAAGTTGGTCTGGATCAGTGATGTTGCATTGCATGAATGGTCGGAGAAGGCTCCGAGCGAATGTTTGTTTTTCGGGTTTTCTACGCGGTAGATTGCAACAGGGAGCCTTGGGGATTAACTCCAAGGTGCACCCGGAAAACTGGGCAGATGAGTGATTCTGCCAACATGGTGGCCTGGGAGCCAACCTGAACATAACTGGGTTATATGATATGTATAGGAAATACGGACTCGGGGAAGCTTGACCCGCGCAGATGACTTAATTGACATTGCGGTGTTAGCAACGGTTCAGGCGGAACCGTACCCGATCTATGTAGTTCGGTTAGAGAGACCTAAGGTACGTAGTACTCGTCGTTGGCATAGATGGAGGGTCTTAGGCAGTGGCCAGAAAGACCAGATGCTCATGAGATATTGCCATCCTGGGGGCGGTGGTGAGTCAGCGGACTTGGATGGTGTTCATTAAGAATGTGCCCTGAGAGCACGGGGTGTGTGGTCGTGCGTGCCTACACTTGTGTTGATGTGTTGTTACATTATACTGTTGTTTATGCTAACAAAGTGCAGGGAAGGAGCATCGCCGCCCTGGGTTGGGGGCGGGATCATTATAATTTGATCAGCATAGCTGACCGTTGCCTTTATTTTCTACCGTGTGGTGGATTGTTGCTTGCAGGTGCTGCAGAGCATAGTGCTAAATAGAGGGCTAAATCCCAAGTTGCTGAGCCGACCCTCGAAGGCCTAATTTGAGTGTTTACTTGTTTTACTCATGTATGACCGACCTGCGTGCCGAGGTTTAGAAAACATTTTATGTTGGAGCAAAATATTGTAAGGCCTTAAGGTCAGTACTTGTGTATTTGTACGATCATTCCTGTTGGCTTTGTAGTGAACATTCATGCTGGTAGCTGGGTTATTTTATTTTGCAACTATTAAAATTGCTTCCGCTAGAATGACTCTGTGTAGGACGTTGTACATTGGTTGGATGGTTTCCATTGAGTAACCGCGAACCGACTTCGGATCTACGGAGGCAAGGAGAGTGCGGTGCTTTTCATCTACGTACATTTTCATGGCGCCAAGAAAAAAATGCTAGGGTAATGATTCTCTACTTGAGCATGTGAAGCTCTTCTTTTCCCTTGCATAGGAAACCCGCTCTCGTGAGTTTCCGGTGAGTTGAGGCGTTCCTTTGGGTAGACATGAATAGTCCCCATTGTGTACATGTAGAGTCCATAATCGAGAACAAATATAGGCATGATGTGTGAAGCATACCCAGACAAGTTGGTCTGGATCTGTGATGTTGCATTGCATGAATGGCCGGAGATGGCTCCGCGCGAATGTTTGTTTTTCGGGTTTTCTACGCGGTAGATTGCAACAGGGAGCCTTGGGGATTAACTCCAAGGTGTACCTGGAAAACTGGGCAGATGAGTGATTCTGCCAACATGGTGGCCTGGGAGCCAAGCTGAACATAATTGGGTTATGTGATATGTATAAGAAATATGGGACTTGGGGAAGCTTGACCCGCGCAGACGACTTAATTGACGTTGCGGTGTGAGCAACGGTCCAGGCGGAACCGTACCCGATCTATGTGGTTTGGTTAGAGAGACCTAAGGTACGTGGTACTCGTCGTTGGCATAGATGGAGGGTCTTAGGAAGTGGCCAGAAAGACCAGATCCTCACGAGATATTGCCATCTTGGGGGCGGTGGTGAGTCAGCGGACTTGGACGGTGTTCATCGAGAATGTGCCCTGAGAGCACGGGGTGTGTGGTCGTGCGTGCATATGCTTGTGTTGATGTGTTGTTACACTATACTGTTGTTTATGCTAACAAAGTGCAGGGAAGGAGCATCGCCGTCCCGGGTTGGGGGAGAGATCGTTATAATTTGGTCAGCATAGCTGACCGTTGCCTTTATTTGCCACCGTGTGGTGGATTTTTGCTTGCAGGTGCTGTGGAGCAAAGTGCTAAATAGAGGGATAAAGCCCAAGTTGCTGAGCCGGCCCTCGAAAGCCTAATTTGAGTGTTTACTTGTTTTACTCATGTATGACCGGCCTGCGTGCCGAGGTTTAGAAAACATTTTATGTTGGAGCAAAATATTGTAAGGCCTTAAGGCCAGTACTTGTGTATTTGTACGATCATTCCTGTTGGCTTTGTAGTGGACATTCATGCTGGTAGTTGGGTTATTTTATTTTGCAACTATTAAAATTGCTTCCGCTAGAATGACTCTGTGTAGGACGTTGTACATTGGTTGGATGGTTTCCATTGAGTAACCGCCCGGTCTGTCTGTGGTATATGACATCGGGCCCCGGTCGAACCTACTGCTATATGCTATGCGACAGATAGGGGGTGTTATAATTTAAGCCATAGACACCCCGGTCTCACCACCGCCACTAGGACGGCCAATCTTGCGAGCATTTTGTCTTCCCAGCATGGGTCATGTCAATTTAAGCCATAGACCGCCGAAGACCCTCATCTATACCAACAGCTACCACCGAACAACATAGAACGGGTATGGTTCCCCCTGACCCGTTGCTCACATCGCAATGTCAATTTAAGACATATGTGCGGGTCAAACCTCCCCGATTCCCGTTTCCATCACACACTTCACATAACCCGGTTATGTTCAAGTTGGCTCCCAGACCACCATGTTGGCAGAATCACACATCTGCCTAGTTTTTCGGGTGCACCTTGGAGTTAATCCCCAAGGCTCCGTGTTGCAATCTACTGCGTAGAAAACCTGAAAAACAAACATCCGCACGGAGTCTTCTCTGGCCATTTATGCATGCAACATCACCGATCCAGACCAACTTGTCTGGGTAGGCTTCACACATCATACCTATATCCGTTCTCGATTACGGACTCCACATGTACACAACAGGGACTATTCATGTCTACCCGAAGGAACGCCTCAACTCACCGCAAACTCGCGAGAGCTGGCTTCCTATGCAAAGGAAAAGAGGACTTCACATGTCCTAGGATGAGAATCGTTACCCTATCATTTTTCCTTGGCGCCATGGAAATGTATGCGGATGAAAAGCACGGCAATCTCCTTACCTCCATAGTTCTGAAGTCGACTCGCGATTTGGAGCTCCGAAGCTCCGCCGGTGACCGGATATAGCCTCCTTTCTTCTTCCTTGCTCTCCCCTCTCTCTAGACTTTAGAAAGAAATTAAGTGAAGGAAATGATGGATTTGAAACCGTATTCCCGGGTACATCCCAGCAGGAACAGCCCCCAGCCCTCGGATCCCAAAATAAGGAAACTAACGGTCACGATCTGGAGCTGAGACGTAAAACATAGGCCGAACACGGCCTGTGACACGCCCGTGTCCAGGGCCGTTTTCCCCATCCGCTGTCGAAACCGACGCGTCCCGAAATACACACGGGCACCCGAGACGCCTGTGTTTGGCCTAACATGCCCGTGTCAGCCAGTACACGCCCGTGTTCCCAGGTGTGTTCCTCCATCGACACAGGACCAACACCAACCCGAGACATACACGAGTCTTAGACACGCTCGTGTCCTATTTGACACGCCCGTGTCACACCTGAACACGCCTGGGCTACTGACCATGTTCATTGTCTCTACATTTCATCGAGCGAGTTCGTCGAACACCCGACACAGCCTTGGACACGCCCGTGTCCTAGGCCGTGTTCCCTGTCTCAACACTTTGTCGAGCGAAAATCATCGACTTCCCGGGAAGATTGTCGACACGAGCTCGACACGCCTTGGGACATGCCCGTGTCTCAGGCTGTGTTCGCTGCTCGATGATCGTCGAGTCCAAAATTCGTCGACCTCTCGGCCAGATTGTCGACTCAAACACGACATGCCCTGGGACGTGCTCGTGTCCTAAGCCGTGTGCCCCCTACCAAATTCCAAATTTGGCACAAAATACCTCCCGTCGCTCTTTTGAGTTTTGGGGCGTTACAACTCTCTCCCTCTTAAAAGAATTTCGTCCTCGAAATTTCTTAAAGCAAAGATAAACATATAAACTTAAACGATACCTGAGTGAAACAACTTCATGTACTTCTCAAGCATGGTCTGCTCTCGCTCCCAAGAGAGCTCTTCCCGACCGCAATTGTCCCAACGGACCTTGACCATCCTGATCTCTTTGTTGCGTAGCCACTTGACTTCTGAGTCCTCAATTAGTACGGGCTTGACCTTCATCGTCAACCCATTATCCACCGGCACTTCATCCACCGCGATCACATGTGAAGGCTCTTGTACCGCCTTCCGTAGCACCGATATATGGAATACATCATGTAGACCACTAAGCTCCACTGATAACTTCAAACGATAAGCTGCTTCACCAATCCGCTCCAGAACCTCAAACGGTCCAAGGTACCTCAGGTTTAGCTTCTTTAAGCGACGCACCCGCGAGACACCCTTGAACAGCTTGATATTCAAATACACCCACTCGCCAACAGCGAACTCCACGTTCCTGTGCTTGGCGTTATAGTACTTAGCCTGGCAGTCCTGAGCAATTAGCAACCATTCCCGAATCATTCGAACCAACGACGTAGCATCTTCCACCTCTTGGCGTTTGTACAACTTTGACTCACCCGTTTCCAACCAAGACAACAGCGTGCGACATCTTCTACCATAAAGGGCCTCGAAGGGCGCCATTTGTATGCTCTCCTGGTAGTTATTGTTATACGCGAACTCCACCAAATATAAGTGGTCCTCCCACTACTTCCCAAAGTCCAGGACGCACATGTGAAGCTTGTCTTCCATTATCATATTGACCCTCTTGGTCTGCCCATCCGTTTGTGGATGAAAGGTTGTGCTGAAATTCTGTTTTGTTCCCAACATCTGCTGCACCAACCTCCAATCATTGGACGTGAACCGCCCATCTCGGTCACTCACGATGCTGCGGGGCACACCGTGAAGCCGTACTATGTTATCCACATATAACTTTGCCAGTTTTTTCCACGCGATCATCCTTCCTATGCGGAATGAAGTGAGACACCTTCGTTAGACGATCTACAACCACCCAAATGGCGTCGTTCCCTTTTTGCGACCTCAGCAGCCCGTGCACAAAGTCCATAGTAATGTCGTCAAACTTCAACTCCGGAATAGGCAAGGACTTCAAGAATCCTCCCAGCTTTTGGCACTCCGCCTTCACCAAGGCGCATGTCTGACACTTCGCCACGTACAGTGCCACATCCTTCTTCGGTCCTGGCCACCAGAACAATTTCTTCACATCGCGGTACATCTTCGTGCTCCCCGGGTGAATCTAGTACTTGATATGATGTGTCTCGTACAACAATTCCACCCGCAAAGTGTCCACATTCGGGATGCACAGACGACCGTCTTTCCAAAGCAATCCATCCACAACCTCATATTGGGAATTTAACCCATCTAGAGCCTCAACCATTAGTTGCTTCATGCAGCTATCCACATCTAAAGCCTGCTGAATCCGATCAGCCAGGTCATACTGAACTTCCGTCTAGTTCAATAGCGCTTCAGCACTCAACTGGTTATCTACATAAGAGATCTCCAACTCCTCCAACTCCCGAACCAACCGCTCGTCATGGACCGACAGCCAATTGGCTTGAGCTGGGGCCCTGCGGCTCAACGCGTCCGCAACCGCATTGCCTTTACAAGGCACGTAATGGATCTTGAAAGTATAGTCCCCCAGAAACTCCATCCATCTCCTCTCTCGCATGTTTAGATCTTTCTGATCCAACAGGTATTTCAGGCTTTTATGGTCGGTATAGATTCGACCCTCACCCCATACAAGTAGTGTCTCCACAGCTTCAAGGCAAAAATCACGGCCGCTAACTCCAAGTCATGGACTGGATAATTCCTCTCGTGCACTTTCAGCAGTCTCGAGCCATACGCTATCACACTTCCGTGGTGCAGTAGCACACAACCCAACACACTGCCCGAAGCATCGCTATAGATTTCAAAGCCTTCAGTCCCACTCGGTGAACTCAGCACAGGCGTAGTGGTCAACCGATACTTCAACTCGTCAAAAGCTCGTGCACACTCCGGCATTCAAATGAACTTCTGCTCCTTCCTCGTCAAAGTAGTGAGGGGTAATGCTATCTGCGAGAAGTTCTCCACGAAGCTCCTGTAATAGCCAACAAGCCCCAAAAAGCTCCGGACTTCTGCTACCGTAGAAAGCACAGACCGCTCCCGTATCGCAACAATCTTCGATGGATCCACCGCAATGCCCTCTCCACTTACTATATGACCAAGGAACGCCACTGAGGATAACCAAAACTCGCATTTGGAGAACTTGACATACAACTGATTCCTCCTCAGCGTCTCCAGCACCAAATGTAGATGCTTAAAGTGATCCTCCTCACTCCGCGAGTACACCAATATGTCGTCGATAAAGACTATCATAAAGTGGTCTATATACCCCCTAAAATTCCTGTTCATCAAATCCATGAACACTGACGGTGCATCCGTTAGCCCAAATGGCATGACCGTAAACTCGTAATGCCCGTATCTCGTACTGAATTTTGTCTTAGGGATATCACTCTCCCTTATTCTCAACTGATAGTAACAGGACTTAAGATCCAATTTAGAGTACCCCGATGACCCAACTAACTAATCGAATAGATCATAAATCCTTGGGATCGGGTTCTTGTTCTTCTCCGTTAGCTTGTTCAGCTCTCGATAATCAATACAAAGTCTCAAGTTTTCATCCTTCTTCTTCACAAAAAGGACCGGTGTAAGACCCCCTTTTTTTAAAGCACCGGGGTCTTAGGCGCAGAACCGCCGCTTTGCGGTGACACCTTCTCACTCTAGAAGGTCATCACTACAAAACCTCGATCCTGCCGGCCAAATCGATCACAACTGTAGCAAAATAGTAAAACGTGTCCACAAAAATCACATGTATATGTAAATAATCTCCACGAAGGGAGTGTCCATAGATACACAGAAATATAAGATCTTGGGCTCATGCCCAGTACATCATGTCCTCACTACAAATCTCTCATCGCGGAAGCAAACTAATATAACTACTAGTAGTGATCTGGACTCACAGTCCCTATCATCTGAACTCCGGAACTAGACTGTCCGATCTCCAAGCGTGCCGACCTCCGGGGTTGCTCCTCCATGCTGGGATCCACGGTCCCCTAAAATGATGTGGTTCGAAAACCGTTAGTCTAAAAGACTAAGTCCTATCATCCCCCGCCTCTTCCCCCATGGCCCCTAGGCACCGAGCGGGGAGAAGGAAGGGAGAGGATATGAAGGTGGAGAATAGCAAATAAGCATGTGACAGCGAAACTAATCTAGCAGTTCTACAGTAGGTATGACAGCAAAATAGGTATGAAAAACTGAATGAGAATGTAACCTTAACTTATATGAAAACACATAAGCTAAGAGATCTTTTGCAGGGCTCCAATCGTATAAAAAGTCCCATACAGATTTATACGATAGGGTGTCGGTTTTCTAGCAAGCATAAATATGTAATATCAAATAAAACATTTATCTTATAAGCACGCTCGCACGAACTTATAAACTAAGGGGTCATTTTGCAGGGCCTATTGTATAGAGCGTCCCATACCACTTATACAATAGGTGTCAGGTTATATGCAATGATTATGCTATGTAACACAATTATGCCATGATGTTAACATGCAAGTGCAACTCACCCACTCGACTCTATGTACACAGACCTTTAGTTCCCCCTTTCTGGAGCCGAACCTCCCAGGATACCTCTATAGTGGTAAACGGAAGCGGTGGGTTGGGCCTCGCCCACCTCTAAACCAGTAATTGCATTACCAGTCAGACCTATCGTACGCCTCAACGCTGGTGCACAGAGCAGAGCGCCTGTGTACTCTTACCGGCTGGCGCACCGAACTTTATTTGGCCAAGTGCTAAACCACACTCGCCGAGTCAACGTGTTGGCGTCGGTGCATCGACCCTCCAACAGGCTCAATTTAAGTGAAAAACCAGGAAATATTTGAATTGGAACGAGCTCAATTGAGCCCGAACCTTGGCCCTAAAGAATGTTATGATCTACTCATGAAGGAAGGAGTGGAGGAGGACCTTGCTGGGCGGTTGTAGCCTTGCCGATCGCCGGGAAGCCATGATGGTGGTGGTGGTGGTCGAATTTCTGCAACAGCACTGTGAACTCCCTTGGCTCCTTCAGGTAAAGGGTGGAACTGACTCCTTGGAGTCCAGTAAAGCTTTTAAGAACAAGAAATGGGGTGTTAGGTGGGGAAATCTTGCATTGCCATTATTGGCTCTTCGTCAAGGTTGGCGGCCATGGTAGGTAGGGGGAAAGCTGGCTCCAGCTAGTCAAGGAGTAGCTGGTTGAATTGGGGCTTCCTTCCTGGTCTTAATGAACTGAATGGGAGGTTGGGGAAGGGGAAGGAATGAGCCCAAAGTCTCCTCCATTACTTCTCTTCTCTTTCTCTCTCTTTCCTTGAAGTTTCTCTCTCTCTCTCCTACTCACCAAGCAGAACTTTGGCTCCTACCTAACCCAATGGCAGCCCACATGTTTATTTCATCCACCAAAACATGGTTAGCCCAAGTGAGTTGGTCTTGAGCTTGAGTTAGCCCATTTGGGCTAGCTTGACCTAAACCTTGACTAAGGTTGACCTTGGTCAATTTGGTCTTTGAGGTTGCCCCTAATAGGTCCTTGGTGATCCATTGGCCTCCCCTAAGGCCTAGGTAGGGTTTTCTTGGACCTTTGGAGGTCACTTGACCCTTAGGCATGGCACTTTGACCACTTTAGGGCTAGAGTTGACTTTGGTCAACTTAACCTTTTTGGTTGGCCCCAATGGGTCCTTGGTGACCCATTGGCCTCCCACTAGGGTTATGAAGGTATGGGTGGGATCCTCTTGGCTAAGGGAACTTCAATTGGCCCTTGTGCAGGTTAGTTTGACCCATTCAGCGTAAGAGTTGACATTGGTCAACTTAACCCTTTGGACTGCCCTCCATGCGTCCTTAGTGACCCATTGATCCCACTTTAGGTCTAGAAAGTCCTTGGTAGGGTTAGTTGTGCTTACCAGGGCACACTGACCTTAGTTAGGGCACCTTGCCCAATTTAGGCCTATAGTGGTTCTAGGTCAACTTGGGCACCCTGGGTTGACTTCAATGGACCCTTAGGGCTCTAATGGACCCTACAACGGGTTGATGAGACCATGGTGGGGTCTTGGAGTCTTGGTGAAGCCCCATGATCATCTTAAACAAGTGTTCAGAAATTTACTATGTGCAGACCATAGTGGTCTCACCCACATTCTTAGGTTTACTTGGTCTTCTTGGGCTTCCTAGGGTTTTGTCATGACCTAGTCATGACCAAAACCACTCTTAGGGGTTTAGTTGGAAATGTGATGTTACAACCGGTGCGCTACAAGGCAACGAACTTGGACGCACACAACCTTGCTCCAACAACTCTTGAAGTTGCACCTTCAGCTCTGCTATCTCCTTAGGCGCTAGCCGATACGAAGAGTGTAACACCGGTTTGGCATCACACCGAACCTCCTTAACCATCTAAAGAGCAGATATGAACGTCATGCTCGACCCCTTTCAAGACCACAAATGTTGTCTCACGACCAGCTCCCAACTTGACTTCCTTGCGACCACAATCAATATAGGCTTGTTGCTCCGAGAGCCAGTACATGCCAAATATCACGTCGAGCTCCCCTAGCGGTAGTAACGACGCTTGTAAATCAAACTCTTGACTCCCAATTCGCAACTAAACGCAACAGATTATACTCGTGCGCATTGAGCACCATTGAACAACAACGCATCCAATTTGTCTTTTTCCATCGAAGGAGGTACTCCGACGCGCAATACAAATCCTTTGGTCAAAAGGGAATGCGAAGCTCCCTAAATGAACAGTGATCTCGCCGGATTAATCGAAAATCAGAACAAAGCTTAACACAAACAGTTCTATGCTAACATGTACAAGGGAAACAAGTATTTAAAGCTAAACTGCTATAACTTTAGGCCGTACCTGTCATCACGACAGCGTGCTTCTTCTCGGACTTGGGATGTCTGCTCCAGCAGTCTCGGGCAAAGTGCACCGGCTTTCCACAATTAAAGCATGCGCCCGGGGTTCGACCCATAGTCGCCCGAGAAGCACCAGCAGAAGGAGCTGTACACGAAGTCCTAGCCTTCTTATACCACCTTCGGTACGCAGACTTTGAGGAGTTCAGCATTTTGAACTCCGTCTTCTGCATATTCAAGTCTTTGCCTCCTTGGATTCGATTCAGATCTCTGGCACTTTGTCCTATACCTGCTCCTGACATAGCTTCCTTTAACTTCGGAGCACCATTCCGACAATCTCTAGCAAAGTGACCTTCCTTGCCACACTTAAAACAACCATATGGAGCCTGACCAGTAGACATTTTAGACTTATTATTTCTCCTCCTTCGGTATGCAGACTTTGCAAAATTTGGAGAGTTTAGTACCCTGAACTCCGACGTCCAATTGACTTTTGCCAAATCTACTTCCAAAGATCTAGCCGATTCCACCAAGGCTCAGAATCTTAATAATTTTGGTCCTAGCAGCAAAACTCGTAACTCGCCATGCAGGCCATTATAAAACCTATCGACCATCGTTTGCTTGCTCTCCACTTCAGAGCCCGGGTAGCGTATTATCATCAGAAATGTTTGCAAATATTCCTCAACTGAGTGCGTACCCTGCACTAAAAGCCTGTTCAACTGCTGACCCAAAGGTCCTTTAAATGTCGCTTGCTCCATCACACCACCCGGCGTTGGAGTTACCTCAACAATAGAGGACTGCGCACGTCTTTCATTTTGTGCACCAGTCGCAGCGAATACTGCTTCCACCACAATTCTTATGGTTTCAGTGGGGGAAGGGTTGCAGGCACGTCACTAGGTGCACTATAAACCTCAGAAATCGGATGTTTTGACGGCCCTGCATCACTCCTGGTCACATATAGTTGTACAAAACACCGTTAAGCGACCAAACAAATTTGCAAACAGTAATTATAGGAACACGCAGGTTCCTCAAACACATGTATTTTCATTCCTAAGTGGACATTCATGGGTTCTTTTGATGTTATAACGATGACGCACACACATGTGCTCACCACGCCTTAAAAGAATTCGTCCACGAATTCATTTAAGCCAGACCAAAACCAGAAGTCTGATACCAAATTGTAACACCCCCTATCCGTCACATAGCATATAGCAGTAGGTCCGGTCGGGGCCCGACGCCATATACCACAGACAGACCGGACTGTTACTCAATGGAAACCATCCAACTAATAACCAACGTCCTACACAGATGCATTCTAGCGGAAGCAATTATTTAAGGTTGCAAATAAAAGAACCCAGCCATAAGCATGAATGTCCACTACAAAACCCAATAGGAATGAAGCACAATACATAAGTACACGACCTTATGGCCTTACATTTGTTTACTCAAATAAAATGTGTCTTCCATACCACGGCACGCAGGCCGGTCACACATGAATATAACAAGTAAACACTCAAAATTTAGCCTTTGAGGGCCGGCTCAGCAACTTGGGCTTTAGCCCGCCATTTACCGCTCGGCTCCGCAGCACCTACAAGCAACAATCCACCGCACGGTGGCAAATAAAAGCAACGGTCAGCTATGCTGCCCAAATTATAACGATCCCGCCCCCAAACTCGAGGCGGCGATGCTCCTTTCCTTGCACTTTGTTAGCATAATCAAGCAGTATAGATAAACACTTCATCACAAGCGTGGGCATGCACGGTAACACACCCCGTGCACTCAGGGAATATTCTCGGTGAACCGATCAATGTCACATCAATTTAAGCCATAGACACCCTGGTCTCACCACCGCCACTAGGACGGCCAATCTTGCGAGCATTTTGTCTTCCCGGCATGGGTCACGTCAATTTAAGCCATAAACCGCTGAAGACCCTCATCTATGCCAACGAATACCACCGAACGACATAGAATAGGAACGGTTCCGCCTGACCCATTGCTCACATCACAATGTCAATTTAAGCCATATGCGCGGGTCAAACCTCCCCGAGTCCCATTTCCATCACACACTTCACATAACCCGGTTATGTTCAAGTTGGATCCCAGGCCACCATGTTGGCAGAATCACGCATCTGCCCAGTTTTTTGTGTGCACCTTGGAGTTAATCCCCAAGGCTCCCTATTGCAATCTACCACGTAGAAAACCCGAAAAACAAACATCCGCACGGAGTCTTCTCCGGCCATTTATGCAATGCAACATCACCAATCCAGACCAACTTGTTCGGGTAGGCTTCACACATCATGCCTATATCCGTTCTCGATTACGGACTCTACATGTACACAACGGGGACTATTCATGTCTACTCGAAGGAATGCCTCAACTCACCGCAAACTCGCGAGAGCGGGCTTCCTATGTAAAGGAAAAAAGGACTTCACATGTCCTACGATGAGAATCGTTACCCTAGTATTTTTCCTTGGCGCCATGGAAATATATGCGGATAAAAAGCACCGCAGTCTCCTTGCCTCCGTAGTTCTGAAGCCGTCTCGCGATTTGGAACTCCGAAGCTCTGCTGGTGATCGGATCTAGCCTCCTTTCTTCTTCCTTGCTCTCCCCTCTCTGTAGACTTTAGAAAGAGACTAAGTGAGGGAAATGAGTGATTTGAAACCCTATTCTTGGGTATATCCCAGCAGGAACAACCCCCAGCCGTCAGATCCCAAAATAAGGAAACAAACGGTCACGATCCGGAGCTGAGAAGCAAAACCTGGGCCGAACACGACCTGTGACACGCCCGTGTCCAGGGCCGTGTTACCCATCCGCTGTCGAAACTGACGTGACCCGAAATACACACGGGCACCCGACACGCCCGTGTTTGGCCTGACATGCGCATGTCAGCCAGTACACGCCCGTGTTCCCGGGCATATTCCTCCATCGACACATGACCAACACCAACCTGAGACACACACGGGTCTTGGACACGCCCATGTCCTATTTGACACGCCCATGACACACCCAAACACGCCTGGGCTTCAGGCCGTGTTGAAAGATAATAGTTGTCAACCTAAATCATCTATAGGGGGGTGAATAGGTGAGTTTTGCGTCTTTTTGCGAAATAAGAAAAATCTCAACCAAAGCACAGATCTATCTACCAAACAAGCAAACACAGACGAGGCAAGATTTATAGTGGTTCCGCAACCTTGGATACATCCACTTTCCCTCACCGATATAACAATATACTAGACTCGGTTACTCCATTATCTCGGATTGGAAAACAATCCTACCCTCGGAACAACGTTCCTAGAAACTCGATCCACAAACGAATCTACACTCGGAAGACAAAACTTCCTACAATCTCGGAGTTGAACACTCCTACACTCGGAGAAATCTTCTCCTACAATAATGAAATACAGCAGTACAGAAATACAAACTGTAAATTATCTGGTTCAAAACTGCAACAGAAAATCAAAAAAAAATCCTTCTTCTAGGCGTGCGGCTTTATTAGAATATTGAAGAAGAATTTCGGCAATATCAGATCTGGAAATTCTCGACTTTACACGATTGAATGAGTAGATGAAGCGTTGAGAGGAGATCTCGATCTGTAGAGTCTTCTTAATCTGAATCCTCTGAAAAGAAGAAACCTTAGCCGGTCGGAAAATAGCAATGGCGGCGGCGGCGAGTTTCCGGATCTTGCAGAGAGAGAGGAGACTGAAATATTTTTGGAAAGAGACGGCTGCAAAAACTTTCTTAGAATAATTTTCTTTTGAAAACTTTGGGTTTGTCGGTTTGATAAGACCTTTTATAGGAGACAAGAGGATTAGACTTAAATGATTCATAAAGAGAAAGAGACATGGACCAATCACGTCAGAGTTTAAGAATAAGACCGTTAGGTCTAGACTTAAAGAATTTTCTGAAAAAGGTCAAAGTAAATTACTCGAGTCAAGCAGGACTACTCGAGTATATGCAGCACTACTCGAGTAGGTAGAAAGTGACTACTCGAGTACATGAGAGAAATTACTCGATAGAAAAAGAAATCATTACTCGAGTACATGGAGTCAACTACTCGAGTAAATAAGAATGAGAGGGACTCAGTTACTCGAGTAACAAAAATGACTTACTCGAGTACTTAAGTACTTACACAAGAGGTGGAGTATGTTACTCGAGTTCAAGAAGTACTACTCGAGTATATAGAAATGAACTACTCGAGTATATAAGAGACTACTCGAGACAAACACTTAGAAAATTTCTGGAACAGGAAAAATTGAACTACTCGAGTATGTAACATGAACTATTCGAGACAGAATGATCTACTCAAGTATATAACATGAACTACTCGAGTAATTTACTTAGCGAAATTTTTGGAATAGAATTCTGGATTACACGAGTAAAAGCATTTGACTACTCGAGTAGTAGATGAACTACTCGAGTATATGAATTAGACTACTCGAGTAACTAGGAACTACACGAGAGTCAGAATACCATTAACTCGGGATAGAAGATAGAACTACTCGAGTATATATAATACTACTCGAGTATTTCACTTAGACAGATTTGAGAAGAGAAAATCTGAAAACTCGAGAGATAAGAGGAAATTACTCGAGTACACAAGATGAATTACTCGAGAGCCATTATTGGACTACTCGAGTATATCTTAACTACTCGAGTAAGTTAATTACTACTCGAGTATAAACTCAGTAACTTACTCGAGTAAGTAAGGAAGTACTCGAGTACTTTACTTAGGAAAATTTTTCTGATAGATTTTCTTCTTCTAAGGGAAATCAGCATCAAGTCTTTTCACATAGTCCTAGAGCTTAAATATGAAGTGTATCCCAATGGAGAGGCTACACATGAGTCAACACTTTGGAACATACAATGAGGGATTACATTGTATGGTCCTGTGTTTAGTGACCCACTGTAGATTGACATTGGTGTACACTTCCCATTAGAATCCTGCAAACACATAACTCAAACCAAGCATCAAATACAACTTAAGTCATCTTAGTTCAAGGGTGACTTCATCAAATCTGGGTTAGTGTGGATACAATACCCAACAATCTCCCCCTATTTGTAGAGGTCAGAACCCTTTACACTAAGGTGAATTATGGACATAAAAGGAATGCTATGTAATCAAGTAGTGTAAGCAAACAAGGAACTATGAAAAGATAATAAGATCAAAAACTTTGAATTATATAAATAGGATTGTCCAGAAATATCATAAACAACAAAAGTCCATCTCCATAGCTCATGAGTCTTTTGGGCTAGATCTGATTATGTTGCTTGTCTTGTTTCTCTTGCTGTCTTCTCCGATAGCTGTAAGGTTTAGGATATTGCTTGGGTGGTTTGGGAGGAGAAGCTGGATTATTTCTTCCATATTCTCTGTCATAGATTCTCCTTTTGGTCATGGAACTTCTCATACAACTCCCATTCATGGGAACTATAGTGAATGTTTCTTCTTTCATGGAAGTCCAGAACTAACTTGAGAGTTTCTAGGATGAGAGACTTGGAAGTAGGAGACCAGACCTCAGCATGTTCAGGAGCTTTAGTAGGAACAAACTTGATAGCAGAATGACCTTCACCATATTTCCTTTTCTTCTTATGAGTCAGAATCTCGGGAGGGGCTTTGAGAAAGATATCAGCAGGATCATCTTCCCAATCCTGAGCATAAGAATCTGGAGGAGCAATAGAATCACCAGGCCTTGGAAAAAATGTGGGTTGTAGAGGAGGAGCAGGAGCAGGAGCATCAGCAGCAGCTAGTGGGTTCAGGTGATGAGGAATAATGTTAGGATCAGCAGCAAATTCTGGCAGAATCTGGTTGTGCATCCAAACAGCAGTATCATAAGTGTGGAATTTGACACTCTGTATCTGAGCTAGAACATCTGCATGGACCTCCTTAACTTTGGCTTCCCATAATTCTTTCTGGAGGGCATTAGATTTTTCTAAATATTCTTTTACCAACTTCTCCCCCTTTCTGACTTCAACAGATAGCTGGGAGATGGCATCATCTTTGAAAGTTCCAACTTCCTCACAAATCTTCATCTTGGTTGCCTCAGCCCTTTTGTCCAGTTCCATTTGATTGTTGGCAAGAGTCAGGCCTTGCTCCATAACCTGTCCAACACTGGTGATGGTGTGGTCTATGGCTTTGCCAACAATCTAGAAGAGATGTTTGAGCTGATCAGTGTTGTGTTGGATCTCAGCAAATCCTCTGCTCATCTCAGTTTCTAGAGCAGTTACTTTGTCTATGACAGTCTTGATACAAGTATCAAAGTATGTTTTCTGGTTTTGAAGAAGAAGTACAATCTGATTCATCAAATCTATGGAGGCAGGACCTGGAGCAGCAGGAGGAGCAGAAGGAATAGGAGGAGCCACCATGGAGCTATTTCAGAGAGAGTAACTGAGCTCTGAGCTTTTGTAGTGGGCATCATGGCATCCTCTTCATTCATAATCTGAGGGATAGAGAAATCCAAATTTCTGAGAGGAGCTTCAGCTGGCTCAGCTGAGAGCTCATCAGAAATGAGAATTGGTGCTGGCTGATCTTTGGGGGAATCAGGGGATTTTGCCGGTGTCCTTGCTGGAGAAGTGTCTGGAGATTGTCCAGGAGTTGGGTCCTTGGGAATTTTAGAGGATGGAGCTGGTGGAGATAGAGGAGGAGGTGGTATATCTACAGTTAACTCTTCTATCATTTCATTTATGGCAGCATCAATAGAAAAGAGTGCTTCTTGAACCTGTTGAACTGAGAGGATATCTTCTGGAGTGACTGGAGGAGGAGTAGGTGGAGGAGGAGTGGGTGGCCTGGCCTGAATAGTAGGAGCAGGCTCCCTCTCAATAGGTGCACCAGAGGAGCTGGGGACCTGAGATGGAGAAGGAGATGGAGTCATATCCTCTGTGTCTGCAACTTCAGTAATTTTGGCAGCTTGAGAGGGATTTTGCAACTTTAACTCCCATCTCTGGATGGAGGAGATGGAGAACTTCTTCATGTGATGAATGATACTTACTTTGGAGAAACTGAAAACCTCTGGATTGATCTCATAGAGAAGCAAGGAAAATATCCTTGCATAGTTGGGGGATTTGATACTCTCCTTAATCTTGTCCAAGATTAGCATTCCAAACTGGAAGCTCTTTCGGCAGACGATTGCTTGCATGATGTCAAAGAAGAAAAGAGGTATGGCCCGGATGGAGTGGATTTTGCAGAGAAGAATCTTACCAATGACATCCACCAAGAATTTGCCTTTTGCATTCATGTCAGACCTATTGATGTAATGTTTCTCAGGGTCCAATCCATAGAAAAGACTTGTTCTGTCAGATTCTTCAGGCCCTAGATCATCTTCTTCATCCACGATCGGCATTCAAAGAAGTTGAGCCACAGTCGTTTTGGTGAGTTTGATCTTTATGCCTTTGACTTTGGATTTTAGGACGGTGTCATTTCGCCTGACCTTGACATTCTTGAAAAACTCTGCAACTTCGGGGAAGAGGATACAACATGTTTCTTGAAGAACGAATGTTAATCCGGCGGTGTCGAGCAAAATCAGAAGATTATGGAAATCGTCGGATAGGTCGGCAATCCCTGCGGCGACTAATTCCAAACCAACACCAATCTTAGATGAGGCGGACATGATTCAGCAGTCTTGGATATGGCGAAACCCTAGAGAGCATCGACGGGGATACAGAAGGGGCGCGGCTCTGCAACTGATGGAGGAAGGCGAAGAGGCAGTCGGGTACTCAAGAGTCGGAAATGATTTTGTGTAGATGAAATTTCTGGATTTTCTTATTTATATAACCCTAGGTTTAGGTCTAATTATTTGAAAAGAAATACTGAAGTAAACCATAGAATAGGTGGCATAAGCCTTTGGTTTGTGCATAAGAAAATTTGAATAAGAGATGACTCGACATATACACGAGTGAGGAAATATCTCGAGTAGAAAAGTCTGGAGTACTCGGGTAAGAATACAGAAGTACTCGAGTAGATGTATGTAAGTACTCGAGGTCAATGATGTACTCGAGTAAGAGAAGTTGACTACTCGAGTATGTCAGTCTGCTACTCGAGTGGGTCAAGTCGACTACTCGAGTATAGCATTCCACTACTCGAGTAGGTCAAGTCGATTACTCGAGTATGCCATCCTACTACTCGAGTAGGTCATATAATTACTCAAGTATGCTTGTTACTTACTCGAGTCAAAAACTTAAACATTTGGAAAAATCCAACTTTTGACTAACCTTTGAGCCTTGAGCCTTCTTGAAAGTCCAGCCTCTTCTAGTCTTCCTTGTTGAGCATCCAAAGTTCTGTTTTGAAGAACGAGAACTTGGTCTCGTCCAGTGGCTTTGTGAAAATATCTGCAATTTGCCTGTCTGTAGGGACATATTGTAGGTCTATGTCCCCATGCCCCACATGCTCCCGGATGAAATGATACCTTAGCTCTATATGCTTTGTCCGGCTGTGCGAGACTGGGTTGTTGGCTATTGCTATTGCGCTGGAGGAGTCGCAAAACAATGGAATCTTTGCAAACTTCCTGTTGTAGTCTTCGAACTGATTCTTTATCCAAAGTAACTGTGCACAACAACTGCCTGCATAGATGTACTCTGACTCGGCCGTTGAGATTGCCACACAGTTTTGCTTCTTGCTACTCTAGGATATAAGCCTTCTTCCAAAGAATTGGCAAGTCCCTGAAGTGCTTTTCCTGTCGTATTTGCTACCTGCAAAATATGCATCTGAAAAACCTATCAGTTCGCTATCATTAGTTCTTGGGTACCATAATCCAAGATTTGGTGTACCTTTAAGGTATCTCAAAATCCGCTTCACAGCAGCGTAGTGAGATTCCTTGGAGTTCACTTGAAATCTAGCACAGACACATGTTGAGAACATTATGTCATGTCTACTTGCAATAAGGTAGAGCAGGGATCCAATAATGCTTCTGTACTTGGTTTCATCAAAAGGTTTCCCTTTTTCATCCTTGTCGAGAGACATTATTGACACCATTGGAGTCCTCATCGAGGTTGCGTTCTCCATTCCAAATTTCTTAATCAGCTCTTTGGTAAACTTAGTCTGCGAGATGAAAATTCCATCTTCAGACTGTTTTACCTGAAGCCCTAAGATATACTTCAGCTCGCCCATACTGCTCATTTCAAACTTCCCTTGCATAAGTTTTGAAAACTTCTTGCAGAGGTTGTCATCAGTAGAGCCAAAAATAATGTCATCGACATAGATTTGCACTAGCAAAATCTTGCCCTTAATTTCCCTAAGAAATAATGTTTTGTTTATCTTTCCCCTTGTGAACTTGTTCTCAAGTAGAAAGCTAGACAGCGTCTCATACCAAGCTCGAGGAGCTTGTTTCAGACAATATAATGCTTTATGCAGTAGATAAACGTAATCAGGAAAGTTAGGATCAACGAAACCTGAGGTTGTTCCACATACACCTCTTCCTTTATGTCACCATTAAGGAAGGCAGACTTCACGTCCATCTGGTAGATAGTGAAGCCTTTGAGTGCAGCATATGCTAGGAATAACCTTATAGCCTCCAGCCTTGCCACTGGAGCGTACGTCTGGTCGAAGTCCATTCCTTCTTCTTGACGATAGCCTTTGGCGACAAGTATGACCTTTTTCTTTACTATCGTTCCATCCTCGTCCATCTTGTTCCTGTAGACACATTTTGTTCCAATTACATTCTTATCTTTGGGTCTTGGAACAAGCTTCCATACTTTGCAGCGCTTGAACTAGTTCTGTTCTTCTTTCATTGCCATTATCCACGATGCATCTGAGTTTGCTTCCTCAAACTTCTTTGGTTCAACCTGCGAGAGAAAACTTAAATATAGATTCTCATTAGTTGTACCTCTACGAGTTCTAACACCATCTCGGGGATCTCCTATGATCTGGTCCATGGGATGATCCTTCAAATATCTGAGCTCTAGAGTCCTTGCATCTGGATTGTCTTCTATCACCGGAGTGACTTCTTCATCTTGAATGACTTCTTCATCTTGATCATCAGCCTCTCCAATAGGGGTTGGAGTGGTGATCTTGATGAACTTTTCACCTTTGTCTTTAGACGGTTCATCCAAGCTAATTTCTTTCAGCTTTACACCTACATCTTCAATAAGCACACTAGAAGAGTTGCTTTGCAGCAAACTCGTCTCATCAAATACAACATATATCGATTCTTCTACCACCAAGGTTTTTCTATTAAAAATCCTATATGCCTTACGATGGCTACTATAAACTACAAAAATACCTTCAAAACTCTTCTCGCTAAACTTAATAGTGTGATACTTGCCATTGTTTAGCACGAAGCATTTACAGCCAAAAATTGTAAAATATGAGACTGTTGGTTTCCTGCCCTTCAGAAGTTCGTAAGGTGTCTTATCGTGGTTTTTGTTTATGAGAGCTCGATTTTGCACGTGGCATGCAGTGTTGACGGCTTCAGCCCAAAAATATTCCGGAAGTGAAGCATCACTCAACATGGTCCTGCAGGCCTCTATGAGGATTCTATTCCTTCTCTCGGCCACTCCATTTTGTTGTGGAGTACGAGGAGAGGAAAACTCATGAAAGATACCCAAGCTTTCACAAAATTCTGTCATGGCCCCAGACTTAAACTCTGTTCCATTGTCACTTCTGATTTATTCTATGGAGCAGTTGTACTCATTCTGGACTTGCCTGATAAAATTAGTAAAGATGTCGAAGGTATCTGACTTGGGTTTCAGAAAGAACACCCACGCAAAGCGCGAGTAATCATCAACAATTACCAACGTATAATCCTTACCTCCCAAACTTCTAATTTGTAGTGGACCAAACAAGTCCATGTGCAGTAGATGAAGACATCTATTCGAATCCTTGCCAATAACGCTTTTAAAGGAAGCCCTTGTTTGCTTGCCTTTTACACATGCATGACAAGGTCTATCTTTGACGTACTTGACATTTGGGGCATCACGTACTAAGTTCATTGAAAATAATTTATTTATAGTTTTGGAATTAATATGTGCTAATCTCTTGTGTCATTGGTCACCAAGAGACGCACCATCTTTTGATAAAAAACACACTGGTGTCGAAGAATCTATACAAATGAAATTTAAACAGAAAATATTTCTGCTTCGACTGCCGGATAGAATCGTTTCCATATTGTCAACGGATTTTATCAAGCACTTGTCAGCGTGAAACTCAACTATGTATCCTTTATCACAGAGTTGGCTTATGCTTATAAGGTTATGTTCCAAACCTTCAATGTAAGCCGCATCTGAGAAGGATACATTACCGTTAGTAATCATACCATAGCCTCTAGTAATTCCATGGTCTGAACCTCCAAAGATGACCTTCGGTCCGTTCACAACTGGAGTAAAGTTCTGAATAAGGCTTCTTGTCCCGGTCATATGCCGAGAGCATCCACTGTCCAAGTACCAGATTGGCATTTTGTTGGCCTTTGGACATTCCTGCAATCACAATCAGTTAGCCTTAGGAACCCAAATACGTTTGTGTCCTTGGTCTCGGGTTAGAACACTCCCCCTACGAGTATTAGCATTAGGACTGGTCTTCCTCATATTTCCAACATGTGGGGTTGCAGCATTTCTAGGATTAAACCAACAATCAATGGCAAAGTGACCAATTCTGCCACAACACCAACAGTCAAATCTATTGTATCTTCGCGTTAAGTTCTCCTGCTTGACCTTTTGGAATTGTGGTCTAGCAGGGGTAGCATTCTTGGAGGAAGATGCCTCATGATGATGGCAATCACATGGCTTCTTCTCCTTTATAGGCTTTTCTACAACAGGCTTTGTCTTTGGAGCCTTCTTGAAGTTATGCCCATGATTGAAAGGGTCATAGCTCTGAAGAATGACTTCTTCATGAGGTGCCTTAAAGACACTTTCGCCAAAGTTTCTGGGTCGAGTCCATCCTTGATAACGAGACTTTGGCTCTACATAGGTAGGCCTAGCAAAGTGCCCGTAGGATGAGTCAAAAACAAACTCATTTGAAGGAAATATAACCTTCTTGAACGTGGTCTGATCTTGAGGGGCTTTCCCCTTCTCTTTGGCTAAGGCCTTTTGGCGGCCTTATTCTTTCCTTGAGACTTATTTCTCCTAGAGGATTTACTAGGAGCTTCTTCATGGCCTAATCCAGCACCCTTAGCCTTGGCTGAGAATTCAACAACGAATGGAAGAACTGTCTTGGGTTTCGAGAAACTTTCAACTAGTTTCTTTTCAGCAACAAGTTGGGTTTCCAGTTTCTTGATGATTTTCTCTTTGAGGTCAAGGTGCTCAAGAGCCTTGTTATATTCTTCAATAGCATTATTGAAGTTTTCTTCGAGGGAGTCAGTCTTTATGACTTTCTCTCTCAAGATGCTCTCTTCAGCTTTGAGAGACTTTATCTCTTTAGCCTGAGTTTTCACAACTCGACGACATTTGTCGTAAGCCATGATTAACTCCTTATATTGGGCCATGAGTTCTGACTCATCGTCAGAAGAGTTATCCTCACAATAATGTTCAGAAACTTCAGAATCAGAGAGAGGAGTGTGAGAGTTTACCTTCCTAGTGAACTGGGGCTCTTGTTCATCATCAGTTTGAGCCATGGGTCCAAAATAGGCTTCTTCTTCTTCACTCGACTCAGATGAGTCAGAGTCACTAAGAGTCTTGCCCTTTTTGGCCATCAAGCTCTTCTCTGTCCTTTTATGGCTGTACGAGGACTTCTTTTCCTCTCTTCTACCACCCTCCTTCTTCTTGTGAGGGCAGTCAGCGATCCATGAAAAAGAAACAAAGCAAACATGGATTTCTCGCGGATACCTACACGGTTGAAATTCCGGCACCGGATCATAGAAAATCATGAGTTTTGCATACTAGATCCATGAGAAAAACACGATCCGAGCTTACACAAGCTGGATCTTTGAGAAACAAAAATGATCCATAGGAAACCTCCAATCCACTAACATCAACTGGAAAACATCTCAAAATCGCCTTAGATCGCACCCAAAAAATCGTGACATCATCAATCTCCACTCCAATAACACAATAAAATGAAAAACGAGAGAGAGAAAGTGGAGGAGTGTACCTTACGGTGAAGAGGACGAACTACAAGAATAACAAAGGGGGGATGTCGGCAGAAATCAGAAAGCAAGGAAAAATGTCCAGGAGTGCAGGATTAGATCTGACCTGTAACTTATATATCCTGATGCTATCGCGGAGCGATAACTTAATGACGGCGGTAGCTTCTTAGCCATAGTGTCGTCGCTCCTCTGATAATAACATCGTCAACACACTTTTCATTGTGTTGTGTCTCACAATAGTGGGGGCGTAGGTGTGTCATCACTAGGATAGCTAACCTGTAAGTTACGCCGTGTTCTGAATAGGGGAAGGGTTCTAGTGAGTCCTTGCGTGACACTGGGGGAAACGAGTGGTAGGTTGAGCAGGTTTTAGTGAATGCATATGGGATTAACACTCCACCCTATGGCACACATGCAGCTCCTCATACCCATCTGTCACTTACTGCGGGGCTAAGGTGATGACATAGTATTTTGGTCAAGGGTGTCATGAATATTCTCGCGACTATTCTTTTAGAGCACGAGCGATGTTTCATACCATATAGTACTCTGCCATGTGAACTATATTCTCTCGTGTTGTCACTACATCTTCCCGTTCTCTTATTCCTTTGTGTTGCGGTGTTGAGTATCATTCACCTTTCTTGTGGGTTTTTTTATTCGCCTTTCTTGTGGGTTATTTACTTGAGTTTCTTTGTCTTTCTTTCTATAAAAATAAACAAATATATATAAATATATATTTAATAGTTCAAAACTATTTAGAACAAAACTTACAATTCAATTCAATTATTCTCCGAATCTCAAATCCCAAATTCGGATCTAGTTCGATGCTGTGCGTGCGCGCGTATGTGGTCCATAGATACTCGTTATGTTTCTTTGAACAAATAAGGAGTGAAACCAATTATATACTCACTAGTATGAGAGTAAAATGGCATTGTGGGACTAGATGTTTTATCATTTCTTTCATGAAAGTTTCCCTCCAAAAATTTGGTTTACCTCTCTTTTAGTTTTGGAGCTTTTCATCAAAAGTATGAAACTCAACACGAGACATCAAATGACTCCAATAAACCTTTTAATTTAAAATGTTTTATGCATCAAATTTCTAATAGGCCGGTGGCCGGCGAGCCTGCACCCGCCGGACGCCGCTGGGTAAAGGGCCATCGCCGCTGCTACGGGAAAATTTTTTACCCAGCGACGTTTGGTGGTCGGCGAGCCCGTTGCCGCCAGCCGTCGTTGGGTATCGCGTGATGCCTATAAAATAACGGTGGAAATGTAAGGGCATAAATGTAACGGCTCCGATTCAATGCTCGTCGCTGGGTATCTAGTGCGAGCCCGTTGCTGCCAGCCGCCATTGGGTACCGCGTGATGCCTATAAAAGAACGGTGGAAATGTAAGGGCACAAATGTGAAGTGATCATATATTACGGGCACACATGACCTGAACTTAGGCTATAACGAGTACACACAATGTTTCAGCTAAATTGTTAATCCGTGTGAACATTGTCCCCGGTCATGGTGGGTCGAAACTATAGATGCTTAGCTACAGATTGCGACATTACATATTAGTGTATGTTAACTATGCATCTAGGTATGTGTGAGGATTTAGATTGGGAAATGACTTCACACCATTCACAAATCCCTAGACGGAGCACTCATGTATAAATACTAAGCTTACATGCTATAATTCATGACATTTTATCTTGATACATTAGAAATACGTTCAATAATCAATGTCACGACATATATATGTGGTTATATGAAGATTAAAACTTCAGGCAAAATCTCTATTGCTAAGGTCTTATGTATACAAGTTAAAGTGTATATATCTAGTTTGATAGATTTTGATTGACTCAGAGCTCCCTGAACTCACAAAATATAGAAGAAAATGATAGCTTACAGCAAACTAAAAAGAAAACTAGGCAAGCTATCAAAGTTCATGTCAAGGAGCCCCCAAGCACTACTCATTCCTCCTGATAAATCTTTATGAGCATTGTGAGGATGAGCACCTTGGTTCAAAGAGTCACTTTGATCTTGTGCATAGACTCTTACTTAAGCTTAGTGCCCCCTGTTCAAATCTTGGTATGACATATATTGGTATGTGACATGATTGTCTTCTTTATTTCCCCTGTGTTAGCATTTTAAAAGATCAAGATAAAACATATAAAATACGCTATTTCTACTCGGTGTTTTCTCTCTGTTGATGCTACACGTGCACGTCATTACCTTATTTAATGCTTCCATGCAAACAAATTGGACTGAAACTACACTATATGTTTTTCGCACATATGTACAAGCACACAATTTACACTTTTGATGATTACAATGGCTAAATGTGATTAACTCTATAACTCTTGTAGCATTACAGTGTACCTCGTTGTGTGCTAGTCTACTTCATGTTGTCCAATCCATATAAACTCTGCAAAACAACTTATTTTTTTGCTTGTGTACTCCGCTCATATGTTTGTCCATGTGCTTCATATTCTCTGATTTTCATTTTTTGCGACACCCCTATGTTTCTCTCTTTCTTGTCTTACTGATTGTGTGCAATGACTGTTGTCTGTATCATGCTCATTATTTATACTCTCCCTGCAAGACTGTTCGTTCGCGCCCTCCCCTTTTGATACTATCAAAGGGGGAGAATAGATGATTGTACTTGAGAATTGTTCACGGGAAGGATCTCATGTAGGTGGAGCTTGTTTCAATACGCACACATAGATAGAGGGACTACGTAGAACACGTAGATAGGGGGAGCGTGTAGAACACGTAGGTAGGGGGAGAATGTACACGGGAGTGAATAGAACACATAAATAGGGGGAGTATTTAGAACATGTAGGTATGGGTAGCGTGTACACATAGATAGGGGGAGCGGGTATAACACGTTGGTAGGGGGAGCGTGTCATCCCCTAATGACGTGGCATCATGACACACATTTTTCGTTACTTTGATAAATCATTAAATGCGGTGAAAATATGGGTTGTGACAGCATTTATGTAGGGGAGCCATATAGTGAACATGAAACCTGAACGTTCAAGACTATCTCTTATATATATATTTACTCTATCATGCACATTGTTATTTCTCATGAACATGATTTGATATTATCAAAAGGGGGAGTTTGTTGGAATTATTGGGTCCATTGCCCACAATGTGCTAGATTTGAGGAAGTCAATCTTGTCAATAATATACATAAAGTTATATTTGATGTATGCCTAAGGTCATGCATGCAGGGATGTCCTGACAACAATTATGGGATAAGTAGCCAAAGTGGCAAGGTCAGGTAAACGCTTACCTAAGATGTGGATAGTCAAAAATCTATCTAAGTCCATAAGCGTTGAGTGAAGGTTACTCACTCAATGTTAGATGACTTATAGCGCTGAGTGGAGCCTATACAGTCAAAGCCAAAGTAGTGGCAAGTTGAGATAGTGGCCAAGTCCACAGGCGTTGAGTGAAGTCAACTCACTCAACGCCATACAACAAAAGTCTGTGTGACATGCTAATGTAGTAAAAGCCTAATAAGAAATTAGCAGAAAAATGGCTAATTCCACTGGCGTTGAGTGGGTATCATTCACTCAACGTAATACTCTATATTAGTTGAGTTTTGCCTTATAAGTCAAAGCCACAAAAAATCTAAGATGATAATTGGCTAAGTCCAAAGGCATTGCGCGAAGGTTATTCACTCAATGCGCGATAAACCAGATAAAATTTGTTAAGTAGTTTGGTTTTGAGTGGAGCTCACTCACTCAATGCCAAGGAGCAGTAAAATCTGGCTATGGCAGAAAGCTTTGAGTAAGACATGCTCACTCAACGCTCTCAACGTCATGATTCAGAAAATCTAGCTAAAGCAAAAATAGCGTTGAGTGAGGCATACTCACTCAACACTCTCAACGCTTAAGATGCTGAAGAAGCAGGAAATTGGTTAAGGTAGAAAACGTTGAGTGAGGAGAGCTCACTCAACGCTCTCAATGCCTAAAATACATATAACATGTCTAAGTCACAAGGCATTGAGTGAGACATGCTCACTCAATGCTTTCAACGCCAAGCATGCAGAAAAGGCTGTTGAATAAGCTAAGGCAAATGGCGTTGAGTGAGACGTGCTCACTCAACGCTGTAAACGCCTAGATGGACAAAATTTTATCTAAGTGCCTTGGCGTTGAGTGAAGCTCATTCACTCAATGCGTACTCTACTCATGCTCGGTTTTGGTTAAGTCCACAGGTGCTGGCGTCAGCAATATCTACAAAATCGACAAAGTCAACTAATTTTAAATAAAGTATGAAGAAGCTACAAAACACAACAAACTCTGCCGAGAAGCTATTGTACATCTTCTTCCATTAAATCAAGGTGCAGCTGGATGCTGCAGGTGGGCCCCACTTATTTCTTAGAGTCGTTGATCGGTGAATTACAAAATAAAGAGATTGGCCAAAACGAAAACAACTTTTAGGGTTTTATCGATTTCAAAAGTTGCGGCTGGACTTCATCTTCCTTGCCATTGCTGCCAATAGAAAGCTTGAAGTTTTCCTATAAGAACCAAAAAGTTCATTTAGCTGGTGCCATCTTTACCTACACCAGCAAGTTCAGAAGGTCTTCCTTCTGAGGGAGGAGTAGAAACAAAGAACAAGTTTCTGTAGGTAAAGTTATTTCTCAGTTCAGCAAGCTCAAATCTGAAGATCTACTTCTGAAGCTGAGAATAAGAAAGAATAAAGTTACTGATTCTGTCCTGGTAAGAAAGAGTAAGCAGAGCAGTTTACTGCTAGTTACTTCCAGCTCAAGATCCTTATAGCTGTGAAGAAAGTTAGAGCTGAGATAACTAATCTCAAGGAGTCATCACAGAGAAATTTCTCTATGATAAACATAAATCTATTTCACTCATGTAGGATCCTTTTGGATCTGAGTTGTAGGGCTCTTTGAGCCTAAGGTAGGGCAAATTTGCCTGATCTGTAGGATCCAGTATGGATCTGAGGTAGGTTGTCAATTGATCACTGAGCTATAGGACTTGGTTTCAAGTCTGAGGTAGGTGAGTGAAAGATAGGGGATAAATCTAATATACTCTATAGGGGACGGGGTGAATAGAGTGATTTAAAATCTTCTAACTATAATTTATTAGAGAATTATTGATAGTAGTAGAGTATAAAATGAAATAAGGACTAAGCTAAACTACACAACCACAGCACAACAAAACAAAGAGGAATGAACACACAGACAACACAAAAATTTATAGTGGTTCCCCAAATCTGGGTACATCCACTCTTCTACCACCCTGGTAGGAACCACTAGCAGTTTTTTGATCAGGTGACTGCCACCACAGGTTTTTTCTCAAGTGCCCTGTGACCACAAGATCTATTTGCAGGGAGATCTGACAACCTTTTATGCTTTTGATCAGGTGCCCAAAAACTAACAAAAACTTTTGAAGGGAGTTAATAAACCCTTTATACAGGAGGTTAAGAAGGTGATTGTCACAACCCACATTTTCACCGCATAAAATAACTTATCAGAGTAAGGGAAAATGCGCGTCATGATGCCACGTCAGTAGGGGATAACTGCGGATGCTCAGACAGACACCTACTAAAATATGAAGAAAGATTCTTTCAGTTATTTTAAGGAAAATCAGCTAAGTGCAATAGTTAGCCGTATCCCTCGGCTTAGTGGCTCACTTAGTCCACTAATCAAAATATAGTTATACGCTGTGGAAAAATACTTGCTTAGATTGACTCAAACATCCTACATGAGTATAAACGTCCCAAAGGACAACTCATGGTATGCAAGACTCTAAATTTATAATAGTAGTAAAGATAGCTTTTACGGTCACCAAATATAACAAGCTAGGGTTTTTAAATTATGTAGTGCATGAAGTAGTAGTAATAGATTTTATAGTTGAAAATACCTAACATACATTCCTAGCATAAATCATCCCAGAGTGCAAGTAGTACACATCCACATATAGAAAAACAAAGCAGGTAGCAAGTATCAAAAAGTAACAATATTGTGGGCGTCAACAAACTGACACGAACCAACATACAGAAAAGTATGTCTGAACCAGTAACTAAATAAACAACGAACTACCTCGTTGAGATGAGGTAACAGCCACGACCAACACTGCCGCCCAGAAACTCCAAAACTAGCTCTGATATCTGCTACTGCTCTGAACCTGAGGCATTCCAAAGACAGAACACCTCAGCAAGAAAGAACAAATGGTGACAAAAATTAATAAGCCCAAATAAACAAAGGTCAAAGGGGTACCAACTCAAGACCAACAGTACTGAAATAAAGTACAAAAAGAGGAACAAGTCATCATCATGAAAAAGAACTCTTACGTGATTCATCACGTGCAACAATAGTACACCAGACACACGAGGCTATAAGGTGATAACATAAATAATTCGAAAGGAAGAAATACAAATCCTTTATTAGGCACCTATGGTTGACTTTACCCAAAAACACAGGCGTGGTGGTCACTCGTGGACACACCACCCAAAAATACGGGCGAGGTGGTCACTCTTGGACACACCACCCAAAAATACGGATACAAAATCCATCTAGCTGCGAGGGAGTCTCATACTCTCCACCATACACCGCAGACATCCAAAAGCCGTGTAGACTTCCACAGGGCACTAATGAACGAAACCACCACTGCAATGGTGGAATCGTCCACTAACTCCCAAAATCAAGAAATCCAAAGAAAGCATAACACAAATATCTCGAGATTTGGATCGACAGATTCTACTTGACATTCTAGTTTAAGACATGTTTGATCAACCCTTACGGATGATTCTACAATCTTAGATAAACTCTAATACGTTCGATAACGATAAATAAGGCAATTAAAGTCAATACAAAAAACATTTTATTAAACCTATAAGAAGTTACAGGATTCAGTTAACAACACAAGATCTAGAAATTTTCAAGTGATCGAAAGATTAGACATAACCATAACTTGAAAAGAAGATAAATGAACAAAACTCATTCGTTACCATCAAATCAAACAAGGAGAAACGGGGGGGGGACCACCACTTGCCTTGGTTTAACCGGAAAAGTCCACCGAATCACTCCACATCGTAGATTGGGACAAAATGATGCGGGAGGAGTTGAAATCTGAACAAGAACGGTCGAAAAGGAGGTTAGGACCGAAAAACCCTAACGAGAAATCTCTAGAAATGGGGAAGATATTATCACGATGGCGTAGCTCTCGGCAAGAGCTTTCCAGATCTATACTCGGTTGAAGGTTTCGAGCACCGGAGCACCGTCGGCGGCCACCAGAAGAAGTACGGACGGACGACCTAATTCTCACACGCAGCTCTGGTTCGGGAAGAAGAAGAAATTCTCGGTCGATTTAATGATGATGAAGAAGAAGAAAGTATTTATACTCAAACAGCAGAAATAAACCGGGTTCAGCTAAAACCGGTTTTTCCGAGACAAAAGGAATAGGTCACTCGAGTACTATAAGGGTACTACTCGGGTGCAGCAAGGGATACTCGAGTACAAGAAAAGGGCTACTCGAGTAGTAAGGTGACTACTCGAGTACTCGAATGGAACTACTCGAGTAGTAAGGAAACTACTTGAGTACTCAAAAAGGAACTACTCGAGTAGTAAGATCACTACTCGAGTACATGAAAAGATCTACTCGAGTGTCAGACAACTACTCGAGTACACGGAACGAACTACTCGAGTAGTAAGGTAACCACTCGAGTACAAGAAGAGACCTACTCGAGTAGTTATAAGGCAGCTACTCGAGTACTCGAAAAGAACTACTCGAGTAGTAAGACAACTACTCCAGTACTCGAAAAGAACAACTCGAGTAGTAAGGCAACTACTCGAGTACTCGAAAAGAACTACTCGTGTAGTAAGTCAATTACTCGAGTACCAGAAAGGAACTACTCGAGTAGTAAGGCAACTACTCGAGTACAAGAAGAGACCTACTCGAGTAGTTATAAGGCAACTACTCGAGTACTCGAAAGGAACTACTCGAGTAGTAAGGTAACTACTCGAGTACAAGAAGAGACCTACTCGAGTAGTTATAAAGCAACTACTCGAGTACTCAAAAGGAACTACTCGAGTAGTAAGACAACTACTCGAGTACGAGAAGAGACCTACTCGAGATGCAGGAATATCACTCGAGTCAAGACTTGCAGGAAAATAGTTTCTTTACAAATATAACCTTTTGATCAAACTATATGAATAAATAGTAAAAGACATTTTTGAATAGTACTATAATATTAAAATAATCATACTTATATATTTTTGAACAAGGAAATACGACGTTAAAACGGAGGCCCAAACGACCGCTGAATTAAACGAAACTCATGCCGTAGGCGAATACTAATGCTACGAACACAACGGCGAAGTAATAACCAAAATCCGACGAGCCATTCCCAAGATATTAATCTTCAAAGTATACGACGAACATAAACAAATCCATAACTTCAATCGCGCGCCGAGACTCCAAAAACGCTCGGATTGCGACAAAACTTAACGAGCAAGCCCAAAATTACATAACTTAAATTCCAAAAGCAAAATTTTTCCATCACAACAAGAATTCGGCCGACTCGACCGCACGAACGAGAAAATGCCTTAACGACATTGCATCGTCAACTCGACGCTAAAAGTAATGCCACGACGTCATAAATATGGCGTTGTCCATTCGAATAAAATCATCAAAAAATTGGGGGCGTTACAGTCACACCCTCTAAAAAGAAGTTTTGTCCTGAAACTTAACACAACTCCAAAACCAAATTGAAACGATAAAATCAAACATGACTGAAAACATAAAGACATACCCGAAACTAAGAGAAGCGGTGCGGATGAGATTCCCTCATCGCCGATTCCAATTCCCACGTCGGGCTCTCGACGTCTTGATTTCTCCAAAGAATCTTGACCATAGGGATGGTATTCTCCGCAACACACACTCTTGAGAATCCATAATACGAATAGGTTCTTCTGCATACGTAAGGTTGGGCTGAATCTGGGGTATCGGGTAGAGGACTTGACGATCATTACGAACACACTTCCGTAACTAGCTCACATGGAACACATCATGGACGCCAGGGAAGGTTGCAGGCAACTCCAGCCTATAAGCTAACACTCCGATGCGCTCAAGAATCTAGAAAGGTCCCACATACCGGGGGTCTAACTTGTGGTTCCTTCCAAACCTTTTAACGCCAGACATCAGAGAAACCTTCAGAAAAACCAAGTCTCCAACGACAAACTCCAGATCAACCCTTCGCTGATTGGCATACTTATCGTAGCGCTCTTGAGCCACACGGAGCTTTTCTCGAATATGAGTCACAGCACAATTCATCTCCTCAAGGGCTTCCGGACCTAGCAACGGTCTTTCACCAACTTCAGCCCAAAATAAAGGAGTTCTACAACGCCTCCCATATAAGGCCTCAAACGGCGCCATCTGTACACTCTCTTGATAACTATTATTGTATGCAAACTCCATGAGTCTGAGACGCTCATCCCAAGCACCACCGTGATCCAAAATATAACACCTGATCATATCTTCTACGATCTGATTTACCCTTTCCGTCTGACCATTCGTTTGTGGATGATAGGTGGTGGAATACCTTAAATCGGTACCCAATCCCTCCTGTAAACTCTTCCGAAAGCGAGACGTAAATCTGGAGTCCCGATCTGATACAATGCTAACAGGCACTCCATGCAACCTGATGACCTCTTCAAGATATAGCTCAGCTATCTTCTTCATCGAATACCCAATCATAAATGTGATAAAGTGAGTACACTTTGTCAATCTGTCAACTATCACCCAAACAAAGTCGTGCCCACGGGGAGATTTTGGTAGACCGGTGATGAAATCCATTGAAATACTTTCCCATTTCCAACTTGGAATTTCAAGCGGTGTCAATTTACCACCAGGCCTTCTATGATCAGCCTTAACATGCTGACACGTATAACATTCTGATACAAACTTCGCAATATCATTCTTCATCCCTGACCACCAAAAAAGTTGCTTTAGATCTTTATACATCATAGTGGAACCAGGGTGGTAGGCTACACTGGAACTATGAGCTTCAACACTGATCTTAGTCCAAATATCGCCGAAGGCGGGGACACAAAATCTACCCCGATACTTCAAGGTATCCAACTCATCCACAGAGAAATCAGGTAACTCTCCCTTCACAGTTCTATTTCGGAGGTGTAACAAATCCGGATCATCCTTCTAATGTGCTCGAGTAAGGGAAATCCAAGATGGTTCTTCTACTTCTAGACTAGCAGACACAGTACTACTCCCAACTTCAATATCCATCAACAAAAATTCATATACCAAGGACTGTACCGACAGGTTAAAAATTTTAGCGGTCTTTCTACTCAAAGCATCGGCTACTACATTGGCCTTTCCTGGATGATAAAGAATTTCCACTTCATAATCCGCCACATATTCTAACCACCGATGCTGGCGCAGATTTAGTTCTTTCTGAGTGAAGACGTACTTCAAACTCTTATGGTCCGTATAGATCTTGCACAATGCGCCATATAATAAGTGTCGCCAAAGCTTCAGCGCATAAATTACAGCAACAAACTCCAAATCGTGCGTAGGATAGTTTCTCTCATGAGTCTTTATTTGCCTCGATCCATACGCGATCACTTTACCATCTTGCATTAAAACACAACCATGTCCGATGTGTGATGCATCGACATACACGACATACTCAACTCCTTCAGTAGGTAAGGTTAAAATTGGAGCAGTACATAATCTCTTCTTCAGTTCCTGAAAAGCCTCTTCACACTTATGACTCCAAATGAACGCAGTATTCTTCTAAGTAAGTCTAGTTAGAGGAGCAGGCAACACCGAAAACCCTTCCACGAAACTTCTATAATAGCCAGCCAGAACTAAGAAGCTCCTAATCTCCTTAGGTATAGAAGGTCTCTCTTATTCCATCACAGCAGAAATCTTGATCGGGTCTACGGAAATACCATCCTTGCTTACAACATGACCCAGAAAGGACACCTGAGGTAGCCAGAATTCACATTTGCTCAACTTCGCATATAGCTTATGCTCCCTCAGGGTTGACAAGAACAAACATAAATGCTGAGTATGCTCCTCAACATTGCGGGAATACACCAAGACATCATCTATAAACACAATAACGAATCGGTCCAAGAAATCCTTAAACACCCTATTCATCAAATCCATGAAAGCAGAGGGTGCATTGGTTAAATCGAAAGACATCACCAAAAACTCATAATGTCCATGCCGCAAACGAAATGCGGTTCGGGGAATATCTGTCTCACTAATCCTCAACTGGTCGTAGCCTGAGCGAAGATCGATTTTAGAAAATACAGTGCTACCACGCAACTGATCGAACAAATCATCAATCCTTGGAAGGGGATATCTATTCTTAATGGTTACCTTATTCAATTCCCTATAATCGATGCAAAGCCTCATCGATCCATCTTTCTTCTTGACGAACAAGACAGGAGCACCCCATGGAGAAGAACTTGGTATAATAAAACCACACCTCAGCAACTCATCGAGCTGAGTACGCAACACATCCAACTCATGTGGAGCCATACGGTATAGTGCTTTGGCAATAGGACGAGTACCTGACTCGAGGTCTATCACAAACTCTATCTCCCTTTCAGGAGGATGTCCTAGAAGACTATCTGGAAAGACATCTTGAAACTCTTGCACCACCGAGACATCCTCAAGACGTGGTGTAACAAAAGTTATTTCCAGAGCAGAAATAGAGACTAAAAACGCCTCGCAACCAGACTCTATAGCACAACAAGAATGTACCGCACAAATGACAGGGGGAACTCTATCCTGAAATCCATAGACGCTCATAGGTTGTCCCACGTCCATCCTAAAATCTAGTCGCTTAGCCCTGCACTGGATGACCGCATCATACTTGGACAGCCGGTCCATGCCCAAAATTACGTTGAAATTAGCCAGATCTAAAATCATCAGATCCTCAAATGCTAGAAAATTGCCAAGATAAATAGGGCATCTCCGAACTCCTTGATTAGATATCACCAAATCACCGGAAGGGAGCTTGACATTGAAGGAGTCTCCTAATCGATGCACACCCAGGTTATGTTTATCAACAAACCTACGGGCCACGAAGGAATGGGTGGCACCCGAATCGAAAAGAACGCGTGCCCACCTATTCCGCACCTTAAGATCCCCTAAAACCGTAACATACATAACTAAATGAACGATAACTATGACAACAACGATAAATAACAAGGATAAATTAAACTGGGGCTAACCTGAAATCACTTGCATAAAGGTTTGAGCTTCCTCGCTGGTCATCACGTTCAGCTTTCCTTTTCCTTTATCCAGGTTCGGTGGCGGCGACAGAGCTCGAAGTGGGGCAGACTGCAGTGGGGGCTGAGCCTGGGGGCACGAAGACTTCTGGTGTCCCTTCTGCCCGCACTGGAAGCAAATCCTTTCCTTCATCCAGCACCGACTCACATCATGACCCTTCCTTGCACAGAATGAGCACACTAGCTCTCCCTTGGGTGCACCTTGGATGTCGTGCACCTTCTGCTGCTTCAGCGTGGCAGTCCTCTTGAAACATCTTTCGTAAGGGTGACCGGGACGACCACATAAACTACACACTTCCTTACTTTTCTTCTTCGAAGAAAGTCCAGATGCCCTGCAGCTACCATCCTCAAAGCCTATCCTTTTCTCCTTCCTCACCACAGCACCGAGGTTCTTAGCATTTTCAATCACCTCCACTTTCAATGCGGCTGCCACTGCTTCAGCATAACTTTCAGCTCGGTAAGCGCATGCCAAATGCTGGACATGGCTTCTTAGTCCTCCGAGGAAACACTTCACTCTACCCTCCTCAGAAGCTACCAAATCAGGAGCAAACCTACTCATTTTGCAAACTCAATCTCGTACTCGCTCACGCTGAGCTGTCTCTGCTTTAGATGCAGGAAGTTATTCATCAGGCGGTCATGCTCGACCAAGTGTAGAAACTTCTTCAGCAATATCTTCTTAAAGGATTCCCAAGAACATTCTTCCTTCAAACTCTCCCTTTCCCGAATCCACCAGCTCTTTGCCAGGCCCTTTAACTAATAGGCTGCAATCATCACTTTCTTTGCTTCTAGAATTCCGGAATATGAAAACATCTCCTCGATGGAGATGATCCAATCGTCTATAATCAGAAAGTCAGCACTCCCGTCGTAGGTAGGTGGTCCCAATCGTTGGAAGTGCGATATAAAATTCATTTTTGGTGGTATCGCCATCGGGGGCACCAGAGGAACAAGGGTATCGGGCACGGCTTGGCCCAAGACAGGCTCTTGCACTAAGGGTTGCTGTGCGGGAGCGACAGAAAACAAAGACTCAATTTGCGATTGCATCGCAACTAATTGCCTTGATAGAGCCTCGTTGCTCTGATGCAGACTCTCAATAATCGCATCACTTTGCGCACCTGATGACTCACCCTCCGATTGGGGAGTCGACCTCATCACAGGATGCTTTGGCGGTATTCTAGAAAGCAAATAGACAACTCATCAGAATCCTAGCTTACAACAAAGCCACTCAACTAGTTCAGACCATACTTATAAGACACTTGCTTATGCTGCAACTTGCACTGGAATTTTATAATGATGTTATGTCCTACTTAGGATGATATCCTCTCATCCTATTGACTCATGTGCCTATGACATGAATTCGTGTATTCTTTATTCTTCTGTAAAATCATGTGTGTACATGTGTCATCATGTAGACCTTAACTTAGCACGCGTACTTATGCGATGATATGTAATGTATGTAGTGCTATGCATTCTATAAAAGGCCCAAATGCATGATATGAGCGGCGTACACATGAAATGTTATGCATCCCATACTACATAACATCGCATGCAACGAGGAAAAGAAAACGTGCTAATGGGCACCCATGTGATGGTGGTTATGCATCCCATACTACATAACTATCACATGTTGCCACCTATGGTGGATCCATATACAAACACATATTATGCATTCCATACTACATAATATGCCCCGTATACTTCTTATCATGCTATGAGTGTAGTGACTATGCTTCGGCTAAGGCGAATTGATGACAATCAGTGTGTGTATGAAATGTCACTAAATAACCTACACTAACAAGGGAAGGTTGCCCGACCAATTATCATGCAACCTCCCTATAATACCAACTGTCACAACCCGCATTTTCACCGCATAAAATAACTTATCAGAGTAAGGAAAAATGCGCGTCATGATGCCATGTCAGCAGGGGATAACTGCGGACGCTCAGGCAGACACCTACTAAAACATGAAGAAAGATTTTTTCAGTTATTTTAAGGAAAATCAGCTAAGTGCAATAATTAGCCGTATCCCTCGGCTTAGTGGCTCACTTAGTCCACGAATCAAAATATAGTTATATGCTGCGGAAAAATACTTGTTTAGATTGTCTCAAACATCCTACATGAGTATAAATGTCCCCAAAGGATAACTCATGGTATGCAAGACTCTAAATTTATAATAGTAGTAAAGATAGCTTTTACGGTCGAATATAACAAGCTAGGGTTTTTAAATTATGCAGTGCATGAAGTAGTAGTAATAGATTTTATAGTTGAAAATACCTAACATGCATTCCTAGCATAAATCATCCCAGAGAGCAAGTAGTACACATCCACATATAGAAAAACTAAGCAGCTAGCAAGTATCAAAAAGTAACAATACTGTGGGCATCAACAAACTGACACGAACCCACATACAGAAAAGTACGTCTGAACCAGTAACTAAATAAACAACAAACTACCGTTGAGACGAGGTAATAGCCACGGCCAACACTGCCGCCCAGAAACTCCAAAACTAGCTCTGCTATGTGCTACTGCTCTGAACCTGAGGCATTCCAAAGACAGAACACCTCAGCAAGAAGGAACAAATGATGGCAGAAATTAATAAGCTCATATAAACAAAGGTCAAAGGGGTACCAACCCAAGACCAACAGTACTGAAATAAAGTACAAAAAGAGGAAGAAGTCATCATCATGAAAAAGAACTCTTACGTGATTCGTCAGGTACAACAATAGTACACCAGACACACAAGGCTATAAGGTGACAACATGAATAATTCGAAAGGAAGAAATACAAATCGTTTATTAGACACCTGTGGTTGACATTACCCAAAAACATGGGCGTGGGGGTCACTCGTGGACACACCACCCAAAAACACGGGCGAGGTGATCACTCTTGGACAAACCACACAAAAATATGGATACAAAATCCGTCTAACTGCGAGGGAGTCTCATACTCTCCACCATACACCGTAGACATCCAAAAGTCGGGTATACTTCCACAGGGCACTAATGAAGGAAACCACCACTGCGGAGGTGGAATCGTCCACTAACTCCCGCAATCAAGAAACCCAAAGAAACCACAACACAAATATCTCGAGATTTGGCTCGACAGATTCTACTTGACATTCTAGTTTAAGACACGGTTGATCAACCCTTACGGACGATTTTACAATCTTAGATGAACTCTAATACGTTCGATAACGATTAATAAGGCAATTAAAGCTAATATAAAAAACGTTTTATCAAACCTACAAGAAGTTACAGGATTCAGTTAACAACACAAGATCTAGAAATTTTCAAGTGATCGAAAGATTAGACATAACTATAACTTGAAAAGAAGATAAAGGAACAAAACTCATTCGTTACCATCAATTCGGACAAGGAGAAATGGGGGGGGGGACCACCACTTGCCTTGGTTTAACCGGAAAAGTCCACCGAAACACTACACGTCATAGATCGGGGCAAAAGGATGGGGGAGGAGTTGAAATTTGAACAAGAACGGTCGAAAAGGAGGTTAGGACCGAAAAACCCTAACGAGAAATCTCTAGAAACGGGGAAGATATTACCATGATGGCATAGCTCTCGGCGAGAGCTTTCCAGATCTATATTCGGTTGAAGATTTCGAGCACTGGAGCACCGTCGGCGGCCACCAGAAGAATTACGGACGAACGTCCTAATTCTCACACGCCGCTCTGGTTCGGGAAGAAGAAGAAATTCTCGGTCGGTTTAATGATGAAGAAGAATAAGAAAGTATTTATACTCAAATAGCAGAAATAAACCGGGTTCAGCTAAAACTGGTTTTTCCGAGACGGAAGGAACGGGTGACTCGAGTACTATAAGGGTACTACTCGGGTGCAGCAAGGGATACTTGAGTACAAGAAAAGGGCTACTCGAGTAGTAAGGTGACTACTCGAGTTGTAAGGAAACTACTCGAGTACTCAAAAAGGAACTACTCGAGTAGTAAGATCACTACTGGTGTACATGAAAAGACTACTCGAGTGCCAGACAACTACTCGAGTACACGGAAGGAACTACTCGAGTAGTAAGGTAACTACTCGAGTACAAGAAGAGACCTACTCGAGTAGTAATAAGGCAGCTACTCGAGTACTCTAAAAGAACTTCACGAGTAGTAAGGCAACTACTCGAGTACTCGAAAAGAACTACTCGAGTAGTAAGGCAACTACTCGAGTACTCAAAAAGAACTACTCGAGTAGTAAGGCAACTACTCGAGTACCTGAAAGGAACCACTCGAGTAGTAAGACAACTATTCGAGTACAAGAAGAGACCTACTCGAGTAGTTATAAGGCAACTACTCGAGTACTCAAAAGTAACTACTCGAGTAGTAAGACAAATACTCGAGTACAAGAAGAGACCTACTCGAGTAGTTATAAGGCAACTACTCGAGTACTCGAAAGGAACTACTCGAGTAGTAAGGCAACTACTCAAGTACGAGAAGGGACCTACTCGAGACGCAGGAATATCACTCGAGTCAAGCCTGCCAGGAAAAATAGTTTCTTTACAAATGTAACATTTTGATCAAACTATATGAATAAAAAGTAAAAGTCATTTTTGAATATTACTATAATATTAAAATAATCATACTTATATATTTTTGAACATGGAAACTATGAGATTAAAACGGAGGCTCAAACGACCGCCGAATTAAACGAAACTCACGCCGTAGGCGAACACTGACGCTACGAACACAACGGCGAAGTCAAAACCAAAATCCGACGAGCCATTCCCGAGATATTAATCTTCAAAGTATACGGTGAACATAAACAAATCCAAAACTTCAATCGCGCGCCGAGACTCCAAAGACACTCGGATTGCGACAAAACTTGACGAGCAAGCCCAAAATTACATAACTTAAATTCCAAAAGCAAAATTTATCCATCACAATAAGAATTCGGCCGAATCGTCTGCACGGATGAGAAAATGCCTGAACGGCATTGCGCCATCAACTCGACGCTAAAAGTAACGCCACGACGTCATAAATATGACGTTGTCCATTCGAATAAAATCATCGAAAAATCGGAGGCGTTACAGTGATGTTGTCTCCTCTTTCTCTAAACAAAAGTGAATACTTTATTGGATTGCTGGTGTCAAAGCTCCCCCTAAAATGTTGAAATGTTAAGGAAGACTGGAGATTTGCTTAGGGTGTAGATCTTCAGCCATGTCTTGAAGATGTCCAAGAACTTGTAGACAGATGTTGAATAATTGTCTCTGAAGATTCCTCGATTAGAAGTTGAAGAAGACTCTTGATTTTTGTAGTTGATGTTCTTCTTCAGTCTTCTTGAATGTGCAAGGGAAAACATAATTTTTCTTTCAGAATGAAGAGAGGGAATCTTAGTATCTTTCTGTTGGTTGGCTACATCTTTTCTGTGTGCTGTATTTGTTGTTCTCCATATCTTCTGAAGAAAAGAAATTTTTTTTATATATATTACTGCAATTTTCCATGAGAATTTGAAATGAGTCCATTAATTACTGCTGGAAATCTGGGAATTAGAACGACTGGAATATCTGACTTTAATTGTATTTCCGCAACTGTCCCGGGAATAAGTTAAGTAATTACTCTGATAAAAACCATAATTAATGCTTCCTTGAACGACTATATTCTCAGGGAATTTAAGAATTAGTTACTCAGAGAATTATTGACTTAGGATGGAATGAGGAGAGGGACAGACAAGGAAAACTTAACATTTAGGCTCTAAACAGGTTTCGTCGACCTCAGGGCAGATTTCGTCGACCTGGACTCCAAGTTTGTCGAGCTGAGAAATCCCCTTCGTCGACCTCAGCTCACCGAACCTCAATCTGGAAATATCTTGTTAATTCTGAGCTCCAAGATCATCGATCAGAGAATCTGTCTTGAGGAAGAAATCATCGACCTAAGCTCAACTATCATCGAGCTTAACTCAGACAAAGAACTCTGAGTTCGTCGATCTGCGATCGACGTTCATCGAGCTGAGTTCGAAGAACTTCGAACTAATAATCTTAACTCTGATTTCTTCTAAGTTTTTATCACTGAAGTCTTCTTCAGGCTGATCCATAGAATCTAAATCTAAAGGACTGGCCTAAAATGTAGGACTGACACACTTAACCCTGACTATAGAAGGTGGGTCAAACATCCTAATAGTGAACCTTACCCCAAATCCAAACTAGGGATCCAACAATCTTCACCTATTTGGGTGAGGTCACTATATAAAAAATAAAATCACAGCAATAAAATATCTAACAGAATTTGAAAATCATTGCCAGATATATATAGCTATGGTACATGTATATTGTTCAAATCAAAACAGCAAATAAATTTAAGAGTTTATAAATCAGATTGGGGAGGAGCAGAAGATTTGGTAAAAATTATCTTCTTGTTTGGACCAGCTGCTTCTCTTAGAGTAATCTTCATGTCTGAGTCACCAATTATTTTGTGAGATACAGCCCTGGGGAGCACTGCTTCAGGGAGCAGGTTCATATAAGTGTCAAAATTGAAGAGTTTGCCCACTTGGTACTTCTCAAGTTCCTTCTTCCTGTATGATGATATAGTTGAGAATTGAGATGGGTCTTTACCTCTTCTTTTACTTTTCTAATCTGAGATAGAGCAATTAATTGATTAAATCTGGTCATTCTAGAATTTGGATCCATCTCAGGATCATAAGTAGGAGACAAAGGCCTTTCAGGACTATTCTCTTTTTCAAGTTCTACTGGAGCTTTTTGAGGACTTGCTGGTTTTGGAGGAAGATGAGCTATTGGGAACTATACCCACATTAACCTAGATTTGATGAAGTCACCCTGCAACTAAGATGAATTAGTTTGTATTTGATGCTTCGTTTGAGTTATGTGTGTGCAGGACTCCAATGGGAAGTGTAGACCAATGTCAGTCTACAATGGGTCACCAAACATAGGGCCATACAGTGTAATCTCTCATTGTGTGTTCCAAAGTGTTGACTCATGTGTAGCCTCTCTCTATTGGGATACACTTCATATTCAAGTTGTAGGACTGTGTAATGACTTGGTGCTGATTCCCTTCTAGTAGAAGAAAACATTGCTAATAGAAATTTTTCTAAGTATTTCTCTCGAGTAGGTCCTTAAACACTCGAGTAGATTACTTGAGATATACTCGAGTAAAACTTATGCATACTCGAGTAAGAAAATTCTTCCTCTCGTGAAGTTAAGTAAAACACTCGAGTAGTTCACTGACATACTCGAGTAGCCTACTTAACTACTCGAGTAGATCTCTCTTCCTACTCGAGTTTCCCAGAATTCAGTTTCCAAATTTTCCTAAGTAAATCACTCGAGTAGTCCAAGTCACATACTCAAGTAGCTTATTCTATCTCGAGTATTTCATACTCGAGTAGTTCCAGATTTCTCTTTCTCAGATTTCTTCCAAGTCATTTACTAGAGTAGGTACTTTGTATACTCGAGTTGTTCTCGACACTGTGTCAAGTAACTCTCTTCTCTGTTTCGAGTAGTTAAGAAATACTCGAGTAGGCCATTCATATACTCGAGAAGATTTCTTTCCTCTCGAGTAGTTCAATCTGACTAATCGAGTAGCTGTTTCTCCCGTGTGCAGAATATTTCTAAGTGCTTGTACTTGAGTAGTTCAACTCCTTCCCATGAAACGTTTTTGTATACTCGAGTAGATCTTCTAAGTACTCGAGTAGTTGCTTATATGCACTCGAGTAGTTGTCTTCAACCTACTCGAGTAGTCTTGAATTATATACCCGAGTAATATTTCTCTGCTTACTCGAGTAGTCCTTGACCTACTCGAGTAGTTTTATACCCACTCGTGTATATGACCTCATTTTCTCTGAAATTTCTTCTAAGTCCAGATTTGATAGATTTTCAAATTCCGTTATATGATTGGTCCACGTGTACGTCATTAAAACCGATTATGACCGTTATTAGTACTCCTATAAAAGGTCTTGTCTAATCGACAAACCCTAATCAGAAAACAAGTTTTTAAAGAAGAAATTATTCTAAGTTTTGCAGCCGCCTCTTTCCAAAGATTCGCTGTTTCCTCTCTCTCTCTTCACGGAATGAAAGCCGCTGCCACCTCTGTTCTTCTCCGGCAAGGGTTTCGATCTTCAGAGGAAATAGACTGAAAAAGCTCTCCAGATCGAGATTGATTTTCATATACTCATCATTTGTCCGATCGTGGAAGCAAGGAGTTCAGATCTACCGTTGCCGAGAATCTTTCTTCAACTTTTCTGATAAAACCGCACGCTAAGAAGAAGATTCCAGTTCCTGTTTCATTTTCAGATCTGAACTAGTCAATATTACTGTTTGTATTTTTCAATACTTGTATTTCAATTCTGTAGGATAATTTTTCTCCAAGTGTAGGAGTTTTCCACTCCGAGGTTGTAGGAAGGTGTTTCTTCCGAGTTGTAGATCCAGTTGATTGGATTGAGATTGTAGGAACTTTGTTCCGAGGGTAGGATTGATTTTCAATCCGAGATAGTGGAGTAGCCGAGTCTAGTTTATTACTAGATCGGTGTGGGAAAGTGGATGTACCCAAGCTCGGGGAACCACTATAAATCTTGTCTCGTCTGTGATATTTTAGTAGATAGATCTGTACTGTGTTCTATGTTTTTTTATTCCGCAAAAGACGCATAACTCACCTATTCACCCCCCTCTAGATGATTTAGGTTGACAACTGTTATCTTTCAATTGGTATCAGAGCGAGGTTGATCGTTAAAAGGTTAGCACCTTGATCAGTTCCTGCATACAGTTGTCATTTGAGATCTTTCTATCATGGACAAGGCAAACGATTTCACCAAGCTTCCCCTGTGCAACAAGAACAACTTTCCCATGTGGAAAGAAAGAATCAAATTTTTTATGGAAGCTGTGGATCCAAGGAACATGATGATAGTTGAAGAAGGTCCTTATATCCCTATGACTGTCTCCACTATAGATCCTACCAAGAAGGTTCCAAAGAAGCTGATGGATTTAGACAACGACGAGATTGCACTTGTCTCACTAGACAAGAAAGCTAAAAACATTATAGCAAGTGCAGTTGATGACTCAATGCTGCAAAAATTAATCCACTGCCAATCTGCAAAGGAGATGTGGCAGTCCTTGGTTACCTTAATGGAGGGAACAGAAGAAGTGAGGGATGATCGGAGATCCCTCCTCAATCAGAAGTATGAAGCCTTCCGACAGGGAAGCAAAGAGACCATTGCTGATACATTTGAGAACTTTTTCAACATAGTGAATGACCTAAGAGTCTATGACAGAGTATTCACTAATGGAGAACTGAATGACAAGTTCCTGAGATCGCTGACCAAAGAATGGGACAACAAGGTCTGTGTCATCAGGGAGTTTGGGAAGCTGGCTGAGACAGACCGACAAAATCTCTTCGGGAAGCTTATGTCATATGAGCTTCAACTCAACACCAGGAAAGCTGAAGAAGAGAAGAGTAGGTCTGCTCTCAAAGAAAAGTCTGTCGCTCTAAAAGCAGACACCTCCAGAAAGACAAAGGTTGCCTCCCCTGCTCCAGCTCCATAGATTAGTGAAGAAGAAGAAACTTCAGAGCCTAGTACCTCAGGCTCTGAGCTATCAGAAGGAGAGTTCTCACTGCTCTCACGTCAGTTCAAGAAATTCTTGAATAAGAAAAAGCAATGGAAAGTCAAGGATGCCTCCTATAGAAGATCACGACACGATGGTGATCGGCAAAGAAAAGGCTCAAGTAGTCATGACAGGTATTCCTCCAAACAGAATAAATATGTTTCGACTGACATCATTTGCTATTATTATAATAAGCCAGGTCACGTCATCACCGACTACCCTCATAAGAAGAAGGACGGTGGTAGAAGAGAAGAAAAGAAATCCTCACACAATAAGAAGAGGAAAGAGAAGAGCCTCATAGCCAAAAAGAGCAAGACTCTTAGTGACTTCGGCTCATCTGAGTCAAGTGAAGAAGAAGAAGCTTATTTTGGGCTAATGGCTCAAACAGATGATGATCAAGAGCCCCAGTTCACTGGGAAGGTAAACTCTCATACCGCTCTTTCAGATTCTGAAGTCTCTGAACATGATTGTGAGGATAGCTCCTCTAACGATGAGTCATAACTAATAGCCCAGTACAAGGAGTTAATCATGGCTTATGACAAATGTCGTCGAGTCGTGAAGACTCAGGATAAAGAGATCAAATCTCTAAAAGCCGAAGAGAGCATCTTGAGAGAGAAAGTCGCAAAGACTGACTCCCTCGAAGAAAACTTCAATAATGCAATTGAAGAATATAACAAGGCTCTTGAGCACCTTGACCTTAAGGATAAAATCATCAAAGAGTTGGAAGGCCAACTTGCGGCTGAAAAGAAACTTGTTGAGAGTTTCTCGAAGCCCAAAACAGTTCTTCCATTCATTGCTGAATTCCCAGCAAAGGCCAAGGGAGCTGGACTAGGCCATGAAGAAGCTCCTAGTAAATCCTCTAGGAGAAACAAGAATCAACAGAAGAATATGTCCTCCAAAAAGGCCATAGCCAAAGAGAAGGGGAAAGCCCCTCTGGATCAAACTACATTTGAAAAGGTCATCTTTCCATCAAATGAGTTTGATTTTGACTCATCCTACGGGCACTTTGCTAGGCCTACCTATGTAGAGCCAAAGTCCCGCTATCAAGGATGGGCTCGACCCCGAAACTTTGGCGAAAGTGTCTTTAAGGCACCTTATGAATAAGTTATTCTTCAGAGCTATGGCCCTTTCAATCATGGGCATAACTTCAAGAAGGCACCAAAGATGAAGCCTGTTGTAGAAAAGCCTATAAAGGAGAAGAAGCCATGTGATTGCCATCATCATGAGGCATCTTCCTCCAAGAATGCTGCCCCTGCTAGACCACAATTCCAAAAGGTCAAGCAGGAGATCTTGAGGCAAAGGTACAACAGATTTGACTGTTGGTGTTGTGGCAAGGTTGGTCACTTTGCCATAGATTGCTGGTTCAATTCCAGAAATACTGCAACCCCTCATGTCAGCAATATGAGAAAGACCGCTCATAATGCTGACACTCGTAGGGGGAGTACTCTAACCCGAGACCAAGGACCCTAACGTGTTTGGGTTCCTAAGGCAAATTGATTATGATTGCAGGTATGTCCAAAGGCCAACAAAACGCCAATCTGGTATTTGGACAGCGGATGCTCTCGGCATATGACCGGGACTAGAAGCCTCATTCAGAACTTTACTCCAGTCTTGAACGGACCAAAGGTCATCTTTGGAGGTTCAGATCGTGGAATTACTAGAGGCTATGGTATGATTACTAATGACAATGTATCCTTCTCGGATGTGGCTTATGTTGAAGGATTGGAACACAATCTCATTAGCATAAGCCAACTCAGCGATAAAGGATACATAGTTGAATTCCATGTTGATAAGTGTCTGATAAAATCCGTTGATAATATGGAAACGATTCTATCCGGCACTCGAAGCAGGAATATTTTCTGTTTAAATTTCATCTGTATAGATTCCTCTACACCAGTGTGTCTTTTAGCAAAAGATATTGCATCTCTTGGTGACCAATGACACAAAAGACTAGCACATATTAATTTCAAGACTATTAATAAATTATTTTCAATGAACTTAGTACGTGATGCCCCAAATGTCAAGTGCGTCAAAGATAGACCTTGTCATGCATGCGTAAAAGGCAAGAAAACAAGAGCTACCTTTAAAAGCGTTATTGGCAAAGACTCTAACAGATGTCTCCATCTATTGCACATGGACTTGTTTGGTCCATTGAAAATTAGAAGTTTGGGAGGTAAGGATTATACGTTGGTAATTGTTGATGATTACTCGCGCTTTGCATGGGTGTTCTTTCTGAAACACAAGTCAGATACCTTCGATATCTTTTCTAATTTTGTCAGGCAAGTCCAGAATGAATACAACTGCTCCATAGTCAAAATCAGAAGTGACAACGGAACAGAGTTCAAATCTGGGTCCATGACAGAATTCTGTGAAAGCTTAGGTATGTTTCATGAGTTTTTCTCTCCCCGTACTCCACAACAGAATGAAGTGGCTGAGAGAAGGAACAGAACACTCATAGAGGCTTGCAGGACCATGTTGAGTGATGCTTCACTACCGGAGTACTTCTGGGCTGAAGCCGTCAACACTGCATGCCACGTGCAAAATCGAGCACTCATAAACAAAGACCATGATAATACACCTTACGAACTTCTGAAAGGCAGGAAACCAATCGTCTCATACTTTAGAATCTTTGGCTGTAAATGCTTCGTACCTAACAATGGTAAGTATCATACTACCAAGTTCAGCGAAAAGAGTTTTGAAGGTATTTTTGTAGGTTATAGTAGCCATAGTAAGACATATAGAATATTTAATAGAAAAACCCTGGTGGTAGAAGAATCGATACATGTTGTATTTGATGAGACGAGCTTGCTGCAAAGCAATCAGTCTAGTGTGCTTATTGAAGATGCAGGTGCAAAGCTGAAAGAAACTAGCTTGGAGGAACCGTCCGAAGATAAAGGCGAAAAGTTCATCAAGATCACCACTCCAACCCCTATTGGAGAAGCTGATGATCAAGATGAAAAAGTCATCCAAGATGAAGAAATCACTCCGGTGATTGAAGATAATCCATATGCAAGAACTTTAGAGCTCAGACATCTGAAGGATCATCCCATGGACCAGATCATAGGAGATCCCCGAGATGGTGTCAGAACTCGAAGAGGTACAACTAACGAGAATCTGTATTTAAGTTTTCTCTCGCAGGTTGAACCAAAGAAGTTTGAGGATGCAAACTCTGATGCATCGTGGATATTGGCACAGGAAGAAGAGCTAAATTAGTTCAAGAACTGCAATGTATGGAAGCTTGTTCCAAGACCAAAAGGAAAGAACGTCATTGGAACAAAATGGGTCTACAGGAACAAGATGAACGAAGATGGGACTATCATAAAGAACAAGGCTAGACTCGTCGCTAAAGGCTATCGTCAAGAAGAAGGAATCGACTTCTACCAGACATATGCTCCAGTGGCAAGGCTGGAGGAAATACGGTTGTTCCTAGCATATGCTGTATTCAAAGGCTTTACCGTCTATCAGATGGACGTGAAGTCTGCCTTCCTAAATGGTAACATAAAGGAGGAAGTGTATGTGGAACAACCTCCAGGTTTCGTTGATCCCAACTTTCCTGATTACGTCTATTTACTGCACAAGGCCCTATATGGTCTGAAACAAGCTCCTAGAGCTTGGTATGAGACGCTGTCTAGCTTTTTACTTGAAAACAAGTTCACAAGGGGAAAGACAAGATATTATTTCTTAGGGAAATTAAAGGCAAGATTTTGCTAGTGCAAATCTATGTCGACGACATTATTTTTGGCTCTACAGACGACGACCTCTACAAAAAGTTCTCAAAATTTATGCAAGGGAAGTTTGAAATGAGAAGTATGGGCAAGCTGAAGTATTTCTTAGGGCTTCAGGTGAAACAATCTGAAGATGGAATTTTCATCTCGCAGACCAAGTTCACCAAAAAGCTAATTAAGAAATTCAGAATGGAGAACGCAACCTCTATGAGGACTCCAATGGGCTCAACTATGTCTCTGGACAAGGATGAAAAAGGGAAACCTTTTGATGAAACCAAGTACAGAAGCATAATTAGATCCCTGCTCTACCTAACTGTCAGTAGACCTGACATAATGTTTTCAGCATGTGTCTGTGCTAGATTTCAGGTGAACTCTAAGGAATCTCACTATGCTGCCGTAAAGCGGATTTTGAGATAACTTAAAGGTACACTAAATCTTGGCCTATGGTACCCAAGAAGTAATGACAGCAAACTAATTGGGTTTTCATATGCAGATTTTGCAGGTAGCAAAGACGACCGGAAAAGAACTTCAGGGACTTACCAATTCTTTGGAAGAAGGCTATTCTCCTGGAGTAGTAAGAAGCAGAACTGTGTCGCAATCTCAACGACCGAGTCAGAGTACATCTCTGCAGGCAGTTGCTGCGCACAGTTAATTTGGATAAAGAATCAGTTCGAAGACTACAACATGAAGTTCAAGGTTATCCCTCTGTTTTGCCACTCTTCCAGCGCAATTGCAATAACCAACAATCCAGTCTCGTACAGCCGGACAAAACATATCGAGCTAAGGTATCATTTCATCTGGGAGCATGTAGAGCATGGGGACATAGATCTCCAATATGTCTCCACAGACAGGCAAGTTGCAGATATTTTCACGAAGCCGCTGGACGAGACCAAGTTCTCATTGTTCAAAACTGAACTTGGGATGCTCAACAAGGAAGATTAGAGCAGTTTGGATTTCATGAAAGCAAAGGAAATTAAAAGGTTAGTCAAAATCTGGCTTTTCAAAGTTTTCTTCCATCTCTGACTCAAGTAAAACCTGAGCTACTCGAGTACTCAAAGTACCTACTCGAGTACTCAACGGACCTACTCGAGTAGTCCTTTAACTTACTCGAGTAAGACAATTAATGTACTCGCGTAGCTCACTTCATCTACTCGAGTGAGTCAATTCTTCTACTCGAGTCATTGCAGATTCTATAGACCTACTCGAGTAACTCCTATAGACCTACTCGAGTAACTCCCTATATACTCGAGTACTTCCTTGACCTACTCGAGTAGTTTTAACTCTCGCGTATATGACTCTTGGCTTTCAAATTCTCCCATGCTGCCTTTCCTATTAAATTATTTTCTTCTCGATCATTAGACATAAACCTAGGGTTTTATAAGTTCGAAATTCCAAAAATCATTCTACACGAAATCAACTCCATTCACTCGAGTACCCGTCCGCCGCTTCGTCTCCCCTCGAGAAATTGCAGAGCCGCGACTCTTCCTCTTCCCCGCAACAAATTTTTTTCCCAATTTCTGGATCATGGCCGCCATCTCCAAGATTGGTGTAGGATCGGAACTTGTTACCGCCGGGATTGCCGAGCTTTCAGATGACTTTCACAATCTACTGATCCTCCTAGACAGCGCAGGGTTATCCTTCATCCTACAAGAACCCTTCCGGATTCTCTTCCCGGAAGTAGCCGAATTCTTCTCAAATCTGAAGGTCAAGCGTCATGGACATGTCCTGAAATCAAAAGTGAAAGGTTTGAAAATTAAACTCAACAAGACCTCTGTCTCTCAGCTTCTCCTATTGCCCCTAGTAGACGAAGAAGATAACTTAGATGATGAAGACTCTGACAGAACAGCCCTATTCTGTGGCATTTCGGCTGATGCTCAGCACATCAAATGGTCAGGCATGAACGTAGAAGGAAAATTTCTGGTTGATGTTATTGGAAAGATTTTACTGTGCAAGACCAACTTCATAAGAGACATTCCACTATATTTCTTCGACATCATGCAAGCCATTGTCTGCCGCAAGAAATATCAGTTTGGGATGCTAATTCTGGACAAAATCAAGGATAGTTTGAAATCCCCAAACTTCGCCAGAATTATCTCTCTGCTCCTCCATGAAACAAATCCTCAGGTATTCGACTTCTCCAAAGGGACCCCTCTTCACCACATGAAGAAAGTCTCCATTTCTTCTTTTCAGAGATGGGAGCTCAAGCTGAAAAATCCTGCCCAAGCTGCAAAGATTTTAGAAGTTCCAGAGGTTCCAGCTCTAGAGGACAGGACTCCATCTCCCTCTCCTCATCATGTGGCCAGTTCCTCTGGTGCACTAAGTGAGGGGGAGCCTGCTCCTTCTATCCAAGTCAGGCAGCCCTCTCCTCAGCCAGCAATTCCTTCCCTACCTCATACTCCACAAAGTCCAGCAACTCCCTCAGATGAGATACCTAAAGAATCTCTTCTCTCAACATCTGCTGCCATAGATCCTATGATTGCAGAGCTCTCTGAAGAAGTGATTCATATTCCTCCTCTATCTCCTCCAGCTCCATCCTCTGAATGTCACAAGGACTCAACTCCAGCACAGTCTCCTGAACATTCTCCAGCCAGGACTCCAGCACAATCTCCTCTTGCTCTCAAAGACCAGCAAGACACCATTCTTATTTCTGATGAGCCCTCTCCAGAGCTAGCAGAAGCTCCTCTCAGAAATCTAGATTTCTCTCTCCCTCAGGTTACAGAATAAGGGGTTTCTCTCATTCCTACCACCAGAGCTCACAGCTCTGGGATCATTGCAGAAATTGCTCCATGGGTAACTCCTCCCCTTCCTTCTGCTGCTCCTCCTGCTGCCTCTCCCTCTCCAGATTTGCTGTCCCAAATCTCTTTCCTGCTGCAAGAACAAAGAAATTATTTTGATACTTCTCTGAAAACTGTATCTGATATGGTAACTGCTCTCGAGACTGATATGAGCAGAGGCTTTGTTGAAATTCAGCATAATACTGACAGGCTCAAGTACTTATTTCAACTTGGTGGCAAAGCCCTTGACCACACTATCACTAGTGTTGGAGAAGTTATGGAACAAGGTGTCACCCTTGCAAATAATCAAATTGAACTGGACAAGAGAACTAAAGCCAACAAAGTGAAAATCTGTGAAGAAGTTGGTCTTTTCAAAGAAGATACTATAGAGAAGTTATCTGTTGAAATCAGGAAGGGGGAGGGATTGATCAAGGAACTCAAAGAACAAGTAGAAAAATCAGCTGCTCAGAAGTCAGATGTATGTGAAGCTCATGTGAAGACAATTCATGATGATGTGCTAGCCCAGATACAGAGTGTCAAATTTCATACCTATGACACTGCTGTCTGGATGCACAATCAGATTCTGCCAGACCTTGCTGTTGACCCCAACATCATTCCCCATCATTTAAACCCTCTAGTTATAGATGCATCTGCTCCATCTGCTCCTCTACAACCTACCTTCTCTCCCAGGCCTGGAGACACAGTTGCTCCTCCAGACTCCTATGCTCCATGCTGGGAAGAAGATCCTGCTGTCATTTTCCTTCAGGCTCCTCCAGAGATCAAAACTTACAAGAAGAAAAGGAAGTATGGTGAATGCCCCTCTGCTAGCAAGACTGCTCTTACTAAAGCTACTGAACATGCTGAAGTTTGGTCTCCAACCTCCAAATCCCTGATTCTGGAAACTCTAAGATTAGTTATGGAATTCCATGAGAGCAGGAATATTCATTACATCTCATATGAATGGGAACTTTATGAAAAATCCATGACTAAGAGAAGAATCTATGACAGAGAATATGAGAGGAACAACCCTGCAGCCCCTCCTAGACCTCCCAAGTATTTTCCCAAACCCTACTGCTACTAGAGGAGACAACAAGAGAAACTGGACAGACACCGGAATCAAGGCTGACTTTCAAGGATTTTTGAGAGTGTGGAATGATTGATCGTAGAATTGATAATGTTGGATATTCTTATTTATATAATTCTAAGTTTTTTCTCTTATTATCCTTTCTCATAGTCTATTGCTTGCTTGCACATTTTCTACTTAGCTTCTTTTTATGTCTATAATTCACCTTAGTGTAAAGGGTTCTGACTTCAACAAATATGGGGAGATTGTTGGGACTATACCCACATTAACCCAGATTTGATGAAGTCACCCTGTAACTAAGATGAATTAGTTCGTATTTGATGCTTCGTTTGAGTTATGTGTGTGCAAGACTCCAATGGGAAGTGTAAACCAATGTCAGCCTACAATGGGTCACCAAACACAGGGTCATACAGTGTAATTCCTCATTGTGTGTTCCAAAGTGTTGACTCATGTGTAGCCTCTCTATTGGGATACACTTCATATTCAAGTTGTAGGACTGTATAATGACTTGGTGCTGATTCCCTTCTAGTAGAAGAAAAAATTGCTAACAGAAATTTTTCTAAGTATTTCTCTCGAGTAGGTCCTTAACCACTCGAGTAGATTACTTGATATATACTTGAGTAAAACTTATGCATACTCGAGTAAGAAAATTCCTCCTCTCGTGAAGTTAAGTAAAACACTCGAGTAGTTCACTGACATACTCGAGTAGCCTACTTAACTATTCGAGTAGATCTCTCTTCCTACTTGAGTTGCCCAGAATTAAGTTTCCAATTTTTTCTAAGTAAATCACTCGAGTAGTCCAAGTCACATACTCGAGTAGGTTATTCTATCTCGAGTAGTTCATACTCAAGTAGTTCAAGATTTCTCTTTCTCAGATTTCTTCCAAGTCATTTACTCGAGTAGGTACTTTGTATACTCGAGTAGTTCTCGACACTGTGTCGAGTAACTCTCTTCTCTATGTCGAGTAGTTAAGAAATACTCGAGTAGGCCATTCATATACTCGAGAAGATTTCTTTCCCCTCGAGTAGTTCAATCAGACTACTCGAGTAGCTGTTTCTCCCGTGTGTAGAATATTTCTAAGTGCTTGTACTCGAGTAGTTCAACTACTTCCCGTGAAAATTTTCTATATACTCGAGTAGATCTTCTAAGTACTCGAGTAGTTGCTTATATGCACTCGAGTAGTTGTCTTCAACCTACTCGAGTAGTCTTGAATTATATACCCGAGTAATATTTCTCCGCTTACTCGAGTTGTCCTTGACCTACTCGAGTAGTTTTATACCCACTCGTGTATATGACCTCATTTTCTCTGAAATTTCTTCAAAGTCCAGATTTGACAGATTTTCAAATTCCGTTATATGATTGGTCCACGTGTACGTCATTAAAACCGATTATGACCGTTATTAGTACTCCTATAAAAGGTCTTGTCTAATCGACAAACCCTAATCAGAAAACAAGTTTTTAAAGAAGAAATTATTCTAAGTTTTGCAGCCGCCTCTTTCCAAAGAATCGTTGTTTCCTCTCTCTCTCTTCACGGAACGAAAGCCGCCGCCGCCTCTGTTCTTCTCCGGCAAGGGTTTAGATCTTCAAAGGAAATAGACTGAAAAAGCTCTACAGATCGAGATCGATTTTCACATACTCATCATCTGTCTGATCGCGGAAGCAAGGAGTTCAGATTTACCGTTACCGAGAATCTTTCTTCAACTTTTCTGATAAAGCCGCACGCCAAGAAGAAGATTTCAGTTCCTGTTTCATTTTCAGATCTGAACCAGACAATATTACTATTTGTATTTTTCAATACTTGTATTTCATTTCTGTAGGAGAATTTTTCTCCGAGTGTAGGAGTTTTTCACTCCGAGGTTATAGGAAGGTGTTTCTTCCGAGTTGTAGTTCCAGTTGATTGGATTGAGATTGTAGGAACTTTGTTTCGAGGGTAGGATTGATTTTCAATCCGAGATAGTGGAGTAGCCGAGTCTAGTTTATTGCTAGATCGGTGAGGGAAAGTGGATGTACCCAAGAACGGGAAACCACTATAAATATTGTCTCATCTGTGATATTTTAGTAGATAGATCTGTGCTGTGTTCTAAGTTTTTTTATTCCGCAAAAGACGCACAACTCACCTATTCACCCCCCTCTAGGTGATTTAGGTTGACAACTATTATCTTTCATGAGCACTGCTTCTTGAAGATTTAGGATGTTGATGCTGACTGCTTCCTTGAGAATAAGATCTGAAGATCTGTCTTGCCGTTGGTATGTTTGGGTGTATGAGGTAGATCTCTATGATACATTTCTTGAAGCACGTGCTGCTGGAGGAGGAGGAGGAGGACCTCTCTAGTTTCTTTTAGAAGGAGGAGGAGGAGAGTACCTTCTGCTCTTCTTCCTTGCTTTTTGCTCATTCTTTGATAGCCACATCCAGTTAGGCACCCCTTTATATGGAGTTATTTTGTTCTAAATGTAATAGGAAGTGTCTGCATTGGGATTAGGCTTAGGAACAGCCTTAGCAGGAGCTTTCCTCTTCTTGGATTTTGCCTTTTTAGAATTTGATTCATCAAAATCATCATCATCATCATCAGATGAACCAGGAGGATTTGCATATAGATTATCAATATCTTTCAGAACTTCTTTAGAGATCTGCTTCTCAGGCTGAGGTTGATCTGGAATTATTGGCTCTACAAAACTTTCAAGAACAGTCTTATTTTCTTCTTCTATATCAACAAGCATAAAATCATCTAAGTTTGGTATAGGACTGTCATCCATTTTGTAAGTTGGAGAAGAGATGGCCTTGGGAGATGAGTCTGTGACTGGCTCAATGACTGCAAAACTAGCCTTCAGTAGCTTTACAACCTCACGGCTAATTGGAGGAGTATAGCAAACCAAAGCTTTAGACTAATCTTGGATAAAGTCTGGAAGAAAATTAAAGAATGCTAAATTGAAAGAAATCAATAAATAAAACAAATCAACTGTGGGATTGATCACACAATCACAACCGTTATGATCTTCAGAATTTCTACTTATGTTTCATCTGTGCAAAACATTTCAATTTCAACTGCTGTATCTGAAATTGCTGCTGCTGGAGCTGCATATTCAATTGCTATAACTTCTGCTGTTGCTGGAGCTGCTTCTTCATAGAGCTTCTCCCCCTGCCTGGTTTCAGTGGAACCTGGAACCAGGCCCCTAGAAGAAGAAGGGACAAAGAAGGCATCAAAAAGGCCAGCAAGAGATGAGATGGAGGCAGCAAGAGGTGTGATTGCCTCTGTAATGAGGTGCCTGATGAATGGAGTGATGTGCTCCAGGATTGTTATAATGGAAGGAGAATCCAGATCCATAAATGCAGGAGGAGTCTGAGTGCATACAAATGGAGGAAAGGGTAGAATGACATCAGGGGGAATAACATCTTGCATTATGTCATCCTGAGAAGGTGATGCAGTAGGAGATGGAATAGGAGTGGATATGGCATGTTGAGGTGAATTGGGTATGGATGGTAGGGAGGTTAGCAAATCAAAGGTGGGGGATGACATGAATGTATGAGGATGTATTTGTGTAAGATGAGGTGGTAATGGAGATGAAGGAGTTGTGATGTGTTCTGGAGATTCAGTGGATGCTGGTTGATGCAGTGGTGAGGCAGGTGGTGGTTGAGGTGAAGGAGTTGTTGTTGGAAGAAGTGTTATTGAAGGTTGTGGAGGAGGGGGGATGGAGGATTCTTCAAAAGGGTGGGGAGTGGCTGGGACAACCCTTGTGCTCTCAGAAGGTCTTGAGGAGGAGGAAGCCTTGGATGGCTTGACAGTAGTCCTCTGCCATCTGCCGAAGAGTGCAGATGTAAGCCTCTTTGAGGTATTGATGAACACTGTCGAAGAGACAAGTAGTTCAGGTGCCTTCTCCTGAAGAAGGATTCCAAGTATCCTTACAAAACAATCTTACTTCTTGGAGTTCTTCTTCCTGATTATGTCAAATAAAATCTGACCCCAGTTAACCTTTTTATTATCCACGAAGGCACTTATAACCAGAAACTGGTGCCTCGTGATGTAGTCGTGAGCGGTATGCTTGCCTAGTAGGACTTTGCCCACTACATTAGCCAAGAATTTATATTCAGCCAATAAATTCTTCTTCAATAACTTGTTTGGGTTTCCTTCAGAGTGACCCATTTTCAGTAACAGCTCATTAAATTCACAGCTATCGATTTCAATATCTTCTTCCCCATTCAAAAAAACCAAAAATTTTAGATAATACGGCAAGAGTTAGAGAGTCCTGAGTTCTTGAAATTGTTCATGTCATCTTCTCAGCATCAGAAGCAGTTGAAGAATATACCCATTCTTTGATCTCAGCCACTGGTAGTTTGATTCTCGTGATCATAAACTTCTTCAACTGTTGATCTTCGAATAGTTTTAGAATATCCATAAATATCTTGTCCGAATGACTGAAGGAGTCGAAGTCGATATTGAACCCTGTGTTATATTTCATGTCGGACAGAGAGATCGCTAAAATCACCATTAGTTTCTAGCAAAAAGAAAGAGAGATCAAGTGCAAAAGAACAAAAAGCGCGGGACGGAGCTCGAAGAAAACCTAGTTATAAAGTTTTTAGAATGTGAAGCGTCGGGCTTTGTCCAGCGAAAATAAAAATTCTTTGATCTCAGGTCGACGAATGCTGAAAAGTTGTCAATCTCAGTTTGAAGAGGAGGGAAAACAGTTCATCGATCTTAGGTTGACGAAATATTTTCGGAAGCAAGTTCATCGATCTCAGTTCGACGAAACTGACTTCACACTGAGATATCGTCGATCTCAGGTCAACAAAAAATCCCAAGAAGATTTCTCAGTTCGTCGATCTCCGTTCGACGAATTTTGAAAAAATTTTCGACCTCAGACAGAAAATTAAATTAAAGCTTCTCCATTTATCATACCTAGTTGATTTATAAAGAACAGATGGTTCCTCTCATCCAAGGGTTTGTTGAAGATGTCTACTCTTTGCAAATCAGTGTAGATGTAGAATAGATTAATTTTATTTTTGTCCACACATTCTCTAATGAAATTATGCCTTATGTCTATATGTTTAGTTCTACTATGATGCACTGGATTTTTTGTAATGGAAATTGCACTTGTATTTTCACATAGAAAGGTTGAATTATTTAAGTTGAAACCATAATCTAGGAGTTGCTTCTGACTCCACAACATTTGGGAACAACTTCCAGCTGCTATTTATTCTGCTTCTGCAGTTGAAGTAGACACAGATGACTGTTTTTTGCAAAACCAAGATACTGGTCTAGCACCAAGGAACTGGCATGTCCCTGAGGTGCTTTTTCTGTCTACTCTACATCCAGTAAGTTAGCGTCTGAGTATCCAGTCAACTCAAAATCTAAATCAGTTGGATACTAGAGTCCTAGACTAGGACAATTCTTTATATATCTTAAAATCCTTTTTAGAAAAATAATGTGGGATTCTTTAGGGTTCACCTGGAACCTAGCACAAAGGCATGTAGCAAACATTATGTCTGGTCTACTTGCTGCAAGATATAACAGAGACCCAAAAATGCCCCTATATAGTTTCTGATCAACAAGCTTGCCATGTTCATCAGAGTCAATCACAGCATTAGAAGCCATGTGTGTTTTCTTTGCTGAGGCATCTGGCATACCAAACTTTTTGATTAGATCCTTAGCATACTTCGGCTAGGATAGGAAGATGTCATCGGGAAGTTGGTTCACTTGGAGGTCAAGGAAGTAAGAGAGCTTACCCATGCTACTCATTTCAAACTTGGAATGCATTAGGTCAGAGAATCTCTTGCATAGTTTGGAATCATTAGACCCAAAAATGATGTCATCTACATAAATTTATACTAATAAGATTTGATTCTTATGATGTCTAGTGAACAATGTCCTATCTACTATGCCCCTAGAGAATTTATGCTGTAGAAGAAAACTAGCTAAGGTTTCATACCAAGCTCTTGGAGTTTGCTTTAGACCATAGAGAGCCTTATGCAATTTAAAAACAAAAGAGGGATGGGTTGGAGAAATAAAACCTGGTGGTTGTTCCACATAAACCTCTTCTTTAAGTTCACCATTTAAGAATGGACTCTTGACATCCATTTGATATACTTTGAACTTTTTGTAGGCAGCATAAGCAAGGAAGATTCTGATTGCTTCCATCCTTGCAACAGGTGCAAATGTCTGGTCATAGTTAATCCCTTCTTCTTGTCTATAGCCTTGAGCAACTAGCCTTCCCTTGTTCCTGATGATGATACCTTGGGCATCTAGTTTATTTTTGAATACCCATTTAGTTCAAATGACTGAGTAGTATTTGGGTCTTGGAAATAAATCTCAAACTCTACATCTCTCAAACTGGTTGAGATCCTCTTGCATTGCAACAATCCAGTGTGGATCTTGCTCAACGTCTTTTATGTATTGGGGCTCAGTTTGAGATATGAAGCAGACATGCATTAAGTCTTGGTTGAGTTGATGCCAGGTATGCACACCTACAAACATGTCTCAAATCACTTAAGATACAGGGTGATCTCTAAGTGTGACAAACTCAGTAAGTAGATTTGGTTCAACAACAGCTTGGGGAATTAATTTCTCTTGTGGAATTATGAGAGCTATTGTTGGTTCAACATCCACTTCAATGGATTCATCTTCACTGTCTTCATTTATATGTGGAGAAGGATGTGCAACATTTTCATTTGTGAGGGTCAACTCATCTAACTTCTCACACAAGTGTGGAACCTGCAAAATTTCACCGGTAGAAGGATTCTTCTCCTTGCAAGACATGTTAATTTCATCAAATGTTTTATGTACAGTCTCTTCCATTTTCATAGTAGATTTATTATATAACCTAAATGACTTACGGACTTGGGAATATCATAGAAAAATTCCCATTCAGCCTTGGCTTCAAAATTTCTAATATATTTGTTGTTATTGTTATGAATGTAGCATAAGCAACCAAAAATTCTAAAGTAATCTACTTTAAGTTGCTTCCCTTTAAGTAATTCATTGGCAGTCTTGCCCTTAAGCTTATGTATCAGACTCCTATTCAGTACATAATTTTCTGTGCGTACAGCCTTTGCCTAAAAGGATAGTGGCAAGTAAGCATCTACAAGTAATGTGCCTACAGCTTCAATCAGGGTCCTGTTTTTCCTTTCAGCTACCCCATTTTGTTGAGGAGTTCTAGGAGCAGAGAAACAATGCCTGATACCTTCCTTCTCACAGAATTCTTGCATGGGAAGAGACTCAAACTCAGTACCATGATCACTTCTGATCAATGCAACTGGAGTAGAATACTCAATCCTTATGCTCTTAAGAAAATCTGTAAGAACCTTAAAGTTATCAGACTTGCTCCTCAAGAAGAATACCCAAATGAACCTTGAGAAGTCATCAACAATCACTAAGGTATAAGACTTCCCTCCCAGGCTCTGTACAACAATGGGTCCAAAAAGATCCATATGGAGCAAATACAGAATCCTAGGTGAATCACTCTTATTAAGTGACTTAAAACTATTTTTGTTTTGCTTGCCTAATTGACAAGCCCTGCAAAGGCTTTCCTTCTTCTAGGGGCAAGAAGGCAATCCTCTAATAAGGTTGTCCCTAGAGAGTTTAGTAATATTTTTCAGATTAACATGTCCTAATCTCTTATGCCAAAGTTCAATGTTGTTCGTAATTTGATTAAATAGACATATTTCTGACTTAACAGACTTAAAGTTCACTACATAAATGTTTACAACTCTAGTTCTAGTTAACACAACTTGGTTATCTACTGAAGTAATAATACATGAGGATTTATTAAATGATACCTGAAACCTTTCATCACATAATTGACTTATGAATATAAGGTTGTGCTTCAGTCCACTTACATATGTTACCTTCCTGAAAGTGGCTGCTCCAATTTTAACCTTCACATTGCCTTCAGTTTGGCCATAGTTGGAGTCACCAAATATTACTTTTGGACCTACCTTGGACTTATAGTTGATTATGTCCTTGCTGCGAGTCATGTGCTTTGAACAGCCACTATCCAGGTACCATTGTTCCTCTATGGTGGGATAGTCTTTTACCTACATTTAAACAAATTACATATTCGTGACCCAGGTTACCTTGGGTCCTTGTTTCTTTTCATAATTAAAACTAGAAATAAAAGAGTATTCAGGTTGGTTCTTATATCGTAGGGGATGAAATTTTCTTGGTGGAATTATCCACTGATTGAATTTTTTAATGAAAGGTCTTGGTTGATTATAAGTTTTAGGAAAATTTGAGTTTCAGTTAAAATGAACTGGGATCGACGAGTCTTTATAAGTTTGTCGATCTACGTTCAACAAAAAGGGACGAGTTCGTCGAACTCTGCTCAGAGAATGAAGGTATTCATTTTCTGTACCCCAATATCATTGATCATAGTTCGAAGAACTATATTAGTTTTGTCGATCGTAGTTCGATGAATAATTATAAGAGAATTCTGCGTTCAGTGTTCATCGATTAGAGTTCGACGAACTATCAACATTTCATCGATCTGAGTTCGACGAAAACTGTTGAACATAGTTTTTATAAGATTTCTTATTTTTCTTTCTCTTTTTCTTGGTCTTCTGAGTGACTTCAGTTGGTTGATTATTTTCATTTAGCTTTTGTTTACCCTTTTCTATTATGAATTTTATAGGGGTTGACAGAAGGTTTTTTTTGAATTAGTGGAGGTTAGCTTCATGAAGTAGCTAAGCCCAGCTTGCCATTAAGTCTGGTATTTTCTGTGCTTGTGATGTTCATCAACTTGATGCTTCTCCCATTTAGGGATTCTTCAAGTTGCCTTGCCTCAGCTAATTCTGATTTTAGAGACATGATTTGTTCAGTTGCAATAGTTAATTCATCATTTATCTTGATGTTTTCAGATATAAGATTTTCTTGTTCAGTTATCTTATCTCTGAGTATTTTAATTTCCTTCTCAGAATTAATCAAATCATTACATAATAGTTTGAATTCAGTTTTAAAGCTATCTGAATTAAAATAAAATGAAGAGATTACCTGATCCTCTTCAGATTTTGATTGTTTCTCAGATTGCACATCTTCAGAAAGGCCTCTTGATGCATTGATAGCCATCAAGCAAACTTCTCTTGCTTTTGCTTCCTCTACTTCTTCACTTGAGGTGGAAGATGAGGATTCTTCTTCTAAATCACTCCAGGTTTCAGCAACAAAGCCCTTGTCATTTTTTTGTACTTGCTGGAGGAGGGATTACTATAAAGCCTTTTGGATTCCTTTTCTCTTCTTTTCTCCTTATTCTTATTCTCTGGACACTCTGAAATGATATGTCCAGGTTTCCTGCATCCAAAACACACAATCTCTTTAGTTGGTGTTTTGTCATACCTTGGTTTGTCATCCTGTCTGGATGATTTTCTTCTGAAATCCTTTCTTGATATCTTGTAGAATGTTCTTACCAGAAGAGCCATAAGCTCATCATTAACAGGTCGAGCTTCTGATCCTTCAGTCGCTTTGAAGTTAATGCTTGGCTGTTTTCTCCATGATGTGGAGGTTTTCTGCTCAGAAGCTTCTCTGGTCTTCATCAGATGCTCATAAGATTTGATCTTTCCTAATAGAGAATCAGTAGTGATCTCATTCAGACCTCTATCCCCCTTGATTGGCCATAATATAGAATCCCATGAGCTGGGGAAGCACATGAGATTCTTGTCATTGATCTCAATCAGGGTTATGTCCTTGTCCAAGGTTTTTAGCTCATTGACAACTGAGCTAAGTCTATTATACATATCACCCACTAACTCAGATTGTTCTTTCTTGAAGTTCTCGTATTGGGAGATGAGTTTAGATCTTATGTCTTTTCTCTCATCTGCAGATCCAGCAACCATCTGGTTTAGGGAATCCCAGATGGATTTAGCTGAGGTGCACTCAGCCACTTTCTGGAAAATGTCATCTGACATTGTCTGAGCTAGAATGTTCATGGCCTTGGCATCAGCTATCTTGGCCTTCTTCTGTGCATCTATCCACTCAGGTGGTGGAACAACATTAGTGTTGGAAGTTGCAGTAGATGTAGCTATTGGAGCTGGTGGATCTGTCAAGATAGAATTAAAAATATCTTCATCAATGGAGTTCATATATAATTTAATTCTTGCTTTCATGATAACAAACTTGTTCAAGTTACAGACTGGCGGTCTGGTGCTTGCATAGTCCTCGTTCTGTGCCATTGTATAAATAATATGCTAGAGAAATTTAGATCTTAAAAGGATCTGTTGGTTCAAGTATTACCTTGTATAACCAAATAAACCTTACTCAGATATCAATTGAAAGATAAGGAATAAATCTAATATGCTCTAGAGGGGGGTGAATAGAGTGATTTAAAATCTTGTGGTTGTTGTTGTAATTTATCAGAGATTTAGTGATAGTAGTACAGTATAAAATGAAATAAGGACTAAGCTAAACTACATAACCACATCACAGCAAAACAAAGAGGAATGAACACACATGCAACACAAAAATTTATATTGGTTCCCCAAATCTGGGTACATCCACTCTTCTACCACCCTGGTAGGAATCCACTAGCAGTTATTTGTTCAGGTGACAGCCACCACAGATTTTTGCTCAGGTGCCCTTTCACCAAAAGAAATATTTGCAGGGAGATCTAACAACCCTTTAGGATTTTGATCAGGTGCCCAAAAACCAACAAAAACTTTTGAAGGGAGTTAATAAACCCTTTATACAGGAGGTTCAGAAGGTGATGTTGTCTCCTCTTTCTCTATACAACAGAGAATACTTTAGTGGATTGCTGGTGTCAAAGCTCCCCCTAAAATGTTGAAATATTTAGGAAGACTGGAGTTTTTCTCAGGGTGTATGTCTTCAGCCTTGTCTTGAAGATGTCCAGGAACTTGTAGATAGATGTTGAATAATTCTCTCTGAAGATACCTGGATCAGAAGTTGAGGAAGACTCTTGATTTTTGTAGATGATGTTATTCTTCAGTCTTCTTGAATGTACAAGGGAAAACAAAATTTTTCTTTCAGAATGAAGAGAGTGAATCTTAGTATCTTTCTGTTGGTCGACTCCCTCTATTCTGTGTGTTGTATTTGTTGGTCTCTATATCTTCTGAAGAAAAGATATTTTCTTTATATATGTTGCCGTAATTTTCCTTGAGAATTTGAAATGAGTCCATTAATTACTGCTGGAAATTTGGGAAGGAGAACTGCTGGAATATCTGACTTTAATTGTATTTCCCCAACTGTCCTCGGAATAAGTCATGTAATTACTCTGATGAAAAACATAATTAATGCTGCCTTCAATGACTATATTCTTAGGGAATTTAAGCATTAATTACTAAGAGAATTATTGACTTAGGATGGAATGAAGAGAGGGACAGATAAGGAAAACTTAACATTTAGGCTGTGAACAGGTTTCGTCGACCTCAGGGCAGATTTCGTCAACCTAGACTCCAAGTTCGTCGAACTGAGAAATCCACTTCGTCGACCTGAGCTCAGCGAACCACAATCTGGAAATTTCTTGTTAAATCTGAGCTCCAAGTTCGTTGATAAGAGAATCTGTCTTGAGGAAGAAATCGTCGACCTGAGCTCAATTATCGTCGAGGTCAACTCAGAGAAAGAACTCTGAGTTCGTCGATCTGCGATCGACGATTGTCGAGTTAAGTTTGAAGAACTCCGAATTAATAATCTGAACTCTGATTTCTTCTAATTCTTGATCTCTGAAGTCTTCTGCAGGCTGGTCCATGGAATCTAAAACTAAAGGACTGGCCCAAACTCTAGGACTAACACACTTGACCCTGACTATACAAGGTGGGTCAAACATCCTAATAGTGAACCTTAGCCCAAATCCAAATTAGGGATCCAACAGTGAGTCATTCTCACTGAGCTGTAGGGCACTTGTTCCTGAGGTAGGATCTGGCTGCAGATCTTAGTTAAGGCCTTTGTGCCTGATATTCTAGGAGAGTCATTCTTTCTGAGGTAAGATCCCTAGTGTATCTGAGGTAGGGTTGTCCTCCCAGCCTGAGTGTAGGTCCTTTGGCCTGAGGTAGGTGGTCTGCTAATCACTGAGTTTTAGGCCCATGTGGATGAGTTGTAAGTCTTGCAGGAGACTGAGATATCCTGAGTGATTTGAGGTGTAAGCTCTTTGGAGTAGTGGTCTGGAGAAGGGCCTTGAATAATATGTAGTTGGCAAGGTGGGAGGAGAGTGGATGTACCCAAAAGTTAGGGAACCACAATAAATCTGTGTGTGCTTTTCTGTGTTATTTTGTTTGTGCAGGTACTTGAATGATAATTACAGCCAACACACTAAGGACTAATGAAGATAAAATTAAAAGATAATAATATTAGTGAGACAACCTATTCCCCCCCTCAAGATTGTAAGCTACCTTGAAAATAAAGACTTTCAGGAACCGTTGTTTCATATTCCCTATGTTTGAGAATATCAAATCCTAGCTGTATTTGATCACGTCTTGTGTTGATAGATTGTGCAGGTTGACAAGTTGAAGTGAAGAAAAGAAGTCTCCTATGGATGATAACGCCAAGCGATAAGAGTTACCGTTGGGCGGTAGCTGTGAATTAATTGGAAAGAGCTCTCGGGAACCTACCATGCCACGCTAGTCCTAACGCCTGCGCTGGACTCTCGGCGAATGTCATGAAGGATTTCTCAGGTAACTGACCTACCGCCAAGAGGTAGTGCTTACCATGCCACGCTAGCCTCCCGATGAATGTCAGGAAGGGTTTCTCGTGTAACCGATCTACTGCCAGGCGATAGTTGTTACCGTACCATGCTAGCCTCTCGATGAGTGTTGAGAAGGATTTTTCGAGTAACAGACCTACCACCTGGCGATAGTGGTTACCGCGCCACGCTCGCCAGTTCACGAGTCTCGAGACTATTCGTCAACTTTATTGCCTACCGCGTGGCGCTACCTTCTATCGTGGGGTGCTATCTCTACAAAAGGGAAAAACAATCACGTTTGAAATACTATTCCAAATCTAGATGACAGCTGGCACAACAAGTGCAAAAAATCTAACGCCGGGCGCTAGTCTTACCTCCGGCAGTACCTTGTTTTCATGAAGACGTATAAAAGGCCACCTCGGTTTCTATGCCTTATAGATCCAAAAAAATGAAAAGTGACGAGAGTTCGTGGATTCTAGGGTTCGGTCGTTATTTCTTGCACTTCATTCCAAAAGTCTCCGTCGAAGAAGAAGAAAGTTGTCTCCCTCCCATTCGTGAACGAAGGACTGCGGCGATCCAAGATCTACATAGAATACGAAGAGCCGACCGATTGCTAGCCAATGAAGATCTCACTTGTCGGCCGTGGATCACTCAACGGGGAAGTCGTCAAGAGTAAGAACTTCATATTTTTTAATTCTCTACATACTTATTTCTGAAATCGTTTAATTTTCTGAATCTTGTGTTGAGAAAAATCGACCGGTGAGGGTCACCGGAACTCGAGGAGGATTTCGTGGTAAATCGTACTGGTGATAGGGACGTCTAGATCGGAGGATCTACCGGGGCTCTAAGACCCCTCCTTGCGTGGAGGTGAAGAGTCGGCTTGAGCAACTTTCTTGGAGGGAAAGGGATAGAGACAACCGGTCCGTGGAGCGGGTCGGTATAGAAAATACAAGAGTTTTTATTTCACATCGCCTCCAATCTCTGGCATCACAGAGATCACAATTTTGTAATTGTCTAAAACAAGTGTTGTTAAAATTCTTGAAATGAAATTCATTTTCTCTTTTATCATTTTTGTGATTGTGCTGTAATTGTTAAGTGATATTCTTGTTGTGGGGCATGCAAAAGAATTTGCTTAGGAAAACGAGTTCACAGACATACTGCCACGCCTCAGCTACCAAACTCCACGCGGTAGCTTCCAGAACTCATTTTTCTGTGTCAAAATACTTTAAATTGCAAAAAACACGAAAAACATTATTCGCCCCCCTCCACTCTAAGGTTGGCCACTAGATCAAACACGTCTATGCTAATGTTTGATTTTTGTCTAAGTCCACTGATGACTGGCATCAGCATGAGTCAGCAAAAGTAAACAAAGTCAATGCAATTCAAATTTGTTGCTGGAAAGATGGAGTAAGCCATTGATGGCGCTGGCGGCTAGCTTTTGTCATCTTCTATAAATGAAAGGTGGTAAATAAGCAATAAAGGCTGGGATCCACGGCACAAAGATCTGTTGATCGATGAGCAATAAAAGGGAAAGTTGGCTGAGTCAACAACAAACAATTAGGGTTTTCTGAATACGCAATTGTGACCGAGCATCGTCTTCTTCTTCCTCTACATTACTGCCGAGCCAGAAGGACCTGTTAAGTTCAGTCAACCTGAAAGTGAAAAGTGTTAGCTGCTGCAATATTTATCTATGATAACAAGGTTAGGAATGATTCCTGAAAGAGAAGACGCTGAGACTTCTGCAAGTAACTTCCAGCATAAGCCGTGAATCAACTGAAGACCTAGTCAACTTGTTATTGTGAATAAGATAGGGTTGATATCTTCTCAGCCTAGGAAGACACACACGAAGCTTTTTCTCTGGTGTCTAACTATTTCAAAACACTTCTATTTTTATGTAGGATCCTTAGGGATCTGTGTTGTAGGACTCATCTATAAGGGCTGAGTGTGTAGGATTCTTGTGAGAATCTTAGTGGTAGTCCTGATTTATAAATGCTGAGGTAGGATCCAGTTGGGATCTGAGTGGTAGGGTATATTGCTTGAGTGGTAAGTCTTGGAGAAGACTGAGTAGTCCTGCGGGATCGAGTTGTATGCTCATTTGAGCCGAGTTTTGGGGGGGGGGGAGATTCTTGTCTAACATACTGTTAGAAGGGTGCAGAGGGAGAGTGGATGTTCCCAAGATCAGGGAACCACTATAAAAAATTTGTGTCATCTGGTTGAACTTTTTGAAAGCTAAAATTAACAACTCACCAAGCACAGCTATTAAAGTATATGACTTTATAACCAAAAGGGACCAAAAACCTATTCACCCGCCCTCTAGGTGTTTAGCTGACCTTGAAAACAAGTCTTTCAGGGTAGACGCTCCACGAGTGTGTGGAGGTGGTTCTCCAGACGGGTAGATCCGTGTATCAACATAGTTTTGTATTTAGATCCAGAATTAAAGTATGGAATAGGCAAACTATGTGAATCCCATCAGGACGGGTTCGTCTAGATTGGTGATGATCATATGTTTTGTATGTCGGAGAAGACTCTGTGTTAATCATATAGATTTCAGAGTCTCGTGGTGTGCATGTTACTGCAGTGAGAGTACTGGGGGAGGTCCCTAGGAAAAAACCCGAAAAGGGGAAAAATGATTGTTTGTCCCCTACCACGCGGCGGTAGTGCTACCTCTAGTGATAGCTCCTAGTGAACTATGTTAGTTGTACAACATGTCTCTGGGAGACCTATGGGCTATGATTTGGATGAGCGTGGGCTTAATTTGCTCAGCTAGTAAGCCCTATCAATCGAAGACCTATGGTCCAATATGATGGGTGTGGGCTTAATTTGCTCTGTCAAGGTACCCATGAGTGCTCTCCTATGGTCATTACAGAGTTATGGATCATACGAAAATTGAAAAGGGGATGCTAACCCGCGTTTGGCCAGCGAGCTTGATGATTTGATCACGGGATTGGCTGAACTGTACCCTCACCTATGTCGGTCGACTTGGAGTGGTCAATGTGGAAACACATAACTTATCGTAGCACTGGGGTGTTGTCCCTGGTTTAGGCCCTTGTGAGACTAAAAGCTCAAATGTTGATGACCATCACAATGAATGGTGGTGTGACCCTTGAGGCCTTGTGCACCAATAATGTGCCCTAAGAGTACAAGTCATTGGGTGTTTGTGCCAACGTCTGTGGCATGTGGTGCTTGAGTTGCACATTGTGATTGCCAATGTATGAGTAAACTAATTCCTGCAAGGAAGGAGCACTGCCACCCCGAGTGAGGGGTGGGATCATTATAATTTGGTCAGCTAATGCTGACCGTTGCTTTTGTTTGCCACCATTGCGGTGGGATGTTGCTTGCAGCTACAACAGAGCCAAGTGGCAAGTAGCGTGTTAAAGCCCAAGATAGCTATGTTGGCCCTCGAAGGCCAAAGCGAATAGATAGAGATTACTTTTAGAACTCATGTGTGGCCAGCTTGCGTGCCGATGTTTGGAAAATATTAACTTTTGAGTAAACATTGTAAGGTCGTAGGGCCATTACTACTTTTGTGCATTTTTATAATCATTCCTAATTTTATTGTTAGTGGACATTCATGTTTATGTGAGGTCTTTATATAAAACCTCTAAATTACTTCAGCTAGAATGTACTCTATGATAGAATACGTTGTGTTGGACGATGGTTTAAATTAGTAACTCCTTGATCTATCTGTATTATATGGCGTCAGGCCCCGATCGGACCTACTGCTATATGCTATGCGACGGATAGGGGTGTTACAACTTGATATCAGACTCTGGTATCGGTCTTTCTCATTCGAATTAGTGGGTGAATTTTTTTAAGTGGTGGTGATCGCTTGTACATGTGTTACCGTTATAACATAAAAGAACTGATGAGTTGTAAATATATGTTGGGTTTCTCTATGAGGATGGCACAACGCTTGTGCACGCAGCGGAAAAATAAACATCAAGAAAAACCCAAAGAGATGTGGATTGGGCTATGAACGTTGAATCAAGAAGTTAGCAAAAACTAGGCAAAAATTACCTCGATGGCGTTGAGTCATAACTCAACGGAGATGCTCCAAATTTCTTCTTCCTGCTAGCGGCGAGTTCTACGTGGAATAATGTCCACGTTTCTGCAGAAGTCCACACGAGCGGGAGAACGCCGATCTATCCGTCGCACGGATTATCGGGAAGGAGAAGACCGCACCTCTGCTAATCCACGGACTGCTAGGTCCGCGCCAGGAAGAGCAGCACCAGCGACAGTCGCCGGAGAAGAGGAGGTCGACGGAGCGAACACGGCGGCGAAACTCTTCCGGCGGCGGGAATCGGGATCGGCGGAGCGAACGAGCGGAACTCTTCCGTCGGGTTCAATTCGCTATAGGAGAAAATTCAGCTTAAAAGCTTAAGTCCCGAGAAACCCTAAGTATTCCTTTTATACCAAAGGCATAAAAGACTTAGAAACTTCGCTATCCGCAGACCACCCAGAAATAGGGTTCAGAATCGGCGAGTATCAATCGGTGAGAATCGGCGACAATCGGCGAGAATCACTGAGCAGGTTCGGCGAGAATCAATCATCGAGCATCATAATGGATCAGCGAGAATCAGAGTGCAATACTCGACGATTCTCGCCGATCGTCGAGCATGACTTGATGATACACGACGAACTCGTCGATCGTCGAGCCGCGATCGACGATACATGTCGAAGTCGTCGATCGTCGAGAATCAACATGTTGATTCTTGACGATTCTCGTCGATCGGCGAGAATCAAAGAGATGATTCTCGTCGATCGGCGGGAATCAGAAAGACGATTCTCGACGAATGCTATCGAACCTCGGACGACAATCTAACCAGCCTTCCAAGGCAACATTTGCCAACTCGACGATCCTTTAAGGCAACACTTTGCCCACAACCCCCATTCAGGTCGGTGATTGGCAACCTTTACCAACACAGTCAATCGTCCAATTTCTCCACATCTCTTATGTGCGACCCTGCAGGCTCATATCGCGTTGGCAGTGAGATTACATGTTTGATCACTTCCAGATCATCATGGTAACTCCAACAGACTCCCACTTGATCTCGAAAGTATCAAAGCAAAAACCTCACAAACAATGAGCGGCATCTATCAATGCATCATTGCTCCCCAAGCAATAAGAGTTTATAACTCATAAGCCTTTATGACCAATGTATCAGCATTGTCTTTGTCCCTTTGTCCCTTACATCCGGAAAGAACTAGAGGCATGAACCGTGTCACCCTCGTAATAGCTCAATCCAAGTTTCTTGATCCAGGACGGACTTCCAGAGAATGGTGAGTCCAATATCACATATTGACTCAACCAAGCATGGCCATGCATTTCTCAGTCCAGTTCCATCAAGGGGCCCATGGATGCAACTCCTGTCATACAGGAGGACAAATCCCATATCTGCTCACACACAAACACCCAAATGATTCGTAACATGCCCAACAACCACCCTTATCATCAACCTTTCTCAAGGAAGACTTTAGATAGCATCAAAGCACGCTCTTTCTCACTTGATGAATGCTGTGACTTCAGGACAAAGGATCACAACACCATTGTCAATTGAGACCTACTCGTGACACGATTGGATGATAATCCACAGAGTAGTCTCAGGTTGGGTCTGTCCAGTACAACTTGTTCACTAACAAGTACCCACGTGATGACTTGATATCACAATATCATGACCTGTGAGAACCGGTCATCAGTCAACACACGTGCTAGTCTTCATGTACCATCATCACCCTTAGCTTCTATGATGATACTCGACCAGGGACCTTTAAGAATGAAGCTTCAAATAAATCATAGGCTCTCACATTCAAGTCACGTACTTGATGTCCCATGGAAGCGAACATTCTAAGGGTATCTATTATGTTAACATTTAACTATCAAATAGAAAAAGACATAATAAAAGAACTTGCCATTAATTATAAGAGAAAAATTAGGTACACAGTTCATCATATGAACGAACAGCCAACAATATACAAGATTACATGCAACCCACAAGATTCTCGCTAGAGTTGATCATTTAGGTATCGTATACCCATCGATCTAGTATGACCATCATGCTTTCTCTGCGCGAGAGGCTTTGTCAGCGGATCCGCAATGTTCTCCTCAGTCGGCACTCTGCAAATGTTTACATCTCCTCGTTCGACAATCTCACGAATAAGATGAAACCGCCGAAGTATGTGCTTGGAGCGCTGATGAGATCTAGGTTCCTTAGATTGTGCAATTGCACCATTGTTATCACAATAGAGAACTACGAGACTAACAATGCTAGGAACTACATCAAGCTCGCCGATGAATTTCCTAATCCATACAGCCTCCTTCGCCGCATTAGCTGCTGCGATATACTCGGCCTCAGTTGTAGAATCAGCAACTGTCTCTTGTTTGGAACTCTTCCAGCTCACAGCTCCTCCATTCAGGCAAAACACAAAACCTGACTGAGACTTGGAGTCGTCTCGATCAGTTTGGAAGCTAGCATCCGTGTAACCACTTACAACGAGCTCTTCCTCTCCACCATACACCAAGAACACGTCCTTAGTTCTTCTCAAGTACTTCAGGACATTCTTGACTGCAATCCAGTGACACTCACCGGGGTCTGACTGATACCTGCTAGTCATGCTCAAAGCAAAGGAGACATCGGGTCGAGCACATAACATCGCGTACAGGATTGATCCAATTGCCGAAGTATATGGAATCAACTTCATGCGGTCCTTATCTTCACAAGACTTTGGACACTGGTCCTTAGAGAGATTCACACCATGAGACATGGACAAAAATCCTTTCTTGGACTCAAGCATGTTGAACCGCTTCAACACCTTTTCGATGTACGTACTCTGGGTCAAACCCAGCAACTTCTTCGATCTATCTCTATAGATCTTAATACCAAGTATATAAGTCGCTTCACCCAAATCCTTCATTGAAAAGCAGTTCCCTAGGTTGTTCTTAACAACTTTCAGGGTAGGAATGTCGTTCCCAATCAACAGTATGTCATCTACATACAATATCAGGAAGACAACAATGCTCCCACTGATTCGCTTGTAAACACAAGGCTCATCTTCATTCTTGATGAAACCAAACTCTTTGATTTTCTCATCAAAACGAAGATTCCAACTTCGAGAGGCCTGTTTCAGTCCATAGATGGACTTATTCAGCTTGCATATTTTAGTGGCTTCATCTAGGGATACAAAACCCTCGGGTTGTGTCATGTACACTTCCTCAAGGAGGTTTCCATTAAGGAAAGCCGTTTTGACATCCATCTGCCAGATCTCGTAGTCATAATACTCAGCAATAGCAAGCAATATCCTAATGGACTTTACCATGGCAACAGGGGAAAAGGTCTCATCATAGTCAATACCATGAATTTGCTTGAAACCCTTAGCCACCAGTCGTCCTTTGAATGTCTGTACATTCCCATCCATGTCGGTCTTCTTCTTGAATACCCATTTGCACCCTATGGGTCGTACCCCTTCAGGTGGTTCCACCAAGTTCCAAAGTTGGTTTGCATACATGGAGTCCATTTCGGATTTCATAGCCTCAAGCCATTTGTCGGAGTCCGGTCCATTCATACCCTCATGGTAGGTTGCTGGTTCATCATCATGATCCATAAGCAACACATTACCTATTTGAGACACGAGAAATCCATATCTCTCAGGCTCAAACCTCGGTCTACCAGATCTACGTAGGACTTGTGTTCCCTGAGCAGGTTCTCTAGCTACAACAACTTGTAGTCCTGTCTCAGAATTCCGGTTCATTCATTACATGTGGTTCTTGAACTTCTTCAAGCTCTACCTTTTCAGTCTTTCTTGATAAGAACTCTTTCTCCAAGAAGACACCAGTCCTTGTGACAAACACTTTGCCCTCAGACGGTAGGTAAAATTAATATCCTTTCGTTTCCTTAGGATATCCCACCAGATAACATTTATCTGATTTGGGTTCCAGCTTGTCAGGCATTTGACGTCTCACGTATGCCTCACAGCCCCAAATTTTAATGAACGACATACTAGGATGCTTCCCAGTCCATATCTCATATGGTGTCTTCAGAACAGTTTTAGTTGGAGCGCGATTCAATGTCATTGCAGCAGTCTCTAAAGCAAAACCCCAAAAGGAAACATGCAAGTCTGCATGACTCATCATCGAACGTACCATGTCTAACAGAGTACGATTTCTTCTCTCAGACACACCATTATGTTGTGGTGTTCTAGGTGGAGTGAGCTGTGATACAATACCACACTCTTTCAGATGATCACGGAACTCATGACTCAGGTGTTCGCCACCTCGATCAGATCGGAGTGCTTTAACCCTTTTACCCAACTGGTTTTCTACTTCATTCTTGAACTCTTTGAACTTTTCAAAGGTCTCGGATTTGCACTTCATAAGATACACATATCCGTATCTACTGAAATCATCAGTAAATGTAACAAAGTAGAAATACCCACCTCTAGCCATGGAACTCATGGGTCCGCATACATCACTATGTACAACACCCAAAAGATCCTCAGCCCTCTCAGTATAACCAGTGAAAGGAGCTTTAGTCATCTTGCCTAACAAACAAGACTCGCATCGCTCAAATGATTCATAATCAAATGAGTCCAAAAGTCCATCTCTATGGAGATTGGATATGCGCTTCTCGTTGATATGGCCCAAACGACAATGCCAGAGAAAAGTAGGGTTCGAGTCATTTGTTCTTAGTCTTTTATTGTTTTCTACATTACAGATCAGATGGTCCAAGTTCAAAACATAAAGACCATTAAACAATTGGGCTACAGCATAACAAACATCATTCTTAAATATAGAACAACAATTGTTCTTAATTATAAAAGAAAATCCAATCATGTCCAAACATGAAATAGATATAATGTTTCTAGTTATGGCCGGAACAAAATAACAATTATCAAGTTCTATTACAAGCCCACTGGGCAAAGAAAGACGATAAACCCCTACGGCTACAACAGCAACTCTTGCTCCATTGCCGACGCGGAGGTCCACCTCCCCTTTACTCAGCAATCTTCTCCTTCCCAGTTCCTGCACATTTGTACAAATGTGAGAACCACATCCGGTATCCAATACCCAAGATGAAGGAGCAGAAAGGTTTATCTCTATAACGTAAATATTTGAAGCGGAAGTCATACCTCCCCTCAATTTCTGCAGACCCTCAATGTACGAAGGACAGTTCCTCCTCCAATGACCAGCCTTGCCCCAATGGTGGCATTTCCCTTCCTTCACCGTGCTTTTCTTTTTCATCAGTGCAGAAGACTTGGGCTCAAGAAATGACTTAGGTCCTACCTTCGTCTTCTTAGAACCCTTGCCCTTGCCCTTGCCCTTATGCACCATCAGTATGGGGCTGGCAGGCTTGGTCTTCTTCATGTTGATTTCGGCAGTTCCCAACATGCCTAGGAGTTCGGGCAGTGTCTTGTCTATTTCATTCATGTTATAGTTCAAGACAAACTGCTCATAACTGTCCGGCAACGATTGCAGGATCAGATCCGTGGCCAACTCTTGACCAAGAGGAAAACCCAGCCTTTCAAGGTTCTCTATATACCCATTCATCTTGAGTACGTGAGTCCCTACTGAGTCTCGAACTCCCATCTTGCACTGAAACAACGCTTTAGTGATGTCGAACCTCTCTTGACGAGCCTGCCCTTGAAACATTTTCTTGAGATGCTCGTCAATCTCCTTGCACCCCATGTTCTCATGTTGCTTCTGAAGCTCCGAGATCATGGTGGCAAGCATAAGGCATTTGACATCCAAGGCATCGTCAGTATACTTCTTATAAGTATCCTTCTCAGCACAGGAAGAGTTCCCGGTCGGCACCTCGGGGGCTTCTTCTTCCAAGACATAGAGCTTTCGCTCTTGCCTGAGAACAATTCTCAGATTCCTGTACCAGTCCATGTAATTTGTCCCATTGAGCTTATCCTTCTCAAGGATGGCTCTCAGAGACAATGTGGAGTGTGAAACACTTGCCATGGAATTCTACAAGAATTTATGCAGAATAAAATCAGTACCAAAATTTCAAATACAATTTATTTTAATTTGGACTTCAATTAAAATACTCCCACTATTTTATTCGAAATGATAGCCCTCACTAACAATTCGGAGAGTTCATGCGAGCTACTCTCTTAGTGGACAAGATCCGTATTTCACCAACACTATGAGTCCGCTTTGGCGTTCCTCTCACGATGCGGTTATTTAGGTAGGCAACGCTTGCCAATTGCATCCTCATGCAATTCTTGTATGGTTGGTGAATAACTCCTTATTCGCATCCATCATATGGTGCATGCCAACCCTATGCCTCTAGGCACTTAACCTTTGAGGTCACCTAGTTAAAATGGAACCGATGTCGACAGTGGGATATCACAATTATCCGCTCGCACCCTTACCAAGATAGATTAATGCACCTTGCTTTGGCAAGCCCACACTTCATCGATCGAGGCAGGAAGAGTGTCATCCATCGGAAGGCATCCAAACACTTAATATTAGATGAAGGGATTTTTCAATTATAGGTTAACAATTAACCATGATCAACATTTGATCAATGTGCACATCCAAAGAAAAACAATTCTAAACCACATGCATCCCTTATGTGCACATCCTCACACCATCAACATTTGACAGAAGGAAGGGATAAATCTGAACATCCGGAAACTTCCAAATCCTCAGATTTACATGCATTGGACAAAGGCAAAGACAGCTCAACTTAAAGCAGTAGACAAGCTCATCTCTCTTTGTTGGATTCAAAATCCAAAGCAAAATCGAGGGATGGTTACTGCTAAGGAGATCACAATTTCTAACACTTAGAAATGCCACACAATTCCAGAGGTTCTTGGCGGGAAACCAAGACTAAATCTAGGCATTTAGAACACTTCTAAATCCCTAGGTTTACACGCACTGGAAAAACAAACTTCCAATACAACAATCATGGCCGAAACCTCGCTTTGATACCACTGTTGGGTTTCTCTATGAGGATGGCACAACGCTTGTGCACGCAGCGGAAAAATAAACATCAAGAAAAACCCAAAGAGATGTGGATCGGGCTATGAACGTTGAATCAAGAAGTTAGCAAAAACTAGGCAAAAATTACCTCGATGGCGTTGAGTCACAACTCAACGGAGATGCTCCAAATTTCTTCTTCCTGCTAGCGGCGAGTTCTACGTGGAATAATTTCCACGTTTCTGCAGAAGTCCACACGAGCGGGAGAACGCCGATCTATCCGTCGCACGGATTATCGGGAAGGAGAAGACCGCACCTCTGCTAATCTACGGACTGCTAGGTCCGCGCCAGGAAGAGCAGCACCAGCGACAGTCGCCGGAGAAGAGGAGGTCGACAGAGCGAACACGGCAGCGGAACTCTTCCGGCGGCGGGAATCGGGATCGGCAGAGCGAACGAGCGGAACTCTTCCGTCGGGTTCAATTCGCTACAGGAGAAAATTCAGCTTAAAAGCTTTAGTCCCGAGAAACCCTAAGTATTCCTTTTATACCAAAGGCATAAAAGACTTAGAAACTTCGCTATCCGCAGACCACCCAGAAATAGGGTTCAGAATCAGCGAGTATCAATCGGTGAGAATCGGCGACAATCGGCGAGAATCACTGAGCAGGTTCGGCGAGAATCAATCATCGAGCATCATAATGGATCGGCGAGAATCAGAGTGCAATACTCGACGATTCTCGCCGATCGTCGAGCATGACTTGATGATACACGACGAACTCGTCGATCGTCGAGCCGCGGTCGACGATACATGTCGAAGTCATCGATCGTCGAGAATCAGCATGTTGATTCTCGACGATTCTCGTCGATCGGCGAGAATCAAAGAGATGATTCTCGTCGATCGGCGGGAATCAGAAAGACGATTCGCGACGAATGCTATCGACCCTCGGACGACAATCTAACCAGCCTTCCAAGGCAACATTTGCCCAACCCGACGATCCTTTAAGGCAACACTTTGCCCACAACCCCATTCAGGTCGGTGATTGGCAACCTTTACCAACACAGTCAATCGTCCAATTTCTCCACATCTCTTATGTGCGACCCTGCAGGCTCATATCGCGTTGGCAGTGAGATTACATGTTTGATCACTTCCAGATCATCATGGTAACTCCAACAATATACGTATTTTTTATGTACATTAATTAAGTCATTTTCATTTCTTTTTGTAATTTTTAGTTAATTTTCTTTAATAAAATACTCATATTTTGTAAATATTATCCTAACTTTGCATATATTTATTTTCTGAAATTTTTCAAAAAAAGTAAAAAATTGTATAGTACACGCCCGTGGACTTCAGGTCACACCCGCAACCTGGGCGTGTACCTTCAATTCCAAGTGAAATCAGTCGCAAGTAAAGAAATTGTTGAACACGCCCAAGTACACGCCTGTATCCAATATGAAACGGTCGTGCACAAGCCCCGTGTCACTCCAGCTCGACGTTTTGCGCTCGAAGATCGCCGAACCCCTACACGCGCATATCAAGATACGACACGGGCGTGTTTTCTCCACCTGGCCTGACAAGACGTCGCCGGCGACGAAATGGCATGACGCTTTTCCCCAAATATACCTGCTGGACACGCCAATGCTACACGCCCATGTCAGCAGGGTCACGGGCGTGACTTCTACGTGTACCACTGCAAAGTCAACAGACATTGAATGCTCGGCTTCACTTCACCAACAGTGTTGACACGCCCACCCCCCCCTACATCCCCGTGACTGAGGGCGTGTAATCTGATCTTTTTTGGCAATAAATATGGCCTTGTTGTAAGGTGTGGGGTTCCAAATGTTTGAACCATTTTGGTCTTAGGGGCTGTTGCTTGGAGCAATTTTAGTGCTATGTCAGGATAATCTCCCCCCTCCTTTTTAAGTTTGTTTTAGCTTTTGTAATCAACTTCTTTCTTGATAAAATTGTTAGTTTTTCATCCTTACATTGCTCTGGAATGTCTCTAAATGCCTCCCTTTCATCAATCTTATCTATCTTTATTTTTTCATTTTCGTATGAGTGTGTGCGTGTATGAGTTAGATTTGCGGAATTTATGCTTTAAAATGAAAATTGCTTTGCTTTATTTTAAATTTTCTCAAAATTACTAGTCATTGTTATAGCCATTTTTCTTATCATACTCCTTAGAATGGTTTAGATTAGGATTTTTATGCTTTTATATTCGTTCTTATGAACTTGTAAAATGATTTCAAAAGTGGTTTTCATTCCTCTTTAACTTAGATTTTCCTTTTTTAGGTTGTAAAACTTTTGCTTCTTTTTAACTTTATTTCACTTTTTAAACACTTTTACAAAGTTATAAGAATGGATTATGTGTTATTTCAATTTTTCAATGCCTTTGATTTTCGCATTTACTTAAAAAGACTTTTGCTCAAACAATTTCTATTTCAACTTTTTATGCATTTCCATCAAATTCTGATGGTAAAAATGTAAACGTTTTAATTTTTCAAGCACTTGCTTTTCTCACATTAATTTGAAAACTCTTTTGCTCAAATAATTTTTATTTTGTCTTTTCATGCATTTTTACAACATTCTATCGATAGAAATGTAGTTGTTTTAATTTTTAGATAACTTTTTTTTGCTTTTCTTCGTATGTGTGTGAGCATGTATGAGTTAGTTTGAATAGCTTTATTTCATTTATGTAGAGTGTATGCGTGTGTTTTACTTTATGTAGAGTGGGTGTGTTTTCATTTCGAGTAGAGTGTGTGTGTGTGTGTGTGTGTGTTTTTCATTTCATGTAGAGTGTGTGTGTGTGTGCGTTTTAATTTTTGTAGCGTGTGAGTGCGTTTTAATTTCAGTAGAGTGTGTGTGTTTTCAATTGTGTAGTGTGTGTGAGTTTTTATTTATGTAGAGTGTGTGTGTGAGTATTTATTTACGTAGAGTGTGTGAGTTTTTATTTATGTAGAGAGTGTGTGTGAGTATTTATTTATGTAGAGTGTGTGAGTATTTATTTATGTAGAGAGTGTGTGTGTGTGTGTGTGTTTTCATTTATGTAGAGTGTGTGCATGTGTGCATCTATTTTCTCCTACTCGTTTGAGTAGGACTCACTTTAACTTCCCGCCTACTCGTTTGTGCAGGACTTGCAATTTTCCGCTTTAATTTACCGCCTACTCATTTGAGTAGGACTTGTCATTTCAATTAGGCAATTTTCTTTTCTTTTTTTGTAACTTAGCTTTTTTTCTTTATTATGCGTTTGGTTGAGTGTTTGTGTTTTTAATTTTTTTAGCAGATTTTCTATTTCTAATATTAGGTTATCTTATTTTCTCTTCTTATTTTTTTGTAACCCTTCAGCGCATAGTTTAGAACTCACGCCTAACCAAACTCATAAGCCATCCCCATTCCGATGAGTGGCTAATCACTTTTAGCCCTCGATATCGAAGTGCATTGGGATATAAAATGTTTTAAATAACTAAAGGTCTTGTTTTTCTATTTAATTAAAAAACTTAAGGTTTACCCCGGGTTAACGACGCATAGAACCACATAACGATGTGTGGGCTCTATTTCCGTTATCCATATGTTAGCTAGCTGAGAGGCCGTGCGTATGGACTGATCACCCCGGTATAAAGAGAGTTTTGCACTAACACTCGAGTGAGGATGCGCGTAATTCTACTGGATTGGGTCCCCCCCTAAATAGCGGGGTTCTTAGCGTATTGCGAGCATTAAGAGGAATCTTTAGTCAGACGAGAGCTCGGTCGAATAGTCTTAATGTTCAGGAGAGCGATATTCCTAAAGATGGGTGAGCTCATTCTTTTGGAACCTCCACGGTCAAGTTTCCACTTTAATTGAATTGAAACCTAAGATCTCTAATTATTCAACTCTATTTTAGTCCTAACGTAATTTGATACCGAGTGTTATTTCTTCATCGACCTTGTACTTAATCTATTTTCATCCTCTTCTTAGTTAAAATTAACAACTTAAATATTTCGGTAAAATAATAGTTCTTTCGGAGTAGTAGGGATAGTCAACATGTTTCCGAGAAATTTACGATCTCGATATTCCCCTGAATATCCTGTATTACTTGCGATAGGTGCACTTGCCTATAATTCGCCGCGGGAAATCCGGACCCATAGTGCTCCCTTGATAATTTAGACTCGGGCTTCGCGCGCAACAGGTTTTTGGCACCGTTGCTGGGGACTCTCCGATTTGTTATTTCGAAATCCGAAGTCTATTACTTTTACCTATTTTCTAAAATCTAAAAAAAATAAAAAACATTTTTTAAAAAAAATCCAAAAAAATTTAATTATTTCGTTTTTTATTTTTGGGTGTATGACCCATGGACAACCTTCGGAGTCTGAAAATTTGGATTTCGATCCTAAGATCGAACTCTCACTTGTGCGTATTCGATCTCAACGCCGAAATCCCTATTTGGATCCCGAAGAATCCATCGGAGAATCCTCTGTCGTTGTTATGGCCGACCCTAATCCGAACGCGGCCGTCGAGCGTACATTGTCATATTACGCCCGACCGAATTTGGATGACACTGGGTCCACATTAATCGCCCGAAGCTGGCGAACAATAATTTTGAGATCAAATTGAGCGTTATCCAAATGATCCAAAATGCCATGCAGTTCGATGGACTGCCGGATGAGGACCCGAACGTTCATTTGTCTAGTTTTTTGGAAATATGTGATACCTTTAAGATTAATGACGTCACTGAAGACGCCATTCATTTGCGCCTGTTTCCATTTTCCTTAAGATCCAAAGCTAAGGAGTGGTTGAATTCCGTCCCACGAGGATGTATCACCACCTGGGCCGAGCTTGCGGAATGGTTCTTAACGAAGTATTTTCCGCACGCCAAAACTGCAAAATTGCGGGCAGATATTTCTTCATTTGTGCAGAATGATTCCAAGTCTCTATTTGAGACTTGGGAGCGGTTTAAAGAATTCCTCCGCAGGTGTCCGCACCATGCACTACCTACGTGGTTGCAGGTCCAAATCTTCTACAATGGGCTTAACTATCAGACGCGTCAAATGATTGACGCGGCTGCTGGGGGTACCTTGAATAATAAGACCCCCGAGGCTGCCCAAGCTCTTATTGAAGAGATGACTATGAACGCCTACCAATGGAACGTCCCGCGGGGACGTGCCAAGCAGGCAGCAGGCCTCTTCGAAGTGGATGCCACTGCCCACTTAGCCCTACAAGTTGAAAGTCTGACAATGCAGGTGGCGAAGATGTATGCTGCCTCCTCCACTCCACCTTGGGCGATTCCCCCTAATGTCAGCATAATCAATGAGTTCGTAGACTACGTGGGAAATCCTGGGAGACCTTCCTTCTACCCTAACAACAACCCTTATAGTAATAACTATAATCCGGGTTGGAGGAACCACCCTAACTTCTCATGGAGCAACGCGAATAATGCGCAGTGCCCGCCAAATTCTTTTGCACCCGGATTTCTGTCGCATCCCCCTCTTCCAAAACCCTCCCCGATGGAGGAAAATTTCTCTAAATACATAGCTTCCAGCGAATCAAATATCCGGAACATCACCGGATCGCTAAAAAACTTCGAACTCCAGGTTGGACAGCTAGCACGAATGATATCCGAGCGCACGCTCGGGGCACTGTCGGGAAACACGGAGCCCAATCCATGTGAGAATATCAAGGCTATAACCCTCCGTAGCGGAAAGGAGGTGATCGATCAAAAATGGATCGATCCGCAGGTACATATTTCACCTCCGACCCCTCTTCCCCCTTCTTCAATTACGCCACCTTTACAAATTTTAAACAAAAAAATTATTAAAACGCCCTTGTTGTATCCACATAAGCTCGATAGTGAGCATAAGGACGCGCAGTACGAAAAATATATTTTATTATTGAAACAAATTCATATTAATGTTCCCTTCTGCGAGGCGATCTCGCAAATGCCTAAGTATGCAAAATATTTAAAACAACTTTCTAATAAACAAAAAATTAGAAAATATTTTGCATATATCTCTGAATGTTGACTGCTCATCGGCGCTTACTAAAAAATTGCCCCTTAAAAGAAATGACCCGGGACGGTTCTCCATCCCGTGCCTTTTTGACAATATATTAGTAAAATACGCTCTTGCAGATTTAGGCGCGAGCATTAATTTGATGTCGTTCTCGCTCTTTCAAAAATTAGGTTTGGGCACTCGACCCCTACTAAAATGCGAATCCAACTAGTTGATCACTCGGTTAAGTTTCCTGTCGGGGTAGTGGAGGACATACTTTTCCGAGTTGATAAGTTTATCTTTCCGGTAGACTTCGTCATCTTAGACATCGAGGAGGACACTGATGTACCAATTATACTCGGTTGCCCTTTTCTCGCCACCTCCCGCACATTAACTGGCGTAAGTAATGGTCTTCTCCTCCTTCGGGTAGGAGATGACGAAGTTACTTTCCCTATTAATCCCTCCATAGGAAACTCGTCATCGAGCAATGACTTTTGTTATAATATAAATACCTATCTTGGAGATTGTTCTTTCCCGATTTTCAAGTCTACGTTTTTAAACAACGACACTTTTGCGCTCGAAAATTTTAACTGCGAAGAGCATAACTCTACTAATTTGTCTTTCGAACCTTTTGGATCGAAAGACATTAAAATTAAAACCTTGTTAGAAGAACCCCCCGGTCTTGAACTCAAACCCCTACCCGAATCACTCAAATACGCCTTTTTGGGAAAAGATAATACCCTTCCTGTTATCATTTCTTTGCATTTGAGCGATTCGAAGACTTTCGATTTATTGGAAGTTTTACTTAAATATCGCCACGCAATTACGTGGCAAATTTCTGACCTAAATGGGATTAACCCTTCTTTCTGCACCCATAAGATTTTCCTTCACGATAATTGCCGCAAAACTATTCCGCCACAGCGACATCTTAACCCAAACATGAAAGATGTTGTTAAAGCTGAAATTATTTAACTATTAGATGCAGAGATTATTTATCCTATATCAGATAGCACATGGGTTAGTCCCGTTCACGTCGTGCCCAAAAAGGCGGTCTTACCGTAGTGGAAAATGAGCATAATGATCTCGTCCCAACTCGTACTGTTACGGTTTGGCGGGTGTGCATCGATTATAGAAAATTAAATGATTCCACCCGTAAGGACAATTTTCCACTACCGTTCTTAGACCAAATTCTGGAGCGTTTATCCGTCATCCATATTTTTGTTTTCTTGATGGATTATTGGGGTTTTTTCAAATCCCTATTTCCCTCGATGACCAAGAGAAAACAACTTTTACCTGCCCGTTTGGTACCTTCGCATACCGAAGAATGCCATTTGGCCTCTACAATGCGCCAGCTACATTCCAAAGATGTATCCTAACAATCTTTGCCGAGCTGGTAGGAGACATTATGGAAGTCTTTACGTATGACTTCTCTGTTTTCAGATGCTCTTTCCCGTCTTGTCTTCGTAATTTAGATCGTGTCCTTCAGCGATGCGAGGACACGCTTCTTATTTTAAATTGGGAAAATGTAACTTTATGGTTCGAGAAGGTTTGGTTCTCTGCCTTAAGATTTCGTCTAAGGGGATGGAGGTTGATAAGGACAAAGTTGAAATTATCGAAAAACTTCCCCTAACTTCTAACGTTAAATCTATTAAGAGTTTCTTAGGACACGCGTGCTTTTATAGACGTTTCATTCACGATTTTTCAAAAATAACAAAGCCACTTACTCGCCTCTTCGAAAAGGAATCAAATTTTGTCTTCAGTAGAGAATGCGAGTCTACATTTAATTTTATAAAACAAAAACTTATCAATTCAACCATTTTAGTGGCGCCCGATTGGACCCTTCCGTTCAAGATTATGTGAGATGCTAGTGATATTGTCGTAGGTGTCGTTCTTGGCCAACGTATAAACAAATATTTTCATCTTATTTATTACGCTAGCAAGACGCTCACTTCCGCACAGGGATATTACACGACAACGGAAAAAGAACTTTTTGTCGTCGTTTTGCTTTTGATAAGTTTCGCTCATATATAACGCTATCTAAAGTTATCGTATTTACTTAACACTCAGCCTTAAAATATTTTTTAGCAAAATCGGACGCCAAACCTCGCCTTCTTCGATGGATCCTCCTCCTGCAAGAATTTTATTTGGAGATCCGGGATAAGAAGGGCGCAAAAAATTTATCCGCCGATCACCTCTCCCGCTTAAAAAATTCTGGTGCGGAAGCTCTCGTCGAATCTGACATAAATGACAGATTCCTCGAGGAACGCCTCCTAGCCATAAATATTAGTTCATCTTCCCGCCTTTGTTCACAGATTTTGCGAACTATTTAGTTGCGCGGATGCTCCCAAAAGACTTTTCAAGCCAGCAAAGAAGAAATTATTTTCTGACTTAAAATATTTCTTTTGGGAGGACCCTTTTCTTTTTTCGTATCCGCGCGGACCAAGCGGTCCGAAGATGCATCGCGGGTGTGGAGTGAACTCAAATACTTAGGCACTGCCACAAGGGTCCGGCTGGTGGGCATTATCAAGCTAACCGGACCGCGCGAAATGCGCTGGAGGCGAGCTTCTTTTGGCCCACTATTCAAAGACGCTCACAATTTTGTGCGCTTCTACGATAGCTGCCAGCGGTCGGGTAACATCTCTCATCGCGATGAGATGCCCAAAAATTTGTTTTTAGAATGCGAAGTCTTCGATTTATGGGGCATCGATTACGTTGGCCCCCTACCTCCATCTTTTAAAAATAATTATATTTTAGTGGCGGTCGACTATGTATCGAGGTGGGTGGAAGCGCAAGCTCTCCCCACCAATGATGTGCGAGTTTTCGTTACTTTTCTTAAAAACTATTTTCTCGCTTCGGCACACCTCGTGCTATTGTGAGCGATAGGGGAACACATTTCTGCAACACCCAAATGGCTAAGACATTAGCTAAATACGACGACATACACAAACTTGCCACCCCTACCACCCGCAAACTAGTGGCCAAGTTGAGGTAGTAAATCGAGAAATTATGCATATATTAGAGAAAACAGTTTCACTTAATAGGAAAGATTGGTCCATTAAACTCGACAATGCATTGTGGTTATTTCGTACCACACACAAAACCATAATTGGTTGTACGCCATATCGATTACTCTACGGCAAAGCGTGCCATCTCCCCGTAGAATTAGAACATCATGCTCTTTGAGCTTTAAAACTTTTAAATCTCGACGCTAACTTAGCCGCTCAAAATAGAAAATTGCAACTAAATGAGCTCGATGAATGGCATACAAACGCTTAAGAGAGCAATAAATTCTATAAGGAGCGTTCTAAGTTTTACCACGACCGAAAAGTCAAGACCCAAAAAACTTTTTCTCCTGACGATCTTGTCCTTCTATATAATTCACGATTTAGACTTTTTCCCGGTAAACTAAAATTATGATGGTCCGTCCCCTTCAAAGTTAAAGAGGTTTGTCCATATATGACCGTACTCGTCTCACACCCGGAAAAAGGTTTGTTTAAAATGAACGGTCATCGCTTAAAATTATATATAGCAGGCGATCATGTAGGCGGTAATATCAAATCCATAACCCTCCTCGACATATAAACCGCCAAAATAGTCAAGCTACATGACTATAAATAAAGCGCTCCTGGGAGGCACCCCATGTTTATCTTTTGCGTTATTTCTTTACTTATTCGTTGCTATTTTTTATAATACAGGGTTCCTAAACTGGGCCTCCCCGACCTCCTTTCAGGGAAACTTCTCCCCCCCTCTATTTATTTTGTTTGTAAATATTGCATTTTCTTTTTGTTCCGCATACTTACATTGCAACATTGAGGACAATGTTGGACTTAAGTATGAGGGTGTTTTCTTGCTTTATTTTATGCACTTCTACTTTGTGCACACCAAAAATAAAAAATATACAAAAAAATATAAAAATGAAACAAAACAAAAAATTGAAAATGAAAAATCCCCAAAATAAAATTCCCTTTCTTTTTATCATAAAAATAAAACAAAAACAAAAATTCCCAAAAAAAGTATAAAACAAAAATTCCAAAAAAAATTATAAAATAAAAAATTCAAAAAAATTATAAAACAAACATTAAAAAAAATATATAAAACAAAAATTCCAAAAAATATTTTGTTTTATTTTGTAAATATTTTTTTAAATACTTTATGCACATATCTTTTGTAAATATTTTTGTAAATATTCTTTTCTCTCTTTTCCCTCTTCCTTTCTTTCTCTTCTTTGTAAATAATTTTTCTCTTTCCTTATTTTGTAAATATTTGATTATAAAACCAAAAATTCAAAAAAATTAGAACTTGTCAAAAAAAAAGTTCAAAAAATATATATCTTATCATTTTTTAGTATGTATATAATAACAAAATTTAACACAAAACGCAAAAAAGAGTAAAACAAAACAAAATTTCCAAAAAAATATAATAAATTAAAAACACAAAAAATGATGAAACTCTAAAAATCCCTAAAATTTTTTATTAAACATATAAATCTAATATTCCATTCTTAACCCTTTTTGCTCTACAAAAATTTCTTTGCGGGTTTATTTATAAGTTAATTTCATTTATTCTTTGTTCACTATCCGTTTATTAATTAGAGATTAATAGATTTAAATATCCGAGGTTAATTTTTTTAAAAAAAATTATGCTTTATTCTTATGATAGGGGACTTGTTTTAGACACTACTTCTAATTTATCTAAAATAAAGGCACGGGCGTCTCTTTTCCACCTGCCCCGACAAGTCGTTGTCGGCGACGAAATGGCGCGGCTCTTTTCCCCAGATTACCTGCTGGACACGCCCATGCTACATGCCCGTGTCACCAGTGTAACACCTCCCCTGTATGACCATATAATATGGGTCCAGCCGGGCCCCACAACATACCTTAAATTCCAAGTGAAATCGCCACAAGTAAAGAAATTGTTGAACTACACTTGTGTAATATGATACGACCGTGCCAAGATGTCACTCTAGCTTGACGTTTTGTGCTCAAAGAACGTGGAACCGCTACACGCCCGTGTTAAGATGCGATACGGGCGTCTCTTTTCCACCTGCCCTGACAAGTCGTTGTCGGCGACGAAATGACGCGGCTCTTTTCCCCAGATATACCTGCACACGCCCATGCTACATGCCCGTGTCACCAGTGTAACACCTCCCCTGTAATGACCATATAATATGGGTCCAGCCGGGGCCCCACAACATACAGACGCCATAGCTTTAGTATTATAAGATGATATAACTACCCAATCTCAATACTCATAATCAAACCATAACGGAAACATCAACCAAGACTAGAAGTTATCCACATACACATGAGTATCGAAATGAACTTATGGCCTTACAACAAAAGAGAGTCCAAAACTCTATCAATACATAACACATCAAAGTGCAAAGGCACTCCTAAGCTACCTCGGCATGCAAGCCGAAAGTCGAAGGCATCAAACATACAATATCACAAAAGTAGAGCTAATGCAAAGCTGGTAACACTTCTTGAGGCTTAGGCCTTTTTGGACGGCAAGCTAGCTCCTGCTTGCGATCCTTGCCCTGCAAAAATTTGGTTGTAACGTGGGTCAGCAAAGGCTGACCTCAAACTGTGTAACAAACACATCTCCTCCCAGCCGCCCCTAACGGACCCCGGGGTACCCCTACAACCTGCAAGCAGCACTTCGTGTGCAATATAAATAAACAAGTAAAGCACTAAAGAACAGGCTTGGATATCTCAAACAACATGCACGTTCTCTACTGTTGAGCATATAAAGAAAAGGGGCCTACTATGTAACATGTATGCAAAACCCGGGCTTCACCCAAGGCACCATATTGCATAAGCATCTAGCACATCATCTGGGTACTCAACATTTACCCATTGGCATTATGCCGCAAACAAAAGGGGGGTACTGTAATTCCCCCAACGACATACAAGCCGCCACACAGAACTCTTGCCAAGGCCCCACCCGCTCATGGTCTTAGACTCGGGCTTGCCTACAAGCTCTGATTCCTCTTGCCAGGATTCCATCTAACACACTGGACGTTTCTAAGAAGCCTTGCTGGACCCCACCCGCTCATGACCTCATTGCCCGGGCTTGCCCCATGCTTGGCGTTCTCGTCAGTCTCACAGAAGGGGACTAGTCTCGCCGGGACACTCTCCATACATGACCTGCACGTCACGGGATAGCCAGCCAACCACGGAGACAAAGCCACGCCTTAGCACATCACAATCCATAAACATTCCCACCCCAATCCCTCATTTGTACTGAAACATCCCCGCGCACCAAGGAAACCATCTACTGCCAATGCAGAGCTAACCTTGTCCACCAAGGAAACCATCTACCGTCATTGCGGAGCTAACATTGTCCAGTTCCGGCTACACATACTCACTCGAGAAAAGTGGGAAAACACAAACATCACAAACGGCATCTTGCCGCAATGGATTTCAACAAAATCCTCAAAGTTCGTATGCAACATCACCGAGTCGGACTAACGGTCGCGACCACAGCTTCACACACAATGCCTAATCAGCTAACGGAGCGGATCTCTAACGCAAAAAGATGCCGGGGATGGACTCAATCGACCCGGAGGTTCCTCTTGAACCATGGCGACCCAAACCGCTCTCATTTGAGAGTTTGGTGCCCAAAAACTAGAAAGTAAAAGATGCTAAACACGCATCCTAAAACCAAGAGGAGAAGTGTCGTTACCTTCCGACCCCTCTTCCTAGACATGGAAACTTAGCCGGATGAAAACCTTCGCAACGGTCTTGCCTCCACGGATCTGGACCCAGCTCGCGATTTGGAGAACCGAAGCTTCTCTGGCAGCCGGATCTCTCCTTCACCTCCTTCCTTGCTCCCCCTTCTCTCTAGATCTTAGAAAGAGAGTACTTGATGAAGAATGAGGGTTCCCAAACCCTATTCCCGGACTTAACCCAGCAAGAGAAACCCTGGACCATCAGATCCCAAAATAAAGAAATGAACGACCACGATCCGAACAAAAACTCAAAACACATGGGCCAAATACGGCTTTTGACACACCCGTGTGCCCCAAACGATGCCGAAACAGTCGTACACAGAACAGGACACGGGCACTAGACACACATGTGTCGAACATGACACGCCCGTATCACTCAGTACACGTCCATGTTGCTGGGCGTGTTCCTCCATCGACATAGGATCAAAAACCACCCGAGAAGGACATCGGTAATTGACACGCTCTTGTTAGGTCGAACACGCCTGGGCTCCAGGCCGTGTTCAATCCCCTCTCACGGCCCAGCTCACAACCCGAGCAGGACAGGTCCTGGGACACGCCCGTGTCTCAGGCCGTGTTCGAAGTCTCGACGTTCGTCGACTGCCTCTTCGTCTACTTCGCGAAACATTCGTCGAACACGCACACGACATGGCCTTGGACATGCCCGTGTCCCAAGCCGTGTTTACTGTCTCGACAATTCGTCATGCGCAGTTCGTCGACCACTCGAGTTGTCCATCGAACCCGCGCACGATACGGACATGGACACGCCCGTGTCCTAGGCCGTGTTCCCTATCTCGACACTTCGTCGAGCAAAAATCGTCAACTCCCCGGGCTCTTGACGAACCCGAGCACGACACGGCCATGGACACGCCCGTGTCCCAGGCCGTGTGACCCTTACCAAGACCCAAACTTGGCTCTTGACGCTGCTCGTCCCTCTTTCGAATTTTGGGGTGTTACAACTCTCTCCCCCATAAAAGAGTTTCATCTCGAAATTATAAAAAAACAAAAAGTGGTACGCAAAACTTAAATGATATCTAGATGGAAAAACTCTGGATACACCTCCAGCATGGTTTTTTCTCGCTCCCAAGAGAGCTCCTCATGGCCGCAGTTGTCCCATCAGACTTTTATGAGTTTGACCTCTTTGTTCCGCAACTACCGAATATCTGAATCTTCGATAGCAATTAGACGAACTTGCATCCTCAAGTCTTCCTCTATCGGCACCGATGTCGATTCGATCACCACACTAGCCTCTACCAAGGATTTCCTCAAGACGGAGACATGGAAGACGTCGTGTAATCCACTCAGCTCTGCCGAAAACGCCAATCAGTACGCTGCTTCTCCCGCCCGTTCAAAAACCTCGAAAGGTCCCAAAAACCTTGGACTCAACTTCTTGAGTCGGCGAATCCGTGAAACACCTTTGAACGGCTTAATCTTTAAATAGACCCAATCACCTACCGCAAACTCCAGCTTCCTGTTGCGAGCATTAAAATATTTTGCTTCCCAATCATGAGCCACCTTCATGCGCTCTTGAATGGTCCGTACCAACTCACAAGCATCAGCTACCACTTCGTTTCCCAATAGTTTGGTGTCTCCCACCTCTGTCCACGACATCGGTGTTCGACACCGCCTCCCATACAAAGCTTCGTATGGCGCCATCTTTATACTTGCTTGGTAACTATTGTTATATGCGAACTCCACCATGAAGAGGTGATTCCTCCCACTTCTTGTCGAAGTCAAGAATGCACATTCTCAGCATATCCTCCATAGTACGGTTCGTTCTTTCGGGTTGCCCGTCAGTTTGAGGATGGAAAGTCGTACTGAACTTGAGCTTCGTGCCCAAACTCTTCTGAAGCAATCTCCAGTCCTTGGACGTGAAACGTCCGTCACGATCGCTGACTACACTTTTAGGAATCTCATGTATTCGCACAATGTTGCGAACATATAACTCTACCAGCTTCTCAACGTTGTCCTCCTTTCGATTTGGGATGAAGTGAGCCACTTTGGTTAAGCGATCCACAATCAACCAAATCACTTCATTACCCTGCTGCAATCTAGGTAACACATGCACAAAATCCATGGAGATGTCATCGAATTTCCACTCAGGGATTGGAAGAGGCTTCAGGAACCCGCCCGGCTTCTGACACTCTGCCTTCACCAAGGCACAAGTTTGTCATCGATTCACATACAAAGCTACGCCCCGCTTCAATCCAGGCCACCAAAAGGATTCCTTCATATCCAAGTACATCTTTGTATTGCCCGGGTGAATGGAGTACTTTGTAAAGTGAGCCTCAAACATCAACTCCTCACGGAGCTTGCCGAACTGCGGTACACAAATCCTTCCGTCCTTCCTCAGAATCGCATCAATCAAATCCCAGGCGCTGCTCTCGCCCTTTTGAGCTTCCACCACGAATGGCTGAAACTCCACATCCAACCGAGTCTCTTCCCGAATACGATCGAACAAGTCATTCTGCATTTCAATCCATTTCAACCGAGCCACGCTAGTCTTGCCCCTTGCTACGCACTCCAAGCCGAGGGACTCCCAGTCCAGCACCAACCGCTCATCATGAGCTTCGATCCAATTCCCTTGCCCCGAGTATTTTCTACTCAAGGCATCTACCACCACATTGTCTTTGCCTGGCGTATACTGAATCGCCACCTCGTAGTCTCCAAGGAACTCGACCCACCTGCGTTGCAGCATATTCAAGTCCTTCTGTTCTAGAAGATACTTCAGGCTTTTGTGATCCTTGAAGATATCCACCTTCGCACCATAAACATAGTGTCGCCACAATTTCAACGCGAAAATTACCGCCACCAACTCCAAGTCATGGACGGGGTAATTCCTCTAGTGAGGCTTCAGCTTCCTAGACCCAAAGGCTAATACACTTCCATGTTGCACCAAAACGCAACCCAAACTGCAACCCGATGCGTCACTGAAGATTTGAAATCCTTCAGTCCCTTTCGGTAGACTTAGGATTGGAGCTGTCATCAGCCTTTCCTTCAGTATCTCAAATGCTTGACTGCACGCCTGGGTCCACACAAACTTCTGATCCTTACGAGTTAGTGATGTGATGGGTAGAGCTATCCGCGAAAAGTTTTCCACGAATCTTCTATAGTACCCGGCTAGTCCAAGGAAACTTCGTACTTCCGCCACGGTTCTCAAAATCGGCCAGTCTCTGATGGCTTCCACTTTTGTTGGATCTACTGCCACTCCATCCCCACTAATCACATGGCCCCAAAATGCTACCTTCTCGAGCTAGAACTCGCACTTTCAGAACTTTGCATAAAGCTGGTTCTCCCTCAACACTTGTAGGACTACTCTCAAGTGAGTCTCATGCTCCACTTCCGATTTGGAGTACACCAGAATGTCATCGATAAAGAAAACTACAAAAGATTTCAAGTATTTCTGAAATACCCGATTCATCAAATCCATGAATATAGATAGTGTGTTCGTCAGCCCGAACGACATCACCGAGAAATCAAAATGACCATACCTTGTACCAAACGCTGTCTTGGGTATGTCCTCGTCTCGAATTTGCAACAGATAGTATCCTGACTTTAAGTCCAACATTGAATACACCACTGACCCCACCAGCAGGTCAAACAGGTCATCAATCCGAGGAATCAGATACTTATTCTTGACAGTCAATTTATTCAACTCTCGGTAGTCTATGCACAGTCGCATACTATCGTCTTTCTTCTTCACGAACAACACCGGCGCGCTCCACGGTGAAGAACTGGGTCTGATATACCCCTGCTCCAAAAGTTCCTGCAATTGTACCTTGAGTTCGGCCAACTCCTTTGGTGCCATCCTAAACAGAGGTCGTGACACCGGCCTAGCCTCTAGCACTAACTCAATCGAGAAGTCGATCTCCTATCAAGGAGGCGGTCCAGGAAGTTCATCCAGAAACACATCCTTGAACTTTGCCACTACGGGCACTTCCCCAAGTGATAACTTGGAGAGGCGAACCTCCAATAATGCCATAAGAGCTACTCCACCCTGGTTAACTGGCCGCATCAACTGCATGGCCGAAATTAGGGAACAAGCCACTCCATTAAGGCCCTCAAACTTGACTTCTGTCTGCCCTTCACTTCTTAGGGTCACCACCTTGGATAGGCAATCAATACTAGAACGCTGCTCCGCTATCCAGTCCATTCCCAATATCACATCAAACTCGACCAGCAGTAGGACCGCTGCTATTAACACGAAGTCAACTCTGCCTAGCTCCCAACAAATGTGCCCTTTCTCCCCGGTGGTCCTGGATGACCCATTGGGCATGCGCACCTTCAATGCCGCGTTCGCTGAAAATGACTCAACTCCAATCCTCCGGATTAAGCTTTCCACAAGAAAGGAGTGCGACACTCCCGTATCAAACAATACCCTAGCGGGGTATCCGGAAACTAGCACAAGGCCTAAACATAGACATCAAACATAACAGTATAAGAGTATGAAACACAAGGTGAAACTTAAACTTCCCCATACCTGTCACCACATCGGGTTGATAGATCGCTTCCTGCTGTCCAAGATTGTAAGCCCTTTGTTGCACCGGTTGAAACTGAGAAGCGCTAGACTCAGTCATCTTCCCTTTGTCTGCGGCACTGGGGCTGGAGCACACAGTCTGCTCATACCTTGCCTCCTGCTCCGCACCTCCTTGGTTACAAAAACGAGTAATGTGCCCCACATTACCACAGTTGAAGCACGTCAGTGCCCCCTTAGAGTGAGACCCTCCGGACGTCCACTTGCTTTTCTCACCAAACTTGTATGGGTGAGGCTTCTTCCTCCATCTATTCCATTCAGACTTTCCTTGGGATTGCGAAGGCTTCCCTTCTTCTTGCTTGGGCGCAAAGCCCTTACGACGTTGGCTTCGCTCTATATCACTCTCCAACATCCCGACAGCCTCAACTAGCTCATTGAAAGCAGCTCTCTTTCTGGTAATGAGGGGTTTTCTTAGATTCTCCCTCAGCCCCCGGTAGAAGAGGTTATCCCTCTCCTCATCGTCCGCCATGGTCATCCCCGCATAACGACCCAATCGAGTGAACTCCTAAACATACTTGTCCACCGTCTTATCTCACTGCATCAAGTGCAGAAATTGCCTCTAAAGGGCCAACCTCGTTGAAACAGGAATGTACTTCTTTAGGAAAGCATCCCCAAATTCTTCCATGGACGGGGTGCGTCTAGGAAATTGGCGGCCGTTGTGGCTCACCCACCACAACTTTGCGTCTCCCTCCAACATGAAAGCTGCAAACTCAGATTTCTTCTCCTCTAGCATTTCTGCCACCCTCAGAAGTTCTTGAACCTATTCCCACCAATCCTCCGCATCAGTCGGAGTACCGACTCCCTTGAACGTCAGGGGATGGAAGCTTAGAAAATTCTTCATTTGCCGGTCTCCATGCCTGACAACGACCCTTTCTGCCAAAGGCTCTACTCGCCTGGCTTCTCTACCCGGCACGGTCGTCGCCGTATCCGGTGTTTGTTTTAGCTTTTGTAATCAACTTCTTTCTTAATAAAATTGTTAGTTTTTCATCCTTACATTGCTCTGGAATGTCTCTTAATGCCTCCTTTCATCAATCTTATCTATCTTTATTTTTCATTTTTGTATATGTGTGTGCGTGTATGAGTTAGATTTGCGGAATTTATGCTTTAAAATGAAAAATTGCTTTGCTTTACTTTAAATTTTCTCAAAATTAATAGTCGTTGTTATAGCCATTTGTCTTATCATACTCCTAAGAATGGTTTAGATTTAGGATTTTTATGCTTTTATATTCGTTCTTATGAACTTGTAAAATGATTTCAAAAGTGGTTTTCATTCCTCTTTAACTTAGATTTTCCTTTTTTAGGTTGTAAAACTTTTGCTTCTTTTTAACTTTCTTTCACTTTTTAAACCCTTTTATAAAGTTATAAGAATGGATTATGTGTTATTTCAATTTTTCAATGCCTCTGATTTTCGCATTTACTTAAAAAACCTTTTGCTCAAACAATTTTTATTTCGACTTTTTATGCATTTCCATCAAATTCTAACGGTAAAAATGTAAACGTTTTAATTTTTCAAGCACTTGCTTTTCTCGCATTAATTTGAAAACTCTTTTGCTCAAATAATTTTTATTTTTTTTCTTTTTATGTATTTCTACCACATTCTAACTGTAGAAATGTAGTTGTTTTAATTTTTAGATAACTTCATTTTCGCTTTTTTCGTATGTGTGCGTGCGTGTATGAGTTAATTTGAATAGCTTTCTATCATTTATATTGTGTGTGTGTGTGTGTGTGTGTGTTTTACTTTATGTAGAGTGAGTGTGTTTTCATTTCCAGTAGAGTGTGTGTGTGTGTTTTTCATTTCATGTAGAGTGTGTGTGTGCGTTTTAATTTCTGTAGCGTGTGAGTGTGTTTTAATTTCAGTAGAGAGTGTGTGTGTGTGTGTTTTCATTTATGTAGTGTGTGTGAGTTTTTATTTATGTAGAGTGTGTGTGTGAGTATTTATTTATGTAGAGTGTGTGAGTTTTTATTTATGTAAAGTGTGTATGTGAGTATTTATTTATGTAGAGTGTGTGAGTATTTATTTATGTAGAGTGTGTGTGTGCGTTTTCATTTATGTAGAGTGTGTGCGTGTGTGCATCTATTTTCTTCTACTCGTTTGAGTATGACTCGCTTTAATTTCCCGCCTACTCATTTGAGTAGGACTTGCAATTTTCTGCTTTAATTTCCCACGTACTCATTTGAGTAGGACTTGTCATTTCAATTATGCAAATTTTTTTTGTAACTTAGCTTTTTTTTCTTTTTCTTTATTATGTGTTTGGTTGACTGCATGTGTTTTTAAATTTTTTTAGTAGCTTTTCTATTTCTAATATTAGGTTATCTTATTTTCTCTTCTTATTTTTTTGTAACCCTTCAGCGCATAGTTTAGAACTCACGCCTAACCAAACTCATAAGCCATCTCCATTTCGATGAGTGGCTAATCGCTTTTAGCACTCAGTATCGAAGAGCATTGTGATATAAAATGTTTTAAATAACTAAAGGTCTTATTTTTCTATTTAATTAAAAAACTTAAGGTTTACCACGGGTTAACGACGCGCAAAACCACATATCGATGTGTGGGCTCTATTTCTGTTATCCATACGCTAGCTAGCCGAGAGGTCGTGCGTATGGACTGATCGCCCCCGGGTAAAGAGAGTTTTGCACTAACCCACGAGAGAGGAGGTGCATAATTCTATCGGATTGGGTTCCCCCCAATAGCGGGGTTCTTAGCGTATTGCGAGCATTAAAAGTAATCCTTCGTCCGATGAGAGCCCGGTCGAATAGTCTTAATGTTCAGGTGAGCGATATTCCTAGAGATAGGTGAGCTCATTCTTTTGGAACCTCCATGACCAAGTTTCCGCTTTAATTGAATTGAAACCTAAGATCTCTAATTATTCAACTCTATTTTATTCCTAATGTAATTCGATACCGAGTGTTATTTCTTCATTGACCTTGGAATTAATCTATTTTGAGCTTTTTCTTAGTTAAAATCAACAACTTAAATATTTCACTAAATAATAGTTCTTTCGGAGCAGTAGGGATAATCAACCGGTTCCCGGGAAATTTACGATCTTGATATTCCCCCGAATATCCTGTATTACTTGCGATAGTTACACTTGCCTAAAATTCACCGCACAAAATGCGGACCCGCCGTACTCCCTAGATAATTTATAGTCGTGCTTCGGGCGTATCAAGAGCCCATGAATTTTCACTTAGGATTGAAAATACACATGTTTAGGGAACCTGAGGGTTCCTATGATTGTGTTTAGGCAATCCGTTTGTCATTTGATTTAGTGTTCTTACATCTATATTTGACTAGGAGTAGTGCGGGGCCGTCGCATCAATGGCACTCAGCGGGGAGTAGTACACCTAGCGACATGCATACGACCCTTCCTTCTGCTTAAACCATATGGATGGTAGTAGAAGCAGTGTTCTCTATGATTAATGCACAACCGCGATGGCAAATGCAGCCTCCTATCCCTGGCATAGGTCAAGTACTGCCAAGGGTAGCAGAACCTATGAAGGTGTAACATGGAGAGTCAGAGCTTGCAGTTCAGAGGAGAGCGACCGAGAAATAGTTAAAACATGTGATGAGCTTTAATCCACCAGTGTTTTGGGGACTAAGACCCCAACGCAGGCTGAGGACAGGTTGTCTAGAGTTAAAAGAGGCATGTCCGCAATAGAAACTGAGGAGTGGCAGAAAGTTACAATAGCCACTTTCCTCCTAGACGACGAGGCAAGACTATGGTGGGACAAGTTAGAGCTTCATCATCTTCCTAGGAGACAACTTTCTGATGTCTTAATAGAGGAGTTCTCAAGTCTATTTCTGGAATGGTTCATCCCGACCGCGCGGAAGATAGTGATGGAAAATTAGTTCCAGAGGCTGGCTCAAGGTGAGAGTAGCGTGCATGATTACCTCCAAGAGTTCACGAGGTTGGGACGGTATGCTGGCTCCACTTTTACTAACGCGGAGCGCAAGACCAACCAGTTTTATGAGGGACTACATCATGAATTGAGGTTGCGACTCTCAGGTCCGATGATGCAGGGCTTCCTAGTCCTGGTGAACATAGCTCGATCTCTGGAAAAGGATATGAAAACAGTTCAAGGTAAGAAGGACTTGTCGGTGAAGAGCTCGGAGTTCAAAGTACCAAGACCGCTGAAGTCTGGGTACCGAAAGTGGAACAAGAAGGCCAAGTCTTCTGGTCCGGCGTCTTCATCGGTTACTACCGGAGCATCGTCTGGGTAAGGAGGCCTAATTCACTGTTACAACTGCGACAAAGAGGGACATATAGCCCGTAACTGTTGGAGCGACAAGTCAGAAAAGAGGGCAGGGTCATCTTATGCCGATAAAGGGATGACGGTGGATTCATCCACATCCCATCAAGCTCCAGCCCAACAGAGAGTCTACAACCTTGGCCAACAAGAGGCCATCAAGCAAGGTGATGTGGTGATAGGCATGTGTTAGTTTCTAGCATTAGTATTTTTATATACCTTGCGCATTATGCTTTGGTTGTGTGACTGTTATGTTTTAGGATCTATCATAATTAAGGACTATCCTGCTCGAGCACCGTTCGATACTGAAAGTCTTTGATTACACATGTAGCTAATCACCTAGAGGGTGGTGGGGTGAATAGGTTATTGCAGTCTTTTGAATGTTCTTTAAAATTTTCTATGACTTTTGTCTTACTGTGTATACCTAATTCAGCTTTCAAGAACACAAAACTCAACACAACAAAATACAAGACACAGCACACCAGATTGTATAGTGGTTCACCAGTGAATGGTTACATCCAATATCCCTCTCCACATTTCTAACAGTATGTTAGATAATGTTATTCTCCAAAAACTATGGCTCCTCAGAGATTACACCACGATCCCACAGATCATTCAGCCTCCACTAAGACCTACAATACAGACTCATAGCCCTCCACACAGTAATCTCCTTACTACAAAACACAGACACAACTTCCCTTAACACAGATCTCACAGATCCTTCTCACAGCCTTTTTAATTTAGGCTTTACAATAAGATCACACAGATCTCTCACACAGCCTAATCAATATAGGCCTCAACACAAATCTATCACAGTGCCAAATATTTTGAAAGAGGAATGATAATTTGAATTAAGAGAAATTGCTCTCTGTGTCAATTTCTTCCCGAGCTAAGAAAATCTCAGCCCTATCTGCTTCACAGTAACAAGAATGACAATCTTCGATTATCAGTTGCTTGTGCTGAAAGTTATCTCATGACCTTGATCCTATTCAACCAGCTAACCTTTATTGGCAGAAAATGAGTTGCTCTGCCTCTCCTTCTGTCTAGAGAAAACTCTATACAGATATCTTCTTCTTCTTCAATGATCCAGAGAATGATCTTCAGATTTGGCTCGGCTTGGATTGTGAATCAACTTCAGCTAGGGCTTGTCTAGACTGATTCGTCTTCCTTAGAGATATCCTCTGTACTTGTTGTTGCAGATGTTGATTGCACCAGCGAACTCAGAAGCCCTTCGGATTTATCAATTTAAATTTCTTGGCTCTGTAATAATGGTGGATGAAGACAACTAACTCCGACTTCTCGTTTTCAGAATTAATTCACTGATTAATTTTTAATCTCGATCTCAGCTGCTATTTATAATTCCATCGATTTGCTGGATGATTGAGACGTGTCTCAGTTTTAACAGTTGTTAAAACCTCAGCTTCATCAATTTGAGATTCACAGTAGACTGACGGTGACGTTAGTGTCGAATTGTAGAATTTAAATGATGGATCTGAAATTTGTTGACTTGTTGACTTTGCTGACGTCAACATAATTCTGGACTTAGCAAAAACAAGCATCATTTCAGAAATCCTCAGTTCGACAAACTCAAACTTAGTTTGATGAACACAGAGCTCAGCTCGACGAAAAGGTGAAAGCTGAGATCGACGAATTCTGAGCTCAGTTTGATGACCCCAGAGCTTAGCTTGACGAAAAAGAGAGAGCTGAGTTCGAAGAATTCTGAACTCTGTTCGACGAACCCGGAGCTCAGCTCGACAAAAAAGTGAACGCTAATTTTGACGAACTCTGAACTCCATTTGATGAACTCAGAGCTCAGCTCGACGAAAAAGTGAAAGCTGAGTTTGACGAACTCTGAACTCCGTTCGACAAACTCAGAGCTCAGCTTGACGAAAAATGGATAAGCAATACTGAAAGAACTAATGCCTAATCACCTAGAGGGGGGGTGAATAGGTGAACTTAATCTTTTTAACTTTAAAGCAGAAACACTGAATTATAAGACCTGTATTTGCAATTCTCTACAGAAATTCAACACAGATAACACAGCAATAACAGAATTAATCACACATAGAGTACACACAAATTTTTATAGTGGTTCCCCAAGGTCTGGGTACATCCACTTTCCCCCTTCGCCTATCTAGTAGTGTACTAGATTTGGCCTAACTTCTCCACTTCTCCTCAGATCCTCAGATCTTGCAACTCAGAACCCCAAACAGGTTCCTACAACTCAGAGTGACCCCACTCCTACAACTCAGGCACAAATCCCTACCACTCAGTCTTCACCAAGACCTACACTCAGGCCAAACAACCCTACCTCAGCCTTCAATCAAGGCCTACACTCAGAGAATAGAATCTCCTACACTCAGGCACAAAAGCCCTACCTCAGCCTCTATAAAATAGGCTTACAGCTCAGATCCCTTAGGATCCTACAGAAAATAAAGTTTACAAAATATATAACCACAACTCTAAAAAAAGAGAGATGAGTTGACTGGCTTCTTGATGAGTTCTTGAAAGAACTTTGTAGAGATCAACCTCCCTTGGCTTTCTTCAAAGCTTCTTGAATTAGAACACAGTAGGGTTGAATCTCTTGTGTAGATGATCTTCAATCAACTGCTGTCTTGTGAATCAGACCTCAATCTAACTCTTACTTATCAGCCTGGTTCAACAGTTGTTCTTCTTAGAAGGAGCTCTCTCTCTCCAACTTCTTAGATCTTCTGTAGAAGGTCTTCTTTGTGTTGTTAGATCTCTTGATTGATTGTTGTCAATCTGTAATCACTCCTTTCTGTCGAAGGAGAAAGGTCTTTAAATAGTCTTCCTCCAAGGTAACTGACTGATCTGGTTTCTAACAACCTTCTGACAGCTCTGACAGTTGCAGTTCACCGGTTGAAATGGTAGCTGTCAAGTCATCCAGTCACTTCTTGAAATCTCTGTCACTATCTGAAAGTATCGAGACAAATAGTCTTTATGTGTCGACACAAATAGACTAAGTGTCGACACAAGTAGACTAAGTATCGACACTAGCCTTCATGGTGTCGACACAACTCCTTGTGTTGTTGTAACAGCTTCTCGACACTGCTTCTTCAGAATGTGCCGACACTGGTCCTATGTGTCGACACAAGCCTTCTGTTTAATGTGTCGACACTGATTGAGTGTTTCGACACAAGTACTTCTACTTCAATACTTAATTGATTTCTGTTGTGTGTCGACACAACTCCTTTGTGTCGACACTTGCCTTTATGTGTTGAAACTTTGCTGAGTGTCGACACATCTCCTTTGTGTCGACACATTCTTCATGTGTTGAAACTTTGCTGAGTGCCGACACATCTCCTTGTGTCTACACTTGTACTTAAACTTTTTTGAAGTTCGCTGAGTGTCGACATAGCCTCCTGGTGTCGACACTTTTGATGTCGACAAAGTTTCCCTGGGTGTCGACACTGCTTCTAAGTGTCGACACTGATTATGTAGACAATTCTTCACTGTGTGTCGACACTGCCTGTATGTGTCGACACATTTCTTCTGGTGTCGACTCTGCCTTCCTGGTGTCGACACAATTACTCCAAGTGTCGACACTGCTTCTCTAGGTGTCGACACAAGCCTTCTTAAGTGTCGACACTTTTCTTCTAGGTGTCGACACATGGACTTAGAAACTTTTATGCTTTCCCTGCAATTACTTAACCTGCACAAATAAACTCAAAGCACATCAAATACACCTTGATGTATATCATTGAGTAGGGTGAGGCTTCTTCAAATCTGGTACATATATTCCAATGTACCCAACAATCTCCCCCTATTTGGAGAAGTCATAACCCTTAGTCAATGATATACACCATACATAACAAATACTCAATATGATGTATAACAATATTAAATGACAGGGAAAATACTAAACATGTATAAACAAAACATGTACAATCAATTATCTCAAAATAACAATGTAATAGATTTGAATCATGACACATTGTTTTTACAAATTCCAACATTTTCATTAATCAAAAGTTTACATAGAGTTTAATGCAAATGATTACAATTTGTAAACTTAAGAAAATCCTAATCTATGGCTGCTCTGGTTCCTTGATAACAATGCCCTTTCCAGATTGAATCTTTGCTTGAACAGGAGCTTCATTGTCATCAGCAGGCTTTTTCCCTTTAAGATTTTTCTTTTTTCTATTCTTCAGCCCTTATCTTCTGTCTTTCAAAATAGTGATAAGGCTTAAGGAAATACTTGCTAGGCTCCTGTGCATTAGGAGGTAGCTTCCCTAATTTTGCCTTCCTTCTGTATTGTACTATTGCCTCTTGCCTAGCCTCATGCTTCTTCCATTCCTGGTCAGAATACCATTTTCCTCTCTCTAGGAAATTATCCTTAGCAGCCTTCCAAGCAGTCAATATGATATTCCTAGAGGTTGGGCTCCATTGCTCAAAATCTGGCCTTAATTCAGCTTGCTCTCTGAATTTTTTCTTAGATAATTGGGCCGCTTGTTCTTTTAGGAATGCCTCTTGCTCTTTTAAGATTGCCTCTGGCACAGGCTGGACTACCTTCTCAATAATAACATTCTGATTACCCTCAGGAGGACTATATGTAGACTGTACCTCCTGATGTATCATGTCAAAATCAGCAGGAGGGTATATCACTTTAGCCACTTCAGCTTGCTCTCCTCCAAAGTATGCAGGATTGATGCCAGACTCTGCAACATTATCATCATGACATAAAGGTGGATATCCAAGGGTGGCTCTGATGGAGTTTGAAATCCACTTTGCATGATCAGAGCCTGCTTTGACTAACACCCTCTCCCCCTTTATGACTTCTCTTTCTATGTGATCTCTAAGATCATCCTTTTGGAATCTTATCTGTGCATTCAAATAGTTGACTCCATCTTTATAGAAAGGTTTTAACTTTTGTAGCCTGTCAGTAATAATCTTTTGAGAATCTACAATGACAGTGTGAACTGCAAGTAGGCTTTCTTGGAGTTTCTTATCAAACTCAGCTTTGGCAGTAGCACTTTGTGCAGTCTGGGTAGTAGCTAGATTCTTCATTTCAGTGACAATGGCATTATGAGAAGCAGTCAGATTATCATTCATTCTGAGCTGATTTTCCAGGACATATCCTTGTTTGACTGCCATGTCATCAACCTGTTTCTTGATGTTCTCTTGATGAGTAGCCAGATAGACCACTGCATTTCCTCCTTTATGGAAGCAGTCAGTCATTTCCTTTTTGTTTTGATTCACTTCAAATCTTATAGATTTTATGTCTTGAGCAAGATCAAACTGAAGTGATTTATGGCCTTCATCCATATAAGTTTGTAAAGCCTTCCTTTGCTCATCTAGCTTTATTTGCAATGCCACCATCAGAGAACTATAATCAGTAGTTGTGGCAGGCTGTGGAGCAATTGTCTGTAGTGCTTTCTTGTAGTTCTGGCTTCTTCTCTTGAAGACCTGGAACTTCCTTTTCTTGGCCCTAGCAGCCTCTTCATCCTCTGAATCAGAAGTACTAGAAATATCTACTCTATCATTAGGACTAAGATTGTAATCCTTCTCAGTCCTTGGTAGCTCCTCAGCATTCCTTTACTCCTCAGGCTCTTTTCTTGATGTATCCTCTTGATACCTAACCTGCTCCTCCTGAAGATCTACCTGCTTCCCCTTAACAGCTGCTTTCTCTCCCTCAATGTCAGTTTGTAATAAGTCAGGGAACAACTCTTCTAGTGTAAACTCATGTTGAGGTTGTTCAGAAGAATCTCTTATCTCAAGAGCATCTATTTCCATTTTATCAGCAAAAGATGTGTCCTCCATGACAACATCTTGTGGTTGAGGTTGTATCTGTGTTTGCTGATCAACATCAAGTAATGGTTCAGACAAAACTTCATCCTCAATAGGGAAATATAATTGATTAACTTCAGTAAGTACCTCTAGAATAGTTTGGGTAGCCCTTTCACTCTCTAATTGAGTAGGCTCATCCACATGTAGAGGCTCCCCCTGGAGTGGATCTAGGTGAATTGGGCTAGCTGATGGTAGCTCCCCCTGCCTCTGAGCATCTTCTTGTCTTGCTGGTGACTGTCCAGCATTGCCATCTCCTCCATCATCAGAATTGAAAACCACTTGCTCCTCTGAGCTACTTGAGGATTCTTGAGTCACAATGGATGTCTTCTTCTTCTTCTTCTGAGGTGTTTCCTTTTCTGGAGTTGGCAGTTCCTTTGTTAGCACTCTATCCCACTTTGAGAAAATTCTTACATCCATTCTTCTCATGTGGTTTTTCTTTGAACCTGCAGCTTGGTTCATCACTTCAGGAATACTGTCAGCTAAGTATAGACTCAGAATTCTACCCAGATTGGGTTTCTTCAGACTCTCTTTTATCTTGTCAAACATCACTGCTGACCAATCAGTTTCAAGTTTGAATATTGTCCTTGTCATCAAACTGAACATGTGAGCAGATATTCTATCATGCCCACCAGGCTTGCTCAGTATCACCTTCCCAACTATCTCAGATAAGAACTTACCTTGTATATTCATTCCTTTCCAATTAAATACTGAACCAATCTTCAAGCTTGAATCCAGTCCACACCATGTCAGTGTCTCCCTTGTTTTTGAAGCAGAAACATCTTCCTCTTCTTTAGGTCTTAGGAGATGTAGAATCTTCCTAAGACTCTTATGAGTGACCTTCACCTTTGCCCCATGAACTTTGGACTTAATCTTGAGTCCAGATTCATCAAGAGTTGCTGTACTCAAGAATTCGAGGACTTCCTTCTTCCAGATCTTGATTGGTTCTGATACAAGGTACACTAATCCAGTCTCAGTAATTAGGGTTACCACACCTTGGATTTCGAGTTCTGCGTCATCAAAGACGTGTTGCACGAGCTCATATCCTTCATTAATGTTCTCTTCCAGCGTGGGCGCCATTAGGGTTTGAAGAAATTTTGAATTTAGAGAAGAGAGATGTCGACACACAAGTTTGGTCTCGAAACTAAAGTGAGCGTGTCGACAATCAATGGGGAAAACCTATTTATACCTTTCTGAAATTGAAGGTGAAAAGGCGCGTTAACATACTTGAATTGTGTCGACACTGTTGAAAAGTGTCGACACTTTCTTCTAATGTCTCGACAACTATGTGTCGACACAAGTATAGTCGACAGAATATATGTGTCGACACTTATATATCTCAGCTCGACACTTAGTCGAGACTCTACTAGACTAATTCTATGTAAATTCTAAGTGTCGACATCACCTTGGATGTGTCAACACCTACACTGCATGTGTCGACACAAATTCTCTGAAGTGTCGACAAAGACTTCCTAGATGTGTCAACACCATTTCTCTGAAATGTCGACAACACTTCTATGTGTCGACACCGACAACTCTGTGTGTTGACACCATTTTACTTAGCTAATTTTTGTAAACTATTCTAAGTTTATCATCCCTAATTCAATTTTAAATTTATGAATTTGGTTTCATCTAAGGGCTTACTAAACATATCAACTAACTGATTATCTGTCTTAACATACTCTAGGGAAATGTCTTCTTTTTCCACATGTTCTCTTAGAAAATGGTATTTAATTTCTATGTGTTTAGTCCTACTATGAGAGACATGATTATTTGCAATAGAAATGGCACTAGTAGAATCACAAAATAAAGATGTTCTACTTACTTGAATACCATAATCTTCTAGCTGGTATTGTATCCATAGTAGTTGTGCACAGCAGCTTCCTACAGCAACATACTCTGACTCAGCTGTGGAGATAGCCACACTAGTCTGCTTCTTGCTACTCCATGACACCAGCCTTCCACCTAGAAATTGACAGGTTCCTGTGGTACTCTTTCTATCTTCCTTGCAGCCTGCAAAATCTGCATCTGAATAACCTGTCAGTTCAAAATCTCCATTCCTAGGGTACCAAAGGCCTAGATAAGGAGTGCCCTTAAGATATCTCAAAATTCTTTTGACTGCTGTCAAATGAGATTCTTTAGGGCAAGCTTGGTACCTAGCACAGACACATGTAGCATACATGATATCTGGTCTACTAGCAGTCAAATACAGTAGGGAGCCAACTATCCCTCTATACAAAGTTTCATCTACAGGTTTCCCTGCATCATCTTTGCTTAGAGACATGCTTGACCCCATAGGAGTTTTCATGGTAGTGGATGATTCCATACCATACTTCCTTATCAATTCTAGGGTGAACTTAGACTGGCATATGGATAAACCATCCTCAGTCTGTCTAACTTGGAGACCCAAGAAGAACTTAAGTTCCCCCATACTGCTCATTTCAAATTGTCGTTGTATTAGTTTTGCAAACTTTTTGCAAAGACTACTTTCTGTAGACCCAAATATTATGTCATCTACATATATTTGGACTAAGATAATCTTGCCTCTAGATTCCCTAAGGAATAGAGTCTTGTCTATTTTCCCCCTTGAGAATTTATTCTCAATGAGGAAACTAGACATGGTTTCATACTAAGCCCTTGGGGCTTGTTTTAACCCATACAAAGCCTTCCTAAGTCTATATACATAATCAGGTTTAAGAGAATCTACAAAACCTGATGGCTGCTCTACATAGACTTCTTCCTTCAGATTTCCATTCAGAAAAGCTGACTTAACATCCATTTGATATACCTTAAACCCTTGATATGTTGCATAGGCAAGGAACATCCTTATTGCTTCCAGTCTTGCTACTGGAGCAAAGGTTTGATCAAAATCAATACCTTCTTCTTGCCTATATCCCTTTGCAACAAGTCTAGCTTTATTCTTTATGATGATTCCATTCTCATCCAACTTGTTCCTAAAGATCCACTTAGTTCCAATAATGTTGTGGTCCTTGGGTTTAGGAACTAGCTCCCAGACCTTGCATCTTTTGAATTGATTCAGCTCCTCTTGCATGGCCTCAATCCAATGAGGGTCTAGGATTGCTTCTTCAAACCTCTTTGGCTCAACTTGGGATAGGAAACTTGAGTAAAGAACTGTACTTAGATTCCTGCTCCTTGTTTGCACCCCTTGTCTGAGATCTCCAATTATTTGATTTGCTGGATGATCCCTTAAGTGCCTATTTGCTGGAGGCAGCCTGTCTTCAGGTTGTACACCTTCAGTCTCTTCATTTAGCTGCACCTCTTGGTCTTCTTCAGCATCAGGAGTATCTTGTACTCCCCCTGGACAACAGCCACCATCCTCCACTTGCTGACTTGTAGAAGGACCTTCTGTTAAGGTAAGCTTGCCCATCTTCTCAGTTACACCTGTGGAGCTGCAAACACTACTTGGCAATTCATTATTAATGAGCCTTGCTTCATCAAAAACTACATGTACTGACTCTTCTACAACTTGAGTAATCAAGTTGTAGACCCTATAAGCCTTACTGTTGTTGCTGTACCCAACAAAGATTCCCTCTTGGGATTTGGCAGCAAACTTGGTTAGATAAGACTAACCATTGTTAAGGATATAGCACTTGCAACCAAAGATCCTGAAATAGGATAGATTTGGTTTTCTGCCCTTCACAATCTCATAGGGGGTCTTCTAGTGGCTCTTGGTGATAGTAGCCCTATTGATTACATGACATGCAGTATTAACTGCCTCAGCCCAGAAATATTCTGGGAGAGAAGTGTCACTCAATAGGGTTCTACCAGCTTCTATCAAGGTTCTATTTTTCCTTTCAGCAATACCATTTTGCTGAGGTGTTCTTGGTGAGGAAAATTCCTGAAAAATTCCAAATTCTTCACACAGTTTTGTCATACTTTCAGACTGAAATTCAGTACCATGGTCACTTCTGATTTTGACCACTGTACTGTCCAATTCATTCTGAATTTGTTTAACAAAAATATACAAGATACTTGGAGTTTCAGATTTTTGCCTTAGGAAGAATACCCTGGAATACCTTGAGTAGTCATCAACTACCACAAATGTGTAGTCCTTCCTACCTAGGCTGTGAACTGGCATAGGACCAAAAAGATCCATATGCAAGAGGTATAGACACCTCACAGCATCTTTGTTATCAAGGCTATGAAAGGTGGATTTGGTCTGCTTGCCTTTTTGACAAGCTGAGCATATCCCATCCTTGATACACTTAACCCAAGCACCATTCCTCACTAACTCTTTGCTAAAGAGTTGGCCAATTGTCTTATAGTTAAGATGAGCCAGCCTCTTGTGCCATTTAACACAATGTGAGACTTTCTCATCAGCTACAAGACAAATAGGAGAAACAATGTTCTCACACATAATGTCTAGACAATAGACATTTCTCTTCCTATATCCTGTCAGAATGATCTTTTGATCACTTGACCTTTTGATATGACAACCATCCTTGACAAATGAGATGTCATATCCTAAATCACTCAGCTGACTTATGCTGATGAGGTTATGTTTCAAACCCTTTACATAAGCCACTTGAGTAATTGTAATTTGGTTACTAGAAATGTTACCAAAGCCTTTGATGATTCCTTTTTCTGAACCACCAAAGGTAACTTTAGGACCATCCTTGATTGATGTATAGTCCTTCAGCAGTCCCCTAGTTCCAGTCATGTGCCTGGAACATCCACTGTCCAAGTACCATATAGGGGCATGGCCACTTGGACTCACCTGCAAAATAGATTACTTAACCTTAGAACCCAAATAATTCTTGGGTCCTTGGTGCAGGTTAGTTTGACTTTTAACAAAACTACATGTAGCTCTTCTAGCAGGTAGTTTGCTTCTCTCCTTGACACTAGAATTGTGCCAATAATCTATGGCAAAGTGGCCTATTTTGCCACAACACCAGCACTCAAACCTGTTGTACCTTTGTTTAGGTACAACCCTGGCTAAAGTATCTACAGCAGGCTTTTTGTTTAGTGCTGGGGCTTTGCCCTTAGACTTGGACCTAGCAGTCCAGGCAGGTTTTGTAAATCCTAATCCAGCCTTACCCTTATGAGGCACAAACTCATCTATCAAGGGTAGAACAGATTTGGGTTTAGAAAAGCTAGCCACAATATCCTTCTCCTTCTGAAGTCTAACCTCTAGATTCCTAATTTGATCATTCTTAAATGTAATAGTTCTCATCTGAATAACTGTAATGTTCTTCAGCCTGGCTATTTCATTCAGTTTCTGATCAAACAACTTGTCTGAATCAGCAGCAGCCAATTTAAGACTAGCAATCTCCTTTGCCTGATTTTTGGCCAAGGTTTTGCTTTTTTTAAGGCCTGCAACAAGTCCCTATATTCATCAATTAACTGATGAATATCACCTTCAGATTCAGACCCACCCACATCACTTGATGCAGATGTATCTGATTCTGACTCACTACAAGAAATTGAACTAGAAGAACAATTTTGTACCTTACTTGGTCATGGCTGATCCTGGATTTTGTCTCCTTCAGATAAGGACATCAGTCTCTTACACTGAATGTCCTCATGCTCATAAATTGAGTTCATTAGCTGCATGAACTCATCTTCTTCTTCTTCAGCAAATAAACCAATATAGGCTTCAGCTTCTGAATCTGTTTCTGAAGATGACTGATCAGTCAAACTTTTGTCTTTCTTGGCAACAAAGGACTTTTCCTTTTTGCCCTTAAACTGTGCCTTCTTTCTATCAGTTGGCTCCTTCCTCTTTTCAGGACAGTCATCCACTACATGTCCATGTCTATTGCAATAATAGCATGCAATCTTTGAGGATGTAGTTTTACTTGGCTTGGACTTTCTTCTGTCATTCCTTGATGACTTCCTGTTCTGATAGTAGTCATCTTTTGTTTGTGAAGTGGATGGCTTAGACCTCCACTGCTTCTTCTTCAGAAACTTTTGAAACTGCCTTGTAAAGGTAGCAAAATCTTCATCACTTTCACTGCTGTCTGAGTTCTTGCTTTCTGACTCATCTGTCTCAGCCTCAGCAACTTTTTGAGGTGGAGATGGAGACTTGCTTTTATATTTCCTAGTGGCTTCAGTTTTGAAGGCCACAGATCTCTCCTTGTGCTCCACTCTAGTAGTCTTCTCTTCCTCCTTTCTTGCCAATAACTGCATCTCATAAGATATCAGATTTCCAAACAATGTTGGAGGAGGTATGTCAGCTAGTTTGACCACTTCCCTAATGACACAAATCTTGGTGTCCCAGTCTTTAGGTAGGGATCTTAAGAACTTATCATTCAGCTCATAGTTGCTGAATTATCTTCCATAGGACATCAACTCATTAACAATCCTATAGAATTTCTTGTAGCATTCAGTAATGCTATCAGACTTTCCTTGTCTAAAGCTTTCATACTCCTGATTTAACAAGGACTTCCTGTCCTGTCTTACTTCTTCAGACCCTTCCATGTAAACTATTAAAGTGTCCCACATTTCTTTAGAAGTTTTACAGTGAATTAAATTCTGAAATGTTGCATCATCAATTGCACTTACAATAATATTCTGGGCCCTCTTGTCCATAGTGGCCAGAATAATTTCATCTTTAGTCATTTCTGAATAGTTTTTGGGAGTTCTCTGATTTGCATCCAGAACAGATACTTTCATTGGCACATATGACCCTTCTTTGACTGTAATGTATATTCTTGGGTCAGAGGCTTCCATAAAAAGTCTAACCCTCTCTTTCCAAATGCCAAATATCTCTTTCCTATAGATTGGCAATTTTATGTAACCCAACTCTTTGTGATTCTCAGTTGAACCCATTTTCTTGAATCTTGATTAATCTGATTCTGCCTACAGGATCTTACTCAGACTGTTATGTCCCTTTTTGAGTAACCTGGCTCTGATACCACTTGAAAGAACTAGTGCCTAATCACCTAGAGGGGGGGGGGGTGAATAGGTGAACTTAATTTTTTTAACTGTAAAGGCAGAAACACTGAATTATAAGACTTGTATTTGCAATTCTCTACATAAATTCAGCACAGATAACACAGCAATCATAGAATTAATCACACACAGAGTACACACAGATTTTTATAGTGGTTCCCCAAGGTCTGGGTACATCCACTTTCCCCCTTCGCCTATCTAGTACTGTACTAGATTCGGCCTAACTTCTCCACTTCTCCTCAGATCTTACAACTCACAACCCCAAACAGGTTCCTACAACTTAGAGTGACCCCACTCCTACAACTCAGGCACAAAGCCCTACCACTCAGTCTTCACCAAGACCTACACTCAGGCTAAACAGCCCTACCTCTGCCTTCAATCAAGGCCTACACTCAGAGAATAGAATCTCCTAGACTCAGGCACAAAAGCCCTACCTCAGCCTCTATAAAATAGGCTTACAGCTCAGATCCCTTAGGATCCTACAGAAAATAAAGTTTACAAAATATATAACCACAACTTTAAAAAAAAGAGAGATGAGTTGACTGGCTTCTTGATGAGTTCTTGAAAGAACTTTGCAGAGATCAACCTCCCTTGGCTTTCTTCAAAGCTTCTTGAATTAGAACACAGTAGGGTTGAATCTCCTGTGCAGATGATCTTCAATCAACTGCTGTCTTGTGAATCAGACCTCAATCTGACTCTAACTTATCAGCCTGGTTCAACAGCTGTTCTTCTTAGAAGGAGCTCTCTCTCTCTCCAACTTCTTAGATCTTCTGTAGAAGGTCTTCTTTGTGTTGTTAGATCTCTTGATTGATTGTTGTCAATCTGTAATCACTCCTTTCTGTTAAAGGAGAAAGGACTTTAAATAATCTTCCTCCAAGGTAACCAGTTGATCCGGTTTCTAACAACCTTCTGACAGCTCTGACAGTTGCAGTTGACCTGTTGAAATGGCAGCTGTCAAGTCATCCAGTAACTTCTTGAAATCTCTGTCACTATCTGAAAGTGTCGAGACAAATAGTCTTTATGTGTCGACACAAATAGACTAAGTTTCGACATAAGTAGACTAAGTGTCGACACTAGTCTTCATGGTGTCGACACAACTCATTGTGTTGTTGTAACAGCTTCTCGACATTGCTTCTTCAGAATGTGTCGACATTGGTCCTGTGTGTCGACACAAGCCTTCTATTGAATGTGTTGACATTGATTGAGTGTGTCGACGCAAGTACTTCTACTTCAATACTTAGTTGATTTCTGTTGTGTGTCGACACAACTCCTTTGTGTCGACACTTGCCTTTATGTGTTGAAACTTTGCTGAGTGACGACACATCTCCTTTGTGTCGACACATTCTTCATGTGTTGAAACTTTGCTGAGTGTCGACACATCTCCTTGTGTCGACACTTGTACTTAAACTTTGTTGAAGTTCGCTGAGTGTCGACATAGCCTCCTGGTGTCGACACTTTTGATGTCGACAAAGTTTCCATGGGTGTCGACACTGCTTCTAAGTGTCGACACTGATTATGTAGACAATTCTTCACTGTGTGTCGACACTGCCTGTATGTGTCAACACATTTCTTCTAGTGTCGACTCTGCCTTCCTGGTGTCGACACAATTACTCCAAGTGTCGACACTGCTTCTCTAGGTGTCGACACAAGCCTTCTTAAGTGTCGACACTTTTCTTCTAGTTGTCGACACATGGACTTAGAAACTTTTATGCTTTCCCTGCAATTACTTAACCTGCACAAATAAACTCAAAGCACATCAAATACACCTTGATGTATATCATTGAGTAAGGTGAGACTTCTTCAAATCTGGTACATATATTCCAATGTACCCAACAAATACTCAACAATTCTGGACTTAGAATTTTCTTCAACTCTGCTAGGCGTTGAGAGTATAAGCCTCGCTCAACGCTTTTTTCCTTAGTCATATTCTTCTACCCTTTCTGCTTAAAAGCGTTGAGATCGTTGAGTGTATAAGCTTCACTCAATGCTTTTATACTTAGCCTGATTTTTTGCAATCTTACCTTATTGCTAAAGTTTGGCGTTGAGTGCGTTGAGTGAACTAGCATCACTTAATGATTATGGACTTAGCTGAATTCTTGTTTCTTCACAGGAAGACTAGACTCAAAGCCTTTTGACTTGACGTTGAGTGAATGAGCTTCACTCAACACTTCTGTACTTTGGCGTTGACAGAATGTCCTTGACTCAATGATTCTGGTCGTATGGCGTTGAGTGACTTGAGCTCACTCAACGCCTGTGAACTTAGCCACATTTCTGCCTTTTCAATACTGTAAGCTTTGACTGTCAGCCTTCTCTCAGCACTATTAGTTGTATGGCGTTGAGTGAGCTTACCGCACTCAACGCTTTTGGACTTAAGCATTTTTCTGAATTTTCAGCATATCACTTTGAGTCCACCTGCCATTGTCTCTTGAACTATATGTCTAATCATTATGACAAAGACTAACCTATATGCATGAACTTAAACATACATCAAATACAACTATATATATACTATTGACCTGCTTGACTTCTTATAAATCTAGGACATTGGGATCAATGGACCCATCAACCTCCCCCTATCTGAAGAAGTCAAAACACCACTTGAGAATTCTTTGTTAATGATATACACTAACATAGGCAGCAGAAATATTAATATTGTATTAATCTAAGAGCAGCAAGAGTTACCATAGTTTCCCTTGGTATCACATTTTCCCTTGTGCTCCCCTGCTTTGTTGCATCCTACAGCTACAAGCTGCTTCACCTGTGAAGCCTTTCTTATAGCTGCTTCTTTGTTGCTGCTACTTCTCATTGCTACTGTTATTCCTGTACTACTTCTCCCCCTTTTGACTTCTGTGAAATATCTTAAGTGCAGCATCTTATCTACTGCCCTTATTGAGATCAGAGAAACACCTAAAGCTAAACTTGCTCCCCTTAGTAAGAAGAACTACTATCAATCCTCTTGATAGTTTCTTTAGTCCACACCAATCTACAAAAATAAATTTTCCTAAACAATCATAAAGAGCAACTGAAGCTATACTAAATTCAACATACCCAATTCAAATTTGAAAGTGTTGAACTTTGCTTCATCTTGTGGCTTTGTGAAAATATCAGCCACTTGCTTGTCTATTGGGACAAATTCAAGACTAATATCCTCACATTCCACATGATCTCTTATAAAATGATATCTAATCTCTATGTGCTTAGTCATGCTATGTGATACAGGATTCCTAGATATAGAGATTGCACTTGTAGAATCACAAAACTAAGATCTTTTACATATCTGGAGGTTATAATCCTAGAGTTGATGCTGAATCCACAACAAATGTGCACAACAGCTTCATGTAGCTATGTATTCTTATTCTGCAGTAGAAATAGATACACTAGTCTGCTTCTTGCTGCTCCAGGACACTAGCCTTCTACCAAAAAACTGACAGGAACCTAATGTACATTTCCCGTCCTCTCTACAGCCTGTAAAGTCTGCATCTGAATAGCCAATTAGCTCAAAATGTCTATTCTTAGGGTACCATAGGCCAAGATCTATTGTGCCCTTTAGATATCTCAAAATTCTCTTAGCAGTAGAGAAATGAGTCTCTTTAGGGCATGCCTGATATCAGCACAGACACATGTAAAATACATGATGTTAGACCTACTAGCAGTGAGGTATAAAAGAGAACCAATTATCCCTCTATAAAAAGTTTGATTGACAGTTTTCCCTGCCTCATCTTTGTCTAAAGACATATTTTATCTCATGGGAGTTTTCATGGTGGAAGCATTATCCATCCCAAATTTCTTAATTAACTCACTTGTAAACTTAGACTGTGATATGGATATTCAATTGTCAGTCAGTCTTACTTGGAGACGCAAGAAGAACTTAATTTCCCGCATGTAACTCATCTCAAACTTCCCTTGCATAAGTTTGGCAAACTTCATGCAAAGGTTATCATCAGTAGACCCAAAGATAATGTCATCAACATATACCTGGACTAGGATGATCTTGCCCTTAGATTCCATAAGGAATAGGGTCATGTCTATCTTCCGCCTTGAGAATTTATTTTCAATGAATAAGCTAGACAATGTTTCATACCAAACTCTAGGAGTTTTCTTTAGCCCATATAGAGCTTTCCTTAGTCTGCAAACAAAATCAGTATGATATGGAACAACAAAACCTCGAGGTTGTTCCACATAAATTTTTCTTTCAAATATCCATTCAGAAATGTTGATTTCACATCCATCTGATAGACTCTGAAACCCTGGAATACAACATATGTAAGGAATAACCTGATAGCTTCTAGTCTTGCTACAGGGGAAAGGGTTTGAAAAAAGTCAATACCTTCCACTTGTCTGAACCTCTGAGCCACCAGTCTAGCTTTATTCTTAACTATAATGTCATTTTTATCAAGTTTATTCCTGTAGATCCACTTTGTTCCTATAACATTATGTCCTTGAGGTCTGATAACCAGCTTCCAGACCTTACATCTTTTAAACAGGTTCAATTCCTCTTGCATAGCTTCAATCCAAAACTGGTCTTGGTTAGCCTCTTCAAATTTCTTAGGTTCTACCTGTGACAGGAAGCAAGAGTAAATTGTTGTGTTGAGACATCTGCTCCTTGTCACTAATCCTTGTCTTGCATCAGTAATAATCTAATGGTCTGGATTATCCCTCAAATGTCTTGCTGCTGGAGATAGTATTTCTTCAACATCATGTTCTTCATGATGTTGATCTTCATCCACTTCCTGTAAGACTTGTGCTTCCTCTATAATACACACCCTCTACCTGGTCTTGCATTGTTGGAGCAGCTTCCTTGAGAGTGAGCTTTTTCAACATTAGTTCAATACCTGTAGAAATAGAAGAAGAGCTTGACATCTCATTATTAACCATATTTGTTTCATCAAACACTACATTAACTGACTCCTCTACAACTTGACTTATCAAGTTGTAAATCATATAAGCCTTACGATGATTGTTGTACCCAACAAATATCCCCTCATATGATTTGGCAGAAAACTTAGTTATATAGGATTTCCAATTGTTCAGTACACAGCACTTGCTACCAAAAATCTTAAAGTAGGATATGTTTGGTTTTTTGCCATTCAGAATCTCATATGGAGTCTTATTGTGGCTCTAGGTGATAGAAGCCCTGTTAAGGACATGACAAGTTGTATTTATAGCGTTAGCCCAAAAATATTATAGGAGAGAATTGTCATTTATTAGAGTTCTACCAGCCTCTATGAGAGTTCTATTCTTCGTCTTAGCTATCCCATTTTGTTGGGGTGTTCTTGGAGAGGAAAACTCTTCCTAAATTCCATGATGTTCACAGATTCTTATCATGCATTCAGACTGAAACTCAGTCCCATGGACACTTCTAATTTTGACTACAGTACTATTCAAATCATTTTGTATTTGCATGAAAAATGTCTTGAAGACATCTGGGGTTTCAGACTTTTTCTTCAAAAAGAATACCCAAATAAATCTGGAAAAGTCATCAACAACCACAAAGGTGTAAACCTTCTTACCTAGACTATGAACTGGCATTGGACTAAACAAGTCCATATGCAAGAGGCATAAACACCACACTAACTCTTTAGTCTCAATGCTTTTGAAGGAAACTTTTGTCTGCTTACCCTTTTGGCATGCATAGTAAATACCTTCTATAGAGCATTTCATGTTAGGACTATTCCTAACTAACCCTTTATTATAGAGCTTTCTTATATTCTTATAATTCAAATGAGCTAGCATCTTATTCCATTTGAAACAACGTGAAGCATTCTCATTTGCAACTAGACATTCCCACTCCTCATACCAGTCAAAGTGACCTCTTGGTCACTTGATCTTATTATATGGAACTTATCCTTGTGGATTGAAATGACATAACCAAGATCACATAATTGGCTTATGTTTATAAGGTTGTGTTGCAACCCTTCCACATAAGACACTTTTGTGAAAGTGACTAAGCCATTAGTAATCTTACCATAACATTTGGTGTTCCCTCTACCTAATCCACCAAATATCACCTTAGTTCCATCATTTATTGGAATTAAATCCTTCAGGATGCACTTAGTTCCAGTCATGTGCATGGAATAACAACTGTACAAGTACCATATAATTGTATGGCAACATGGACTCAGCTGCAAGAAATAAATCATTTACCCTTAGGACCCCAATTCTTATTGGGTCCTAGGTGCAGGTTAGGTTCAAAATGAATATGCCTGTCTGCAACTCTTCTGACAGGTAAGCCAACATGAGCTCTCTGGACACTATTATTGTGCCAACAATCAATGGCATAGTGGACTACCTTCCCACAATGCCAGCACTCATAGATGTTGTACCTTCTTTTAAGGACTGTTTTAACAGCATTGCTGTCAGCAGCTGTCAGTCCAGCATATACAACAGCAGCCTTTCTATTATGTCTTCCAACCACAGCCTGATTTAGGATCTGTTTGGAAGCAGAGGTACTTGGGTTATCTTGAACCCTACCAGCAACTGCCTTCTTTTTAGAGAGCATGCTCCTAATGGATATAGATACGCCCCTGTCTGGTTTGTTGACATACTTTCCTTTAGTCTGATTGTGGACTTACATATTTTGAGAAGGGGCTACAACCTTATTCTTGAGTGTTGGGGTTTGTGCACCAAACACAAATGGTCTAGGGTAGCCCATTTGGATCTCCTCATTGGCATCCTTATGGCCCTTTCCATTCCTACCACCATGGTGATGAACAGCTTTGTTCTCATGTGTAGATCCACCATTATCCCAATGACCAAAGATGCTCACTTGGTCATACATGTTAGATTGTAGAAGCACACTCCTGAAAGGAATAGGAGGTTTAGAGCCTAGTGCCTGCACTGGAGCTTTGCCCTTCCTTTTGGAATTGGCAGCTCTAGTGTTCCCTTTGAAGCCTAACCCATTCGTATCCTTTTGGGAGGAGAAGGAATCTATCAAAGGAAACACAGTACATGGCTTTGAAATCTTAGCCACTAGCACCTTCTCTTTTTGGAGTTTACCTTCAAGATTCCTGATAAGATCATTCTTAAAGGTTATGGTTCCCATCTGAATAATAGTAATGCTCTTCACTTGGCTATCTTCCCTAGTTTTCTGCTCTAGCAAAGTTGCTGTTTCAGAATGCGGGGAAGCAGCAAGCTTTGGAGATGCAATCTCTTGAGCCTGCTATTTGGTCAGCATCTTACTCCTTCTAAATGCTTCCAGAAGTTCACCACATCTTTCAATCATTTGATTTTTGTCTTCCTCAGATTCAGAGCCATCTTCATCTCTTGATGAAGAAGCACTTCAATCTTGACCAATCACATACTTAGACTTATATGAAGAGCTGGAAAAAGAGGGTACCTTAGATGGTCCAGGCTGATCCTGGCAGAATTCCTTATGTGATTTTGCCATCAACCCAATGTAGGCTTCATCATCCTCTTCTGATTCTGATGAGGAAGTCTCAGTGCAGCATTTCTCCCTCTTAAAAATGAAGGTTTTCTCCTTCTTGCTTCTCTTGTGGTGATGATTCTTTTCACCAGCCTCTTTCTTCTCAGGACAATCAGCCACAACATGACCTGGCTTGCTGCAATAGAAACAAACAACCTTTTTAGAAAAATGTTTACCAGGTTTTGGATCATACCCTCCATCTTTGGAGGTTTTCTTCTTATTTCTGTAGTAGTCATCTTTGTGCTGGAAGGAAGAGGTAGGTTGTTTCCTCCACCCCTTCTTCCTCATCAACTTCGTAAACTGCCTTGAGAAAGCCGTAAACTCCTCATCAGACATATTACATCGTGATTCCTCTTGATCTTAATCTTCTAACTCGTCTGGCCTTCTTAGGGGAGAAGGATTCTTTTCCTTACTCCTCTTGGAGCTACCTGCCTTGAAGGCCACAATAGTTTCTTTGACATGGCCTCTACTTGTCTTATCTTCCTCCTTCCTTGTTGTCAGCTGCATCTCATATGAAAGCAGCTTACCAAACAGTGTGATTGGTGGAGTATCTGTCAGCTTTGTCACTTCTCAAATGGCGCTTATCTTAGTGTCCCAGTCGCTAGTAAGAGACCTAAGAAACTTAACATTTAGCTCATAATTACTAAAGGCCCTGCCTTAGGTCTTTAGCACATTAACCGTCCGGAAGAACCTTTCATAACAGCTAGTTATGGTCTCCACCCGGATCTGTCTGAAAACTTCATACTCTTGATTTAGCATTAACTTTCTATCATCTCTCACTTCCTCAGTACCTTACATGTAAACTATTAAGGTATCCCACATTTCCTTTGAGATCTTGCAGTGCACCAGGTTTTGAAAGGTGGAGTCATCTATGACACTAACTATAATGTTTTGTGCCCTCTTATCCATTGTTTCTAAGATGACTTCATCCTTAGTCATTTTAGTGTAGTTCTTTAGAGTCTTAATATATACATCAAGGACAGATGTCTTCATTGGGATGAATGGTCCTTCTTGAACAGTGATATAGATCCTAGGATCAGATGCTTCCATGAACAATCTGACCCTTTCCTTCCATATGATAAAAGTCTCCTTCCTATAGAGAGGAATTTTCATGGATCCAAGCTCTTTGTGATTCTCTCCTGAACCCATCTTAACCTTCTGACAGCTACCCTGGAGATCTTCTCAGACTGTTAAGCCTTTTCTTGAGTAACCTCCCTCTTATACCACTTGAAAGTCTTTGATTACAGGGGTAGCTAATCACCTAGAGGGGGAGGGGGTGAATAGGTTATTGCAGTCTTTTGAATGTTCTTTAAAATCTTCTATGACTTATGTCCTACTGTGTATACCTAATTCAGCTTTTAAAAACACAAAACTCAGCACAGCAAAACACAAGACACAACACACCAGATATTATAGTGGTTCCCCAGTGTATGGGTATTTCCACTGTCCCTCTCTGCCTTTCTAATAGTATGTTAGACAAGGCTCTTCTCCAAAAACTATGGCTCCTCAAATATTACACCACGATCCATTGGATCAGTCAGCCTCCACTAAGACTTACAACACAGGCTCACAACCCTCCACAAAGTAATCTCTTGACTACCAAACACAGGAACAACTTCCCTTAACATAGATCTCACAAATCCTTCTCACAGCCTTTATAATTTAGGCTTTACAATAAGATCACACAGATCTCTCACACAGCCTAATCAATCTAGGCCTCAACACAAATATATCTTAGATCCACCGATTTTGAAAGAGGAATGATAATTTAACTTAAGAGAAATTGCTCCCAGAGTCAATTTCTTCCCGGGCTAAGAAAATCTTAGCCCTATCTACTTCACAGTAATAAGAATGACGATCTTCGATTATTAGTTGCTTGTGCTGGAAGTTACCTCAGAACCTTGATCATGTTCTTGCTGAAGAAGGTGGAAGATCAAGAATGAATGTCTTCAACCAGCTAACCTTTATTAGCAAAAAAAAGAGTTGCTCTGCCTCTCCTTCTATCCAAAGAAAACTCTGTACAGATATCTTCTTCTTCTTCCATGATCCAGAGAATGATCTTCAGATTTGGCTGGGATTGGATCGTGAATCAACTTCAGCTAGGGCTTGCCTAGACTAATTCGTCTTCCTCAGAGATATCCTCTATACTTGTTGTTGCAGATGTTGATTGCACTAGCGAACTCAGAAACCCATCAGATTTATCAATTTGGAGTCCTTGGCTCTGTAACTATGGCGGATGAAGATGACGAACTCCCGCTTCTCATTTTCAGAATTAATTCATTGATTAATTTTTAATCTCGATCTCAGCTGTTATTTAAAATTCCGTCGATTTGTTAGATGATTGACACGTGTCCCTATTTTAACGGTGGTTAAAACCTCAGCATAATCAAATTGAGATTCAGTGTACACTGACGACGATGCTAATGTCAAATTGCAACATTTAAATGACAAATTTGAAATTCGTTGAAATGTTCACTTTGTTGACATCAACATCATTCTGAACTTAGCAAAAACAAGCATCATTTAGAAATCCTCAGTTCGACGAACTCAAAACTCAGTTTGACGAACCCAGAGCTCAACTCGACGAAAGGATGGAAGTTGAGGTCGACGAATTATGAACTCAGTTTGATGAACCCAGAGCTTAGCTTGATGAAAAAGTGAGAGCTGAGTTCGATGAATTTTGAACTCTGTTCGATGAACCCAGAGCTCAGCCCGGCGAAAAAGTGAAAGCTGAGTTTGATAAAATCTGAACTCCGTTTGACGAACTTAGAGCTCAGCTCGACAAAAAAGTGAAAGCTGAGTATGACAAATTCTGAACTCCGTTCGACAAAATCAGAGCCCCGCTCGACGAAAAATGGATAAGCAATTCTCAAAAATTCTGGACTTCGAATTTTCTTCAGCTCTGCTAGGCTTTGAGTGTATAAGCCTGACTAAACGCTTTTTTCCTTAGTCATATTTTTTTGCCCTTTCAGCTTAAAAGCGTTGAGAGCATTGATTGTATAAGCTTCACTCAACGCTTTTATACTTATCCTGATTTTCTACAATCTTGCCTTATTGCTGAAGTTTGGCGTTGAGTGCGTTGAGTGAACTTGCTTCACTTAATGATTCTGTACTTGCTGAATTCTTGTTTCTTCATAGGAAGACTAGACTCAAAGCCTTTTGACTTGGCGTTGAGTGAAAGAGCTTCACTTAACGCTTCTGTACTTTGGCATTGACAGAATGTCCTTGACTCAACGATTCTGGCCATATGGTGTTGAGTGAGTTGAGCTAACTCAATGCCTTTGAACTCAGCCACATTTCTACCTTCTAAATACTGTAAGCTTTGACTGTCAGCCTTCTCTCAGTGCTATTAGTTGTATGATGTTGAGTGAGCTTGACACACTCAATGCTTCTGGATTTAGGCATTTTTCTGAATTTCCAGCCTATCACTTTGAGTCCACCAGTCATTTTATCTTGAAATATATGTCCAATCATTATAACAAAGACCAAGTTGTATGCATGAACTTAAACATACATCAAATACAACTATGTGTATACCATTAACCTGTTTGACTTATCAAAAATCTAGGACATTGGGATCAATGGACCCAATAGATACAAGAGCCTCACATTCTTTCTTATTTGAGGACTTTGTTTCATGAATTAGAGTGCCTACTTCAGTGGCAAAGGATAGGTTGGATGTGCTGCTACCAAACGAGTGATTGATGCGCGCAGATAGAGTCTGTTGCGTGAAAGTGTTGATAGGAAGTCAAACATTTGATGTGGAAGCGTCACTACTACCAATAGTAGAGTTTGATGTAATATTTGACATGGATTGGCTCTCAGAGCAACGTGCGTTAATTGAGTATAGTTCGAAGACTGTTAAATTGGGGTTGAATATGAGTCAAGAAACTACTTTTTCTGGAATGAAGGGGTCGAGCAAGACGATGATGTCTGCCCTTCAAGTACTTAAGGTTGTTCATGAGGGTGCGAAGATGTTCTTCATGCTTCTAGAGGCAAAGAAGCCCAAACCAAATTTGTCCAGTATTCATGTGGTGTCGGAGTTTCAAGACATATTCCCCGATGATCTCCTTGGAGCTCCACCTCAGCGTGAGATTGATTTCACCATCGAGTTTCGGCCTGGTGCCGAACCTGTGTCGCGGTCTCCTTATCGTTTAGCACCAAGAGAAATGACAGCATTGAAAGTGCAGCTTCAAGAATTATTAGCGCAGGGGTATGTGCGTCCAAGCACATCACCATGGAGCACCCTAGTCCTTTTCGTGAAGAAGGATAGAAGTTTGCTGCTTTGTATCAAGTATCCGGAACTGAACAAGTTAATAGAGAAGAGCAAGTACCTGATTCCACGAATTGACAATCTGTAAGAACAACTAGTTGGGTCGACGATGTATTCGAAGCTAGATTTGAAGTATGGCTATTATCAATTAAGCATTAGGTAAAGTGATATTTCCAAGACAACATTCAGTACACATTATGGGCATTATGAGTTTATAGTCATGCCTTTTTGGCTGACAAATGCTCCATCCTTGTTTATGGACTTAATGAACCGGACATTCAGGGAATATCTGGATCGGTTCGTGATAGTGTTGATTGATGATATCCTCGTGTACTCCAAGTCCAAGTTTGATCATGCAGAACATTTGTAGATTATTTTGGATACTTTGATAAGCAGTCAGCTATATGCTAAGTTCTCGAAGTGTGAGTTCTGGATTTCTTTGGTAGCGTTCCCTGGTAATATTGTTAGCAGTGAGGGAATCGTAGTGGATCCGGCGAAGATTGTGGCTATACAAGAGTGGCCTGTATTGTCTACGGTGGCGGAAGTCTGGAGTTTTCTAGGGCTTGCCAGCTACTACAGGCGATTTGTGGAGAACTTCTCGCGGATATCTTTACCCCTCACGAGCTTGACAAGAAAAGATCAGAAGTTTGTGTGGTCGCCGGACTACACGCAAGCTTTCGAGGAGCTGAAAAGTCGTCTGACCACGACGCCTATTCTATGTTCTCCTTTTGGGGCGGAAGGCTTTGAGATTTATAGCGATGCTTCGGGCCACAACCTATGCTATGTTCTACTACAACATGGGAGTGTAATAGCGTATGACTCACGTCAATTGAAGGTACATGAAAGGAATTATCTGATCCATGACTTGGAGTTGGCAGCCGTGATATTCACTCTAAAGCTTTGGAGGCACTAACTATATGGAGTGAAGATCAATATCTATACCGACCATAAGAGCCTGAAATATCTATTAGATCAAAAGGACCGAAACATACGAAAACAGAGGTGGATGGAGTTCCTTGGGGACTACACCTTCAAGATTCACTATGTGCCTAGGAAGGGCAATACAGTTGTTGATGCATTAAGTCGCAGTGCTCCCACGTAAGGCAATTGGTTGATGATGCATGGCGATCATTTGGTTAATATTTGGATGTCTCAGAGATCTCTTGTATCGATAAGAGGTGTAGTGCTGAAGCTCAGCTGAACTAGACAGAGGTGCAGTATGACCTGGCTGATCAGATTCAGCAGGCTCTTGAGTTGGATGACAATATAAAGCAGTTCATGGCTGAGGCTTTGGATGGGTCAAATGCCCAATTTATTGTCAATGATGGGTTGTTATGGAAGGACAGAGGTTTGTGCGTCCCAAGTGTTGGTAAGCTATGAGAGGAAATATTGTGTGAGGCTCATCATACTAAGTACTCGATTCACCCAGGGAGCACAAAGATGTACAGAGATATGAAAAAATTGTTCTGGTGGCCAAGACTTAAAAAGTACGTAGCACTTTATTTCGCAAAGTGTCAAACATGCCCATTGTTGAAGGCGGAATGCCAGAAGCCCAGAGGATTCTTGAAGTCTTTGCCTATACCGGAGTGGAAGGTCGATAATATTTCCATGGATTTTGTGCATGGGTTGCCGAGGTCGTAAAGGGGAAACAACGTCATCTGGGAGGTCGTAGATTGGTTAATGGATGTGTCGCACTTCATCCCAAATAGGAAGGATGATTCGGTGGATAAACTGGCAAAGTTATATGTAGATAACATTATACGATTGAACGGTATGCTCCATAGCATCGTGAGTGACCGAGATGGGTGCTTTACTTCCAATGACCGGAGGTTGGTGCATCAACTGTTGGGGGACAAGCTAAAATTCAGCCTGTCCTTTCATCCACAGACTGATTGTCAGAACGAGAGGGTCAACAGGACATTGGAGGACATACTTCACATGTGTGCCCTGTATTCCGGTAAGAGGTGGGAAGATCACCTGTATATGATTGAGTTTACTTATAGTAATAGCTACTAGGAGAGCATTCAAATAGTGCCCTTCGAGTCCCTATATTGTAGGAAGTACCATACTCCATTGTCTTAGTTGGAGACGGGTGAGTCAAAGCTGTATAAGCAGAAGGAAGTCGATGAAGCGACTTCGATTATGCGGACATTCCGTGAGAGGTTGCTGGTTGCTCAGGATAGGCAGGCTAAGTACTATAATGCCAAGCATAGTAATGTTGAGTTCGCAGTGGGAGATTGGATATATTTGAAGATTAATCCTTTCAAGAGTGTCTCAAAGGTTCGACGCTTGAAGAATCTGAGTCCGAGATATCTTGGACCGTTTTAGATACTAGAGTGAATTGGTAAAGCATCTTATCAGTGAAAGTTAACAACAGAATTGAGTAGTCTACACGACATATTCCACATATCGATGTTGCGCAAGGCAGTACAAGAGCCTAAACAAGTGATTGTTGCAGATTAAGTTCCTGTTGATAGTGGGTTGACAATGAAGGTCGGTCTCATTCGAATTGAGGATATAGAAGTAAAGTGACTTCGTAACAAAGAGATCATGATGGTCAATGTCTTGTAGGACAACTGTGGCCGAGAGGAGCTTACATGGGAGCAGGAGCAAACCATGAAGTCGGAGTTCCCTAAGTTGTTCTTTTGAGGTACACAGTTTAATGTGGATATAATTCTTTAGTTTCCTGCATAACTTAATTTTAGGACGAAATTCTTTAAGTGGGAGAGATTTATAACGCCCCAATTTTCGTAAAGCAAGAAATAGTGTTCTTATGGTTATCGCCCGACGGTAGCTAGTTACCGCTTCGCGGTAACTCTAGTGATAGCGTCGACATCGCTGAGAGCATTGAGAGCATTGAGTCAACTCAACGCTGGACTTACCGCGTGGTGGTAGAGTTACTGCATGGTGTTAGCTGGGGAATTAATCTGGAGAGCTCTCGGGAAGCTAACGCCCGATGATAGTGATACCGCTGGCTATATCTAAGTCAATTTAATTGATGGGGCACTCATGATCCTACTGCGCGAAGGTAGTCGATAGCGCACGATGATAGCAGTAGGTGTCATGTTGTAACCGATGATGGCTAACGTGCAGCCTTAGCATCCTATCACGTGAAGATAGTGAAACCATAACGACGTGTCCACGTGGCAGCCTGTGATTGGAGGGCCTCAGCGGTTACAAGCAAAATGAGGCGGTACTGCGCAGACGTAGCTAGTTACTTTGCAGAGGTAGCTCGGTATATATGGCTAGTTCGACCGTTTTCTGTTCAATATTCTGAATTGGAAAGTTTGGCCTAGTTTTCTGGAGGAGTTGTAGAAGTGCCGGAAGAGGGAAGATCTTGTCACCATTCGTGTTTCGAGTCTTGGATTCGAAAGGCTAGTTCGGATTAGCGGAGGTAAAGTTGGAGCAGTTGTTTTCAACCGTCTAGATTTCTTCCATGGCGCCAAAGCATACATTAGGGGTAACGATCCTCATCGTTGGACATATGAAATCCATCATTTTGGAATTTTGGTAGATGCTACATGAGTGCGTGAAGGTGGTTCTCACAATGGGTAGATCTGTGTATCCCCGTTGTTTTGCATTTAGATCCAGAATCAAAGTACGGAATATGCATGCTGTGTGAAGCCCATCCAGACGGGTTGGTCTGGATTGGTGATGGTTATATGTTTTGTATGTCAGAGAAGACTCTATGTTAATCGTATAGATTTTGGAGTCGCGGGGTGTGCAGGTGACTGCAGTGAGAGTAATGGGGGAAGCCCATAGGAAAACACCTAAAAAGTGGAAGAAACGATAGTTTGTCCACTACCGCGCGGAGGTAGTGCGACCGTCTGCAATAGCTCCCACTGAGCTATGTTAGTTTTGAAGCTTATATATGGTAGACTTGTGGGCTATGATTTGGATGAGCGTGGGCTTAATTTGCTCAGCTAGTGAGGCTTATCTCTCGAATACCTATGGGCCAATATGATGGGTGTGGGGTTAATTTGCTCTGCCAAGGTAGTCATGAGTGCTTGCCGGGGATCCTTACAGAGTTAGGGATCATACGAAAAATGGAAAGGGGACGATGACCTGCGTCTGGCCTCCGAGCTGGATGATTTGAGCACGAGATTGGCTGAACTATAACCTCCCCTATGCCAGTCGATTTGGAGTGGTCAATGTGGAAACACATGACTTGTAGTAGCACTAGGGTGTTGTCTCTGACTTAGGCCCTTGTGAGGCTAAAATCTCAAACGCTGATGACCATCACAAAGAATGGTGATGTGACCTTTAAGGTCTTGTGCACCAAGAATGTGCCCTGAGTGCACAAGCCATTGGACATTTGCGATAACGTCTGTGGCATATGGTGCTTGAGTTGCACGTTGTGATTGCCAATATATGAGTATACTAATGCCTGCAGGGAAGGAGCACCGCCACCCCGAGTGAGGTGTGGGGTCATTATAATTTGGTCAGCTAATGCTGACCATTGCTTTTGTTTGCCACCATTGCGGTGGGATGTTGCTTGCAGGTGCAGCAGAGCCAAGTGGCAAGTGGCGGGTTGGAGCCCAGGATAGCTATGCCGACCCTCGAAGTCCAATGCGAATTGCTAGCTATTACTTTGAGAACTCATGTGTGGTCGGCCTTCGTGCCGATGTTTGTAAAATATTAACTTTTGAGTAAACATTGTAAGGCCTTAAAGCCATGACTACTTCTGTGCATTTTTTATAATCATTCCAAATTTTATTGTTATTGGTCATTCATGTTTACGTGGGTTTTTTATATAAAACCTATAAATTACTTCCGCTAGAATGCACTCAGTGATAGGATAAGTTGTGTAACATCCTATTCCGTGCTAGACGCCTCGCACGTATTTTTGAGTCAAGGGACTTGACTCGGGCTCGAGGTGGCCCAGACTCAACAAGTAAAATTTGTTAGATATCGTCATGGATATCCGACGAATTCGTCGAGTATGAATTGTAAGCGAAGTCCAATACTATTCGTTGAATATCGTCACTAATATCTGACTAATCCGTCGAGTATAAGGTCTTTGAAAAGATTTTGGAAAGTTGACTTTGTGTGTACTCAATGCCACTCAACGAATAAGTACTAAGAAATTATTCTAGAAGTTGGCGTTGACTGGACTCAACTCCACTCAACGTGGCGTTGAGTGCGTTGAGTGCACTCAATGCCATTCGATGATTTAGTCAGTGCCGTTTAGTGGACTCGACACTACTCAATGCCATTTACTTAGAAAATATCTGGGAGGATTGGCGTTGAGTACTTCGAGTGCACTCGACGCCATTAGCTAAAAGGTATCGAGTGCGTTGAGTGCATTCGACGCCACTCAATACTTTTACTTAGTATTATTTGGAGAACTGTGGTTACGAGTGTGTCGAGTCCACTCGACGCCACTCGAAGATTCGTCGAGTAAGGAAGGTATAATCGACAAATTCACCTTGAACATTGTTGTGCTTATGTGGCTTTGAGTGGACTTGACGAATCACGATGATTGGTCGAGTAAAGGTTTTAGGCTCCACGATTTGAACTTGGGAAGTGTTGGACTAGGTATAGCTTTGGGTAGACTCAACAAATCACAATAATTCGTCGAGAAGATAATAATACTCGACGACTCGTCGAGTAGTGGCTGCTTACTCGATGAATTTGACTTAGCAAATTCTCGGCCTCTGTTTTGTGATTCCTGTACACGGTCTAAATTGGATTTTTGGGAATCACGCCAAAATATTGCATTGGACGCATATTTACAATATGGCATATTAAAAGCTATAATAGGCGGTCGAATGGTAGGACGACACGTGGCAAGCAGTTAACTCTAATTCCTAATTGAATGTTACTTAACTGAAAGTTAGCTAATCACCTAGAGGGGGGGTGAATAGGTCTTTGAACTTTTATTAAATCTTTTGCTGATTTCTAATTATACTAACTAGAGCTTGTCCTTATATCTTACAATAATAAAGAAAAACAAGAACACAACAAACACAAGGATTTATAGTGGTTCCCCAATTGGGTATATCCACTTTCCCTCCCACCTGTTCAACTTACTTGTTTGACTAAGCACAACTTCTCCACTATGCTCCTTAGAGCTTACACCTCAGGCCCACAGCCTTACACACAGATTCTTCACAGAGTCCAACTCAGAACCATAAGGGTTCCTACCTCAGAGCTCTGCAGAACTCCTACAGCTCAGTGATCCACTGATCACCTACCTCAGCCTTATTTCTAAGGACTACACTCAGGCTCTTCAGCCCTACAACTTCAAGCACACAGCCCTACTCTCAGAGTGCCACAACATTCCTACAACTCAGTACCCTTTTAGGTACCTACAACTCAGCCTCCTCCAAGGCCTATAATCTCTTTGACAATCTTGTCACCTACATCTCTGTGACCCTTCAGTCAACTACCTCAGGCACAAGGCCTTACACTCAGGCTGGGAGGATAGCCCTACCTAAAATCCACACTTGGATCCTACCTCAAAGAGCAACACTCTCCTACCTCGGGCACTTAAGCCCTATAACTCAGATCCTCACTTGGATCGTACCTCAGTGACAAATTTGTCACCTACTTCAGGCACAAAGTTCCCTACACTCAGATTCAGATCTACTGAATCCTATAGGAAATTAATACAATAAGTTGAGGAAAATATTGGAACACCCTATTACTAATTTGGGTCAGGATCACTATGTCTCTAGGAATCAATGCTTGACCTCCTGTATAGCTCAATAGGTTAATTAAAATTGAGTCTAAGGGTTAGAAGTCTAGGTTTGGAAGCTGCCCTGAAGACCAAGATTTTCTGTTTGGAGACTAAGTCATATCGTCGAGCTCAGCACGACGATTCGTCGAACTCCGATCGACGATCGTCTAGCTCAACTTCGACAGATCGTCGAACTCCATTCGACGATCGCTGAGCTCAACTTCATTATATCGTCGAACTCAGTTCGACGATCGGTGAGCTCAGGTCGACGATTTTGACTCTACTTTAGATCTTTATCTCTGAGCTCAGTTCGACGATCTTTGAGATCAGATCGACGATATTTTGCTGCTGTATATTTCTAGATCGCTGAGCTCAGCTCGACGATAGCAGAGCTCAGTTCGACGATTTCAGATAACTTCAAGGATGTTTCTAGATTCAAATTCAAATCGGTTAAGGAGTTTTTCTGCAATTAATTCAGAGATTTCCTAGCCATTTTCATTCATTTCTGGACCAAGTTTCAAGGAATATTTCTATGGACTTTCCTCCAGAAGAGATTTTGCAATTAAGGATGCAATTAATGCAGATCAACGGCTAGTCTTCTCAGAGAGAATGTTTTGTTCAGTATCAGAGAATAAAAGAGGAGAATTTTTTTTGAATCTCTGAGACAGATTACAGAGATACACAGACACACAGTCAGACATCATAATCTTCAACAAAATCTTCTGTCTCAAAGAATTCTCAAGAACACTCATCCAAGGAGATCAATCTTTTCAGAAATCTTCAGATCTCTCTAGTTTTCAAGTGTTCAAGGCCAACATACTTCAAGACTCCAGACATTCAACACTTCAGCTATTGCTGAAATCATCTATTGCTGGAGTTCAATCTTTGAAGGCCTATCACCCTCAGTAAAGCTTTTCTTCCTGAAGATCTCAAGGATTCAGGGGGAGCTTTGACATCAACAATCCACATAGTCTTCTCAATTGTTTGAGAAAGAGAAGACTGCCATCACTCTTTCACCCCCTCTCTGTAAAGGGTTTCTCAAACTCCCTTCAAAAGTTTGAGATTGGTTTTTGAGCACCTTGTCAAAAGCTCATTGGTGGCAAGACACCTGATCAAAAAATCTGCTTTGGTTTTTGAGCACCTTATCAAAAGCTCATTGGTTCCCAGGACACCTGATCAACTCATCCTGCAGTGGATTCCTACCTAGGGTGGTAGAAGAGTGGATGTACCCAAGTTTAGGGGAACCACTATATTTCCTTGTGTCTTCTGGTTTTGCTTGTTTTCATTTTTGTTTTTGGCCTTGATTATTCTGTGATTAGCTTTTGTTTAACTTAGTTCTGTGATTAAATTTTAATTGCTTCTCTCCTCACTCATATTACAACAATTGTTGTAAAAACTTTCAAAGCACCATATACTCTATTCACCCCCCTCTAGAGTATATCAGATTTAGCTGCACTTTCAATTGGTATCAGAGCCAGATTGGTTAAACATACCATACCTGATTGGTTGTACAGGCTAACACCTGAACCCAAAGATCCCAAGTTAGATATGTCTTCTTTTGTATTTTATTATTAGATTTTGCTTTCACAAATCATGGCCCAAAACAAAGATTATGCTAGCACCAGACCTCCAGTATGCAATCTATCCAAGTTTGCACTTTGGAAAGCAAGGATCAGACTGTACATGAATTCTATTGACGAAGATATTTTTAACTCTGTTTTGACAGTGTGTCCAAGACCCCCAGAGAACACAAGTACAAATGCTGTTCCACCTCCATCAGGCACAGATGCTGATATCAAGAGATGGAAGGTAGCTGATGCCAAGGCTATAAACATCTTGGCCCAGACAATGTCTGATGACATATTTCAAAAGGTGGCTGAATGCAATTCAGCAAAAGAAATTTGGAATAAACTCTTAGAAATAGTCTCAGGCTCAGCTGATGAGAGAAAGGATAGGAGATCCCATCTCATCTCTCAATATGAGAATTTCAAGAAGGGAGAAACTGAGTCAGTGGGAGACATGTACAACAGACTCAGTCTAATTGTCAGTGAACTCAGGACATTGGACAAAGAGATCTCCCTAACTAAACTCAATGACAAGATCCTAATGTGCTTCCGTAGCACTTGGGATTCAAGAATCTGGCCAATTAAGGATGCCAGAAGTCTGAATGAGATCACTACTGAAGCTCTATTGCGTAAGCTCAAATCTTATGAGCTACTCATCAAAAATAGAGAGGAAGAACAGAAGGCTGCCTCACTAGCCACAAGAAAAGAGAAGACCATAGCCTTCAAGGCAACTGAAGATCTTCCTGAAGACAAAGCCACAGGCAATGATGAACTACTCAGTCTGTTGGCCAAAAGATTTTACAAAATGGCCAGAAAGAACTTCAGAAGGAGATCATACAAGGAGCAGGATAAGCCAAGGTATGACAAGTCCATTAGTAATAATAAAGACATTATTTGCTTTGGTTGCAGGAAACCAGGGCACATAGTTCCTGACTGTCCAGAGAACAAGAACAAGGACAGAAGAGACAGGAAAGAAAGAAGAAAGGAAAAAGACTCCAAGAGGAATGACAATGGCAAACCCTCATCAAGCAAAAACAAACATACAAGAAAGGGGTTTGTTGCTGAATCCTGGAGTGAGACTGAACAAGAGTCAGAAGTATCATCCAGCTCCAGTGATGATGAAGATGATGCAGAAGAAAAAGAGTTCTGCATAATGGCAATCAATGCCTCACAGTATAAGTCAGAAGAAGAAGAGTCAGAGTCAGACTCAGAGACTCAACCTGAAGAAGATCAGGTAATTGGTTCTTTTGATTTTAGTTCAGAGGACTTTAAATCTGAATTTAAAGCACTGTGTTTAGACTTGCTAAAGTCTGAGAAAGAAATTATCTCTCCCAGAAATCATTTATCTGAACACAATACTTTAAAGTCAGAAAACCTCAAACTCTCTCAGTAGTTGGAGTGTTGTAGGGAACAGATAGCTTCACTGAAAAGTGAGCTCTCTGAGGCCAAGAAGCTTGAAGAATCCCTCAATGGGAGAAGCATCAAGCTGATGGACATCACAAGCACAGTGAACTCCAGATTCAACAGTACACTGGGCTTGGGTGCTTCATCCAGCCAACCCATAGTTCTAAAAACTCCAATCAAATTCATTTCTGACAAAGGAAAGGGAGTTGTAGAGGTTGCTCAGAAAAATTCTGATCTGCCCCAGAAAACTAAGTCCCAGCAGAAATCATCGAACGGAGATCGACGATCGCCAAACGGAGATCGACGATAGCAGAACACAGATCGACGATCACAGGCAAAATCGTCGAACACAGATCGACGATCTCAGCCAAAATTGTCGAACGCAGCTCGACGATCTCAAGTACCTGATCTCAGCCATAGTTGACCGTCGAATGGAGCTCGACGATCTGATCCAAGATCGTCGAACGCAGCTCTAAGATCGTCGAACAGATGTCAGAGCTCTGGAAAATTTTTTAAGGGCAAATCAAAATTGAATCCTAAGGGTCCTTCATTCCAAATCTTTAACCCTTATACTAAATGGATTATACCTCCAAGGAGATATCATCCTGAAGGATATAAGAGTCAATCTGGGATGTCTTTCATTTCAGAATTTAAATGTTATCAACCTAGGCCCAAGGTAAACTGGGTCAAAAACAAATGAATTGTCTTATGTGCAGGTGAAGACCTATCCAACATCTAACCAGCAATGGTACTTGGATAGCGGGTGCTCTAAGCACATGACAGGGAACAAGGACAACCTCACATCCTTCAGAGCCAAGCTTGGACCCAAAGTTATCTTTGGTGATTCAAACTTTGGACAGACTAAAGGATATGGTGCAGTCCAGATTGGATCAGTAACTTTCAAGAAGGTACCTTATGTGGAAGGACTGAAGCACAACCTAATTAGCATCAGTCAGCTGTGTGATGAAGGCTACCAGGTGACCTTCAGCAAAGCCTTATGCAAAATCAAGTCAGAGGACAACACAACTGTGTTGACAGGTAAAAGGAAAGGTAACATCTATCTAGTAGATTTTCTTTCAACTGATGTAGATATCTGCTTGTTCAATTCTGTCTGTAGACCAAATATTTTATGGCATAAGAGACTAGGACACCTAAACCTTAGAACTATTGCTAGGCTATCCAAGGACAACCTTGTTAGAGGACTACCTTCTGCCCCCTACAAGAAGGAAGGACTCTGCAGGGCTTATCAATTAGGCAAGCAAACTAAAAATAGCTTTAAGTCACTTAATAAGAGTGATTCACCGAGGATATTGTATCTATTACACATGGATCTGTTTGGACCCATCACAGTACAAAGCCTAGGAGGGAAATCTTACACTTTAGTAGTTGTAGATGACTTCTCTAGATTCACTTGGGTGTTCTTTCTAAGGAAGAAGTCTGATAACTTTAAGTGTCTGACAGAGTTTCTCAAATGTATACAGATTGAGTTCAATACTCACATTGCCCTGATCAGAAGTGATCATGGGGCAGAGTTTGATTCTCTTCTTATGCAAGAGTTCTGTCAGAGTGAAGGGATCATGCATACTTTCTCAGCTCCTAGAACTCCTCAGCAAAATGGGGTAGCTGAAAGGAAAAATAGAACCCTTATTGAATCTGCCACTACACTGTTGTCAGATGCTCATCTACCTCTATCCTTTTGGGCAAAGGCAGTGAACACCTCCAATTATATGCTGAATAGAAGTTTGATACATAAACTAAAGGGAAAGACTCCCTATGAATTACTCAAAGGGAAGAAACCTAAAGTTGATTATTTTAGAGTCTTTGGTTGTATTTGCTACATTCATAATAATGACAAGAAATATTTAGCAAAATTTCAAGCTAAAGCTGATGAAGGAGTGTTTTTGGGATACTCCATGATCAGCAAGGCTTATAGGGTCTATAATAAATCATCTTTGAAAATTGAGGAATCTGTTCATATTTCATTTGATGAATCTAACATGTCTTTCAAGGAGAAGATCAATTCTTCTACCATAGAACCTTTGCAGGAACACTCTCTAGTTGAAGACCTGAACAAGTTACAGGTTACTCAAAGGGATGAAAGTAGTGAAGATGAAGAAAATGCTCAACATATTGAAGAACAACTTGAAGAGCCAGTTGTTGTACCACAAGAGGAAACATCAACACAGGTTGGTGAACAATCAATAACCCCTGTTGATTTAGTAACATCAAGAGACCATCCAATTTCCCAAATAATTGGAGACATCTCAGCTGGTGTGCAAACCAGAAATCAGGTCAACCAAAACCTGTTGCACACATGCTTCCTATCTCAAATTGAACCTCAGTCCATTCAAGATGCAGAGCAAGATCCACACTGGATCATTGCAATGCAAGAGGAGTTGCATCAATTTGAGAGAAACAAAGTATGGGAACTAGTGCCAAAGCCAAAGGATCACTCCATTGTTGGAACAAAATGGGTATTCAGAAATAAATTGGATGATCAAGGAGTAATTATAAGGAACAAGGCAAGGCTAGTTGCTCAGGGATACTATCAAGAAGAAGGAATAGACTACGACCAGACTTTTGCACCTGTTGCAAGATTAGAAGCCATCAGAATATTTCTAGCTTATGCAGCACACAAAGGCTTCAAGGTATATCAGATGGATGTCAAAAGTGCATTTCTAAATGGAGACATCAAAGAGGAAGTATATGTCAGACAACCTCCAGGTTTTATCTCTCCAACTTATCCTGATTATGTTTTTAGATTGAATAAAGCATTATATGGTCTCAAGCAAGCTCCTAGAGCATGGTATGAGACCCTAGCATGCTTTCTCTTGGAAAATGGTTTTATAAGGGGTAGAGTAGACCAAACTCTTTTCATTAGAACCCATAAGTCTCATACCCTACTAGTACAGATTTATGTAGACGATATTATTTTTGGTTCTACTGACTCCAAATTGTGTAGAAGGTTTTCCAACCTAATGCATTCTAAATTTGAGATGAGTAGCATGGGTGAGCTATCCTTCTTCCTAGGATTGCAAGTCAAGCAACATGCTGAAGGCATCTTCATTTCTCAAACCAAGTATGCAAATGAATTGGTTAAGAAATTTGGTATGTCTGAAGCATCTTGTATGAAAACACCCATGCCTACTAATGCTGTATTGGATGCTGATGAACATGAGAAACATGTTGATCAGACAATATATAGAGTAATGATTGGCTCTTTACTGTATCTTACAGCTAGTAGACCAGATATAATGTTTACTACATGTATATGTGCTAGGTTCCAAGTAAGCCCTAGAGAGTCACACCTAACACTAGTAAAGAGGATTCTCAGGTATGTTAAAAGTTGTCCAAATCTAGGTCTCTGGTATCCAAAAGATTCAATATTTGATTTAACTGGATTCTCTGATGCTGACTATGCTGGATGCAGAATTGACAGGAAAAGCACCAGTGGAACTTGTCAGTTCCTTGGTGACAGACTTGTCTCTTGGTTTTGTAAGGAACAGACTTTTGTGTCAACTTCAACTGCTGAAGCTGAATATATGGCTGCAGGCAGTTGTTGTTCACAAATCTTGTGGATTCAAAACCAACTGCTAGACTATGGCTACAACTTAGAGAAGTCTAAAACCTTTTGTGATAACACCAGTGCTATTTCTATAGCTCAATATCCAGTCCTCCATAGTAGGACAAAACACATAGAGATTAGACATCATTTCTTAAGGGATAATGTTGAAAAGAATAAAATTGAACTACAATATATCCCAACTGATTTACAAAGGGGAGATGTTTTCACCAAGCCCTTGGATGAAAAGAAACACACCTTCTTCCTAAATCAGTTAGGAATGTTAGATGGAGAAAGTCTATAATAATATCCAAGATTTTGAAAGCTTAAAAATTGACCAAGACTAGGCAAACATTCTGATTTTTCTTAGTGTCTGGAGTTTTTCTGATCTCTGAACTGCGCTCGACGATTTGCCCCAAGATCGTCGAACGGAGATCGACGATTTCCGAAATCGTCGAACGGAGATCGACGATTTCCGAAATCGTCGAACTGAGTTCAGCGTTTCTCAGATAGTATGAAATATCTCTTCCGGTCAACGATCGTCGAACGGCGCTCGACGATTTTGTTCTCTGAACGATCGTCGAACGGAGCTCGACGCTCTCCAATATCGTCGAACAGAGATCGACGATGTTGAAGACTCTTCAGATTCCTTTAGATGCCTCGATCGTCGAACTGAGTTCAACGATCTTTCCAATTCTGCGTCGAACCCTAATATAAAATTCATTTTTCGCCGTCGTTCTCCTTTGCGCTTTCGATTTCTCTGCAAGAATTTTCTTTCCCTCCAAACAGTACTGCACTTGGTCGTTTTGTTTGTTGAATCTTTGCAGGTACCCATGGTTGTGTCTGTTGTTGTTCTTGCTGCCATGAAGTTTGATGCTGGTTTCGATATTGACATGGAATCCCTCAGCACAACTGACCAGGCTTTTCAAGATATTTTGGGATTATTCAAAGACCAGAACCTGACTGCCATAATGACCACAAGGATTAAGATGGCATCTGATGAGATAAAGGAATGGGTTTATACTGCCCACAATCAAGATAACAACAGCATTGTTGGGTCTATATCTGGAACTCAGGTACCCTTAACCCCCGCAATTCTAACAGAAGTTTTTGAGTTGAGAAATGGTGAAGATACTGCTGACTTATCTGGAGAAGAGTATTCTGAACTGCTTGTCAGAATGGGTCATTCAAAGGGCAACCCTAGCAAGCTCTTCAAAAGGAACCTTTCTGTGGAATACAGATTTATGGCAGATGTTGTTGGGAAAGTGCTACTGGCTAAGCACTTTGCACATGATACAATCTTAAGGTATCAGCTCTGCCTCATGGGAGCTCTTGTGGACAGAAAAAATCTGAATTGGGGAGAAGTCTTCTTTGACCTTATCAAGAAGAAAATCAACAAAAGCTTTGTCAACTTTGGAAGGATCATTTGGGTGTTTCTGCAGCACAAGTGCCCTGCCTTGCTGGTCTCCTCTGGAATCCACATCAATGCTTCCAAGAGACTGTCTTGTGCCCTCTTTAGAAAGTGGGACAGACAAATCAGCAAGCCCAGCAGGCCCTCCTCCAGCACTCCTTCAGGCACAAGGACTCTAAGAGTCACTTCCCCACAGGTCTCTGCCCCTGCAGATGACCTGCCTACTGTTGTTGCCTCTCCTCCTCCTCCTCCAATTAATGGCCATAGGAGAGAGAAGGCCATTAATGGCCATAGGAGATCAAGAGTTCCTCTCCTCACCTCCAAAGGCTTGACTCATTTTCCCCCATCAGTTCTGAGGAGATCAAGAGTTTTTCTAGGCTGTACAGTTGATGCATTCACTAGATCTTACCTTTGTCTGAAATCCTCCTCTAATGGCCATTAATGGCAATTAGTGCTTGACCCCTACCCTCCCCTATTTTACTATTTTAAAAGCTTAACCAGGCTGAGAGGATTTGTTTCCACCCCTACCCTAAAGAAATCGAAGACCTTCACTGTACAGTTGCAGAGCACCCGAAATCTCAAAATTCGACGATGGTTGCATGGCGATCGGCCCGAGTCCAGCCCTCCACTAAGGTCCTCCTCTACTCCTTCTTCGTGGGGTAGATCTTAGGATTCATTAGAGATGAGAATCAGACTCATTTGGCCATGATCTAGTGGAACTTTTCCACTGGTTTTTCTGCAAAAATGAAGTCTCGGGTTCGTCGGAATCCACCACCTCTAGTGGCCCAACCACCTCCGGCTGATAGCCCTCACTTCAACGAAGGTGGTGGAGGCGGTGGTTGGTCGAGGAGGTTGCCAGAGTGCCAGCAATTGCACTTGGAATTTACTCCAAGTTGGGTAGATCAAGGTCATTGGCTGGAGGAAGAAGAAAGCCAGGGCCCGTCCGATTTGCTTTAAGACCTTTGCTAGATCTAATATATTAAATTTAAATTTTTGTATTTTCTGCCACATAAAGTGACCTGCATTGGAATTTAAATTAAAAATACCTAGAGGCATATTCAGAAAAAGTGGTCAATATGAAACTTGTAGCCCTATGATCTAGTTTATTTTAAAATTGGTTTCAACAAATTTGGAGTTTAGGTCAAACCACAGTACTCATTTTGGTGAGGTCTATACCTAAGTTTGATTAGAGGTTATTTAGTGTGCCCCCATCAATTCTTACCTTCAAATGACTTAAAATTTGGAGCATGAGCCATTCACATCTAGATTTATAACATATCCAAAAATGGGAATTTTTGGAACATATTTTCCTAAAGTTTTTGTAGAAAGTTGATAAACCATGTATGAATTATTTAAGGGGACTAATGACCTCTAAGCACAACAAAATTTTGGTCTCTGTCTCTTAGTGTCTTGCCATGACTCTAATAAAAATCTCAGCGCAATTGGGTTTAATTTGAATAGGTTTTGGTGAGACCAAAGTGCGGCCCTTTAAGGGTTAATTAGGGCAAGAGTGAGCTTGTGGCATGGAGGGGCCAATTCTCACCCAAAGGGGTTGGGACTTTGGCCAGAGCCCCAAGGATAGTTTAAACACCCCCTCATGAAGTTGGAGATAGATTGGGGTGGATTTGCCTTAGGACCATATTTCAAACCCTATGGTTGGACTTTGGGGGTTGTTGAAGGACATGTTGTGATATGTCCATGAATGGAATTGGGGTTTAGTCCCTGTAATCCTAGGGTGGTAAATAGCCCTAGGAAGGAATTTGGTGACATTTAGACTTAGGCACACAACTTAAACCAATTATGGATAGTTTAGGCATATATCTTTTGTGAAAATATTAAAGGGTCATATGATCATGGATCTTCGTGCGATTTTTGAAGGAGTAATTTTATAGTGATACTAACCTCTGAAATTTATTATAGGATGTTTAGAAAAAGCAATCTCATACTTGTAGTTATAACCTTCATCTTGCCGCTTGTGATGATTTTGAAGTAACTATGGTTAAATTAACTTAGAATGATATGAAACTCTGGCAAAGTTAATTAAATATCCTTTAGATACACTAGTAAATTATTTGGTCATTTCTTCTTAGTACTTCATGTGTTAAGTGAACTAGTGCAGCTTAAATTGATAAATAAATGATAAATACTATATCTTTCTGGAAAATTGTGTTACTTGCCCAGAGAACATTTTTGGGCCTAATAGAGCATCGAAAATTATTACATGTTATCTATATGAGTTTATAAGAATGTTCCTTCACAAGTGCACTTTAATGGAATTATTTGAAGTATTTTTCTACATAGCTCACTTACCTTGGAATTGCATGAAATTTAGTCAGTAGTGTTTCATGACCATTATAAGGCTCTGGTAATTTTTATATAATTTTTGGACTATGATTGATGGTACTCCTTTCATTAACTCTAATTATTTGTATTACCTTAAATTAATTATTTAGAGATTATTACCTTTATAAAAATCTGTGAAACTTGCTATTCACTGATATTTTGATATCATATAGTGTTCATAATTTTTGGGTGGCCATAACATAAGGAAATCTAGTACTTCACGTTCAAAATTTCTCATGGCCTAACTTTTGGGAAAATTTAATAAATGCCAAATTAATTAGGAAAATTATAAGTTTCTGGATTTATGCTAAATATGTCATGATAGACCACACAATAATTATCTTAGAGCCTTTGTATGAAAATTTAGAGTACCGCCTATCATATACATCATATAGCTTAGATTGGTCTGCATATAATAAAATGCGAAATTGTGATAACATGAGGAATGGACACAGGGAGTTAGGGTCGATAGTTTAATGATTTATGGTGAAGCGAAAATGAGTTTATCATTAGGGGACATGATGTGGAAGTGTTGGGTCGACTGATGTTAAATGGTGCTAAGGATCGATGAAATATCGTCCTTCATGTGGAGAGAGAAAAGAGTCCAAATGCACTAGGGATAGATTAAGTGTAACTTTAAATGAGATTTATAATGGATAGATACCAAAAATAATAAGTACCTTGCCAAAGGGAGATTGGGCTTCATCCCATCGTAGTTCCTAGTGCCCTCGAGAGCCCTTCATAGGGAATTCCTTGTGCAGTCCAAGGTTAACGTAAGCCGCCAGACTAAATGGAATACAAGAGTAACTAGATGTACTCTAGGAGTACACTTACACTCACACTCCCCGATATTTTTGGAGTTAGGTTTGGTCTCACAAGCGGTAGGCTCGGTGGTTTTGTGATGGGCAGGTTAGCCCGACGATCCGATGACTTGTTAGATATTTGTGACGGACGGGATAGTCCGGGGAGCTTTGGCTCAGAGGGAAATACATTAATGTTGCATGTGCATAAATATAAGGTAGTGGGTATTCGGTATTGGAGAGTTATCGGGAGTACTTGAACTCCCTGATTCATGAGTGTGATATACGAGAGCGCATCAGGACATATCAGAGGCTGGATGCAGCTTTGGAACCGGTATTTAGGGCCCTGGAAGGGGGAAAGATCGAGGATTATTCATTGCGTAATGACCTCGTTCATTCCCGTGGAGGTATTTATAAGGACAAAGGGAGGAAAAGTCCATTTCTGGAACTGCACAAAAATCGTCGAGTGAAGAACGGAATTCATCGACCTGGGTCCTGAGTTTGTCGAGCTGAGAAGTTATGTTCGTCGACCAGATAATTGTTGTTCGTCGACCTGATATCCAAGATCATCGACCTAATAACAGATAACTTCTTTGTCTAGAACCTTGCCAATTCTGTGCATCAAGATCGTCGAGCTAAGATTCTAACTTCGTCGACTAGAGTTCAGTGAAATGTTTCTTGGACTTAGAAATGTAGAAGTAAAGTATTCAGAAATCGTCGACCTGAGAATTAAGTTCGTCGACCTGAGAACTGCTAACATCTTCTTGATATAACTTGTCGAGACTGTGGTCCAAGTTCGTTGAGCTGAGAACATGAATTTGTCGACTGGAGTATGATTCTATACTTGGAATATTTGAAGTAGAGTATCCATAAATCGTCGACCTGAGAACTACGTTCGTCGAGCTCAGCTCAAAGAATTGTCTCTGAGTTTGTCGAGCTGAGCACGACTTTCATCGAGATGAGTTCGACGAACGTCGAACTCATTTCCCGAGTCTTTGAAATTTCTCTAAGTCTTGAGTCTTCTGCAGTCTGTTGATGGCTGGTCCATGCTGTGTTGATTCTAAGGACATGGCCTAGACTCTAGGACACAAACATGACCCTGGCTATACATGTTGGGTCAAATATCCTAGTTTAGTGAACCTAGCCCAAATCAAACTAGGGATTCAACAATCTCCCCCTATTTGGGTAAGGTCACTAAATACAGGCACATAATAAATACAAAGTAAGAGAATATATATGTTGTAGGAAATTTTAAAATTTGCAACAGATATATATGTACATAAAGCTTTGTATTAAGAATATAAACAGACATTTTTTTTTAAAATAATCAAAGAGACTAAACAGTTTAAGGTTTATTTCTTCTTCTTGGGCTACTTTGGCTTAACCTTCTTAGCTTTATCACTAGGCTGTGTAAATTTGATTTCCCTGTTTGGGTTTGCTACTTGAGTTTTTGTCATTATCATATTAGCAGCTCCAATGATATTAAGAAAGGTAGCCCTTGACACTACTGCTTCTGGATGCATTTTCATGTAGTCATCAACATTAAAAAATTTGTTAGCTTTAGCAAACCTGTTGAGTTATTCCTTCCTGTGTTTGGACATGGTGGCGTATTCATAAGGATTCTTTCCTTCGACTTTTGCTTTATTGATCATGGATAGGCCAACCAATTCCTGGAATCTGGCCATCCTTACAGTTGTAGTTGTTTCTGGATCTTCAAAAGGTACAGGAGGGGAGGCAGGTCTCTTTGGGCTTTCAGCTTTCTAATGTTCAGTAATTTGCTGTTGTTGATGATGATATTGCTGTTGTTGTTGCTGCTTGCCTGATGTATAGTGCCTCTGCTAGCTGCTTCCTGAAGAGGAGGAGGACCTACCCTGATGTCTCTGATATGTTTGATATTGGGTAGTCCTCTAAGTTGAAGTACCTGAAGCACCAGCAGCAGGTGGAGGAGGAGGAGGAGGGTCTTTCTTGAATCTTTGAGGAGGTGGTGAGTATCTCTTGCTTTTCTTTCTCTCTTTTTGTTGGTTCTTGGACAGACACATGCATGCTGGCAAGCCCTTGCATGGTGTGGTTTTCTGAGGTATATAATAGGGAGTATCATTTGTTGGATTGGGTTTTGGAGCAGGAGGTGGAGGGGTTTTCCTCTTCTTGGAGACTTTCTTTTTAGGCTCATTATCGGAATCCACTTCATTATCCTCATCATCAGAAGAGTCTTGAGGAGTATCATACAGTGTATTAGTCTCTTTTATATCCTCTGCAAATATCAAGGTTTTTTCTGCCTGGGAAGGAGCCGGAGGAGGAGCTGGAGAGTTGTACACATCAGTGCTTTCAGCAACTGATTTATTTTCTTCATTCTCTTCTTCTATATCAACCATGATCAATTCATCAAGATCAGGTATTGGGGAGTCATCCATAATAAAAGTTGGAGCTGAAATGTCTCTGGGAGGGGATGCAACAATGAGGGGATCGGATTTTGGTGGAGATAGAATGGCTGGAGCCTCTGTAATAGCCAAACTAGCCTTTAGTTACTTGGCAACCTTGGGGTTTATTGGTGAGGTGCAGGGGACTATAGCCAAAGATGGCTTTATGTTGTGCTCTAGCAGAAAATTCAAATGAACTGTATCAAAAATGTTCAACAAATTCAAAAGATCAACTATGAGATTTATAATATAATCACCAACAGTGTATATCTCAGCCAAAACAGGCTCATCCATATCAGTATCTTATTCTATTAAAACTATTATGTCAGAAGGATCTGCTACATCATTTGAAGAGTCAGTCATAAAAGAATCAAGTTTTGCTGCTGCTGCGTCTCCTTCTGCTGCTGCTTTTTCTGTTGCTGCTGTTTCTGCTACTACATTCACTGGAACTTCTTCATCATGAAGCATCTCCCCCTGACTGGCTGCAGAAGGTCTTGGAGCCAGTCCCCCAGAAGAAGGGACAGGGGATAAAGCAGCAACTGTGGCAGAGAGATTTTTGATGGAAGTAGTGAGAGGAGTTAGAGCATTAGTTAGAAGATTTTGAAGAGTGGGAGAGATGAAAGCAAGCAAATCCTTAGCAATATCAGAGAAATTTAAATAAAGGGATTTTGGAGCAATGGAGGAGTAGGGATTGTGGTGACCACAATTTGAACAAACAGAAAATGTGCTCGACATATCTTGGTGTGTGCGGTCTTTTACAGAAGATGGAATTTCAGTTGTGGGGATGGATTCATGATCTGGGGATGATGGGGGGATCACTAGATTGAATGTGTGGGAGGAGATAAAGGTGTCAGGATCTGTGGTAGTTAAATGAGGTGGAAGAGGGGATTGATGTGTGGATTGTTGTGGTGATTGGGAAGGAGAGTGTTGTATGGATTCCTGAATGGCGAAAGATGGGATCTCAGTTGATTGGATTGCAGTGAGATTTATTTGAGGAGAGGACGGAGGTGGAGAATGTGTAGGAGATGGAACTAGTGTAGAAATGTGAAGTGGGTGTTGTTGTTGATGTTGAGGAGAAGAAGAAATGTTGGAGGTGGAGGGGGCCTCTTCTGGGGTTAGAGGAGCGGCTGTGACAGCCCTAGTGCTTTGAGAAGGCCTGGAGGAGGAAGAAGCCTTGGTTGGCTTGGTGATCCTCCTTTCCCATCTGCCAAAGAGAGCAGAGGTGAGCCTCTTGGAGGCATTGATGAACACTGTTATTGATACCAAGTGTTCAGAATCCCTTTCTTGTAGAAAAATCCCCAGTATCTGACCGAAGCAAACTTATTTCTTGGTGTTTTTCCTCTTAATCAAATCAAACAGTAATTGTCCCCAGTTAATTCTTTTCTTCTCCACTAATGCAGCCATCACTAAGAACTGCTGCCTGGTTATATAACCATGTACTGTGTGTTTTCCTAACAACACTTTTCCGGCCACATCAGCTAAGAACTTGTATTCAGCCGACAAGTTTTTCTTGAGCAATTTGTTGGGGTTATCGCCACAGTGACACATTTTATTTAACATACCATTATACTCATCAACATCTAGTTCAATGTCTTATTCATCATTCAGCAGACCGAAAATGTCGGTTAGTATATTTGGGGAGAGAGAGACTTAGTTACCTGCAATTATTCCTGTCATGGAATCATCGGTTATTGTGTAAGTAAAAACCCATTCTTTAACCTTAGTCATTACAATCTTGATTCTAGTCGTCATGAGCTTTTTCAGTTGTTGGTCTTCAAACAACTTCAAGATTTCCACGAATATTTTATTAGAGAACTAGAAGGAATAAAAATCGATGTCAAATCCCATGTGAAATTTCATTGTAGAGTAAGCAGTAGCCTGAATCGCCATGGTCCACCTACAAAATAAAAACGAAGATCAAGTGCTATGGAACTGAAAATACGGGACGGAGGTCGAAGAAAAACCTAGATATATGATTTTTCAGAATATGAATCGACAAACTCCATTTCATGAAAAAAAAATAATTCTTCGATCTGAGTTCGACGAAAGATTTTGTAGTTAAATAATTCGCCGAGCTTAGTCTGAAGATTTGAGAACATTTCGTTGAGCTCCGTTCGATGAAAGTTTTTTGAAGCAGATTTGTCGGTCTCCGTTCAACGAAAACAACTTCACTCATAGAGAGTTCGTCGATCTCCATTCGATGAATATCTCAAGAACTTTTCCCAGTTCGTCGAACTCCGTTCGATGAAATTTAAAAAATTCATCGTGCATAGATAGAAATTAAATCAATGCTTCTCCATTGATCATTACAAGCTGATTTATAAAGAACAAGTGATTTCTTTCATCTTAGGGTTTGGTGAAAATGTCTGCTATTTATAAATCAGCGTAGATATAGACAAGTTTAATTTTGTTTTTGTCCACACACTCTCTAATGAAATGATGTCTAATGTCTATATGCTTAGTCCTACTGTGATGGGCTGCATTTTGTGCTATGGATGTAGCACTTGTGTTATCACATAAGATAGTTGAATTATTTAAGTTGAACACATAGTCCAGGAGTTGATTTTGAATTCACAATATCTGGGAACAACAACTGCCAGCTGCTATGTATTCTGCTTCAGCAGTTGATGTAGACACAGATGATTGTTTCTTGCAGAACCAAGACACTAATCTCATACCAAGGAACTAGCAAGTCCCTGAGTTACTCTTTCTGTCAACCCTGCATCCAGCAAAGTCAGCATTTGAGTATCCGGTTAACTCAAATTCTGACTCAGTAGGATACCAGAGTCCTAAACTAGGACAACTCTTTATATATCTCAAAATCCTTTTTATAAAAATTAGATGAGATTCTTTAGTGTTCACTTGGAACCTAGCACAAAGACATATGACAAACATTATGTCAGGTCTACTTGTTGTAAGGTATAGTAGGGACCCAACAATGCCCCTATATTATTTCTGATCAACAGGTTTCCCATGTTCATCAGTGTCTATTACAGTATTAGTGGCCATGGGTGTTTTCGTACCTGAGACATCAGCCATCCCAAACTTTTTAATAAGCTCTTTAGCATATTTAGCCTAGGAGATGAAGATGCCATCAGGTAGCTGCTTCACTTGGAGACCAAGGAAGTAGGAGAGCTCACCCATGCTACTCATTTCAAACTTTGAATGCATGAGGTCAGAGATCCTCTTGCATATTTTAGAATCAGTAGACCCAAATATAATGTCATCTACATATATTTGTACTAACAAAGTTTTATCCTTATGCTGCCTAGTGAATAATGTTTTATCTACAATGCCTCTAGTGAATTTATGCTCTATCAAAAAGCTAGGTAAGGTCTCATACCAAGCTCTTGGAGCTTGCTTTAGACCATAAAGAGATTTATGCAATCTAAAAATATATGAAGGATGGGTTGGAGAGATAAAACCTGAAGGTTGTTTAACATAAACCTCTTTTTAAGTACTCCATTCAGGAAGGCACTCTTTACATCCATCTGATAGACCTTGAACTTTTTGTAGGCAGCATAGGCAAGGAATTTTCTGATTTCTTCTAACCTTACAACTGGTGCAAAGGTTTGGTCATAGTTTATTCCTTCTTCTTACATATAACCTTGAGCAACAAGCCTAGCCTTGTTTCTCACAATTACACCATGGGAAATAAGTTTGTTTCTATATACCCATTTAGTTCCAATGACTGGGTAGTCTTTGGGTCTTGGAACTACAACTTCTGCCTTCGCTATCGCTCGCCTTGTTGAGAAAGTATGGAGATTTTCTCTTGTCTGCAGTCTATGCAAGCACTAATCCTCGTAACAGAGATCTTCTTTCGGAAGGGAAGAAGATCAGGCTGACCAGTACCTATGCTAGCAGGGGATTTCCATTCTTTCTTTAGAGAAGGAGTTTGAGAAACGACACTACGTAGAATCTAGACTCGTAGGAGAGCTGAGAAGTTTGCATCAAATTTCATCGTTGTGGTCTCATGGATTTGGATTTGGCATGCTGTAGTCCTAGACCACTTGGACCAATGGTAGGGAAGAGAGTTAGCTAAGACGCTGCTTCGATTGGATCTAGCCTTATGAAAGGAAAGTCTAAGTTGAAAGATCTTTGACCATACCATAAGTTGTGGCCCTCGTACCACCTCTACTATCCTATGATCGAATGTATGCATTCTGCTAAAGCTAAATCCTCTAATCATCCCTTCATGTTGGTTGTGTTCCAAACTCTACATCTCTCAAATTGGTTGAGTTTCTCTTGCATTGCAATGATACAGTGGGGATCTTGCTCTGTATCTTTTATGTATTGGGGCTCAACTTGAGAGAGAAAATAAGCATGCATCACATCTTGTTTGAGTTGATGCCTTGTCTGTACACCTACTAATATGTCTCCAATCAATTCAGATTTGGGATGATCCCTTTGTGTGACAAGATCAGTGGGTGGAGTTGGTTCAGCAACAACATTTGGAATTAATTCCTCTTGTGGAATTATGTCTGCTGTTGAATGAAGTTCAACCACTTATGTGCTTTCTTCTTCACTATCTTCATCAAACTGTGGAGGAGATGGTGATACAACCTCTTGTGGAAGGTTTAATTCACCCAATTTCTCACACAAGTGAGGTACCTGCAAGGTGCTATTGTTAGAAATCTCTTTCTCCTTGTAAGACATGTTAGTCTCATCAAAAGTAACATGAATTGATTCTTCAATTTTTAAAGAAGATTTGTTAAACACCCTATAAGCTTTGCTTACTTGGGAATATCCTAGAAAAATTCCCTCTTTAGCATTAGCTTCAAACTTTCTAATATATTTCTTGTTGTTATGTATATAACATATGCAGCCAAAAACTTTAAAATAGGTGATTTTAGGTTTCTTCCTGTTGAGTAATTCATAGGGAGTCCTATTCTTAAGTTTATGTATTAAACTTCTTTTCAGCACATAATTTGTTGTTCTTACAGCCTCTGCCTAAAAGGATAGGGGCATGTAAGCATCTGCAAGTAATGTGCCTGGAGCTTCAATTAGGGTTCTATTCTTCTATTCAGCTACCCCATTTTGTTGAGGAGCTCTAGGAGCTGAGAAGCAGTGCCTGATACATTCCTTATCACAGAACTCATGCATAAGAAGAGACTCAAACTCTGTACCATGATCACTTCTGATCAATGCAACATGAGTAGAGTACTCAATCTGTATGGTCCTGAGAAAATCTGTAAGAAATTTGAATGTATCTGACTTAGATCTCAGAAAGAACACCCAAGTGAATCTTGAGAAGTCATATACAATAACTGAGTATAGGATTTCCCTCCTAGGCTCTGTACAGCAATAGGTCAAAATAGGTCCATGTGTAGCAAGTACAAGATACTAGGTGAATCACTCTTATTAACTGATTAAAAACTAGATTTAGTTTGCTTGCCTAGTTGATAAGCCCTGCAGAGGCCTTCCTTCTTGTAGGGACCAGAAGGTAAACCTCTAATAAGGCTATCTTTAGATAGCCTAGCAATGTTTTTCATGTTAACATGTCCTAGCCTTTTATGCCAAAGTTCATTTTGATTGCTAACTATATTAAGTAAACATATATTTGAAGGTGAAGAGTGAAAATCTACTATATATATGTTACCTTGTCTATTTCCAATTAAAACAGTTTTCTTTTCTTTATTAGAAATAATACAAGATGTTGAGTTAAAATGTACCTGATAACCTTCATCACATAATTGGTTTATAGAGATGAGGTTATGCTTGAGTTCACTTATATATGTCACCTTTTTGAAAGTGACTGCTCCAATCTTTACTTCTCCAAAGCCCTCTAACTAGCCCCAATTTGAATCACCAAAGATAACCTTTGGTCTCAGCTTGGACTTGTAGTTGTTTAAGTTGCCGTTGATACCAATCATGTGTTTGGAGCATCTACTGTCCAGATACCATTTTTGATTAACCACTGGACAACCCTTTTTCTGCAATGAAAACAGTTAGTTGTTCTTGACCCTGGTTACCTTGGGTCCTTTATATTGTTGATAAGAGAAACTAGATATTACTGAAAGTTCAGGTTGTGATTTATATCCTAAGGGGTGATATCTTCTAGGAGGAATTGTCCAATCAACAAGTGGATTAAAAGGTTTCTTAGATTGATTTTAGTTGTTGTTATAATTATGTTTTTTACTATGTTTGTCTGGGTTCGACGAAAAGTTGTAAGTTCGTCGACCAGAGTTCGACGAAATGGGATGAGATCGTCGATCTCTGCCAAGAGAATGAACATATTCATTTTCTGTGCCCCAAGTTTGTCGATCTCTGCTCGACAAACCATACACAGTTCGTCGATCGCAGTAAGATGAATAATTATTATATAGATTTGCATTCAGAGTTCGTCGATTAGAGTTCGACGAACTGGCCACATTTTGTTATCTAAGTTCGATGAAATCTGCTGAACTTTGTTTTTATCTAAGGTTTTCTGGTTTCTGTTTTTGTGATTTTTAAAGTTAGGTAATTCTTTTGTGATTCGTTTGTTGTTCATTACCTCTTTATCCTTAGCTGACACAAATTTAATGGGGGTGGATAATATGTTCTTCTTGAGTATGGGGGTAAACTTGATGATGCACCCAAGCCCAGTTTACCATTTAGTCTGGCATTGACTGTGCTTGTGATGTACATCAGCTTAAGGCTTCTCCCATTGAGAGATTCCTCAAGTTGTTTGGCCTCACATAGCTCTGTTTTTAAAGAATTGATTTGTTCATTAGCTAGAGTTAGTTCTTATAATAGCTTAGTGTTTTCAGAAATCAGGTTTTCTTGATTAGATAATTTTTCTCTAAGTGTTTTGATTTCCTTTTCAGAGTTGATTAAATCAATACACAAAGTTTTAAATTTAGTTTTGAAAGTATCAGAACTATAGTCAAAAGTTGAGAGGACCTGATCAGCTTCTGATTCTGAAGCTCCTTCATTGTCAGATTCTTCTTCATCTGATTGACTTCTGGAGGCATCAATGGCCATGAGGTAGACTTCTTTGGCTCTTGCCTCTTCCTCCTCTTCACTTGAACTGGAAGATGTGGATTCATCTTCAGTGTCACTCCAGTTTTCAGCTACAAAGCCCTTCTTCTTCTTCTTGTATTTGCTGGAGGAAGACCTTGAGCTTTGTTGTCTTCTGGAGTCCTTCTCTCTTCTCCTTTCTTTCTTTTGATTCTCTGAACAATCTGAGATAAAGTGTCTAGGTTTCCTGCAGGCAAAGCAAACTACTTTTTTAGTGGGAGTTTTGTAATACCTTAGCTTATCATCCTGCCTGGATGATTTTCTTATGAAGTCTTTCCTTGCCATTTTGTAAAATCTTTTGGCAAGGAGACTCATTAGCTCTTCATTTATTATTGAAGCTCCTGTCTCCTCAGTAGCCTTGAATGCCAGGTTATGCTCTTTCCTTGCTAGTGGAGGCGTCCTTTGTTCAGCTGCTTCTATGGACTTGATTAGCTGCTCATAGGATTTTAGCTTTCCCAATAGAGATTCTGTGGAAATCTCATTTAAGCTCCTAACCTCCTTGATTGGTCAGATCCTTGAATCCTATGAGCTTGAGAAGCACATAAGGATTTTATCATTCACCTCAGTGAGGGTGATATCCTTATCCAAGATCTTCAGCTCATTGATTATTGAGCTTAATCTGTTATACATGTCTGCAACAGATTCTACTTCATCCTTCTTGAAATTCTCATACTGGGATATGAGAATTGACCTTCCGTCCTTCCTTTCATCAGCAGAGCCAGCCACCATTTGGTTTAGAGAGTCCCAAATGGCCTTGGTTGAAGTACATTCAGCTACCTTCTGGAAAATATCATCAGACATTGTTTGGGCCAGAATATTCATGGCTTTGGCATCAGCAACTTTTGCTTTCTTCTGAGCATCAGTCCACTCAGGTGGTGGAACTGAATGAGTGCTTGAGGCTACTGTAGATGTAGAGGAAGTTGCTTAAGGAGGACCTGTCAAAATAGAGTTCTAGATGTCCTCATCAATAGAATTCATATACAGTTTTATTCTTGCCTTCCAGATGGCAAACTTATTTAAGTTGCACACTGAAGGTCTGGTGCTTGCATAGTCTTTGTTCTGTGCCATGCTGTATATATAATCCTAATAGAAGTAAAAAATCAGATCTAACAAGGGATCTTTTGGTTCAAGGGTTAGCTTGTACAACCAAAGGAACCTGCTCTGATACTAATTGAAAGTTAGGGTTAGATCTGATATACTCTAGAGGGGGGGTGAATATAGTATCTTAAAACTTTTAAAGCTTCTTACTGTAAATAAAAAATCAGTCCTAAGATAAAATAACCTACCAAAGGCACAACAAATATAAACTAACTATTACAGACACAACAATCTAACTAGAACAGCTACAGTAAGAGCAAAAGAAAAAGATGGCAACCAGACAACACAAGAATTTTATAGTGGTTCCCCTAAACATGGGTACATCCACTCTTCTACCACCATGGTAGGAATCCACTCATGTTTTTGATCAGGTGAATGCCACCAATGAGCTTTCGATCAGGTGCTCAAAAACCAATCCCAAGTCTTTTGATCTGGTGACTTGCAGCCAGGAATAACTTTTAAAGGGAGTTAAAGAACCCTTTTTACAGTGGGGGTGAGAGAGTGATGATGTCTTCTCTTTCTCAAATACAACTGAGAAGACGTTAGTGGATCTTTTGATGTTAACAAAGCTCCCCCTGAGATATTGATTTGTTCAGGATGGTTGGAGCATTGCTTCAGGGTGAGTAGGCCTTTAATCCTTTAGCCTTGACCAGAAGATATCCAGGAACTTCTTGACTGATAGAGTTGTTGTTGTCCTTGAAGAATCCTGGAATGAAGAAGGAAGAAGACTCTAGATTTAGAATGGATGTTCTTCTTCTTCTTCAGCTTGATGTTGTTTTTCTGGTCTGGTGCTTCTGGTTTCTTTGTCACTGTATGATTTCTTTGTATTCTCAATTGTCCTTTCTGTCGTCTGTCTATATGTCTAGAAGGAAGAAGAAAATTCCTTTTTATGTTTTCCATGTAATCTTCCTACTACATTTTGAATTTCTTCAGCATTGATTACAGACGGCCTTGAGAATGCTTGCATTGATTGATTTCCCCAACTGTCCCATTGAAAATCGGCAAGTAATAATCCTGATGAAGGCCATAATCAATGCTGCTTATAACGATAATATTCAGAGAATATTAAGCATTGATTACTCAGGAATTATTGCAATAAAATAAAGACAGAGGGAGGAAAAGTCCATTTCTGGAACTGCATAGAAATCGTTGAGTGAAGAACAGAATTCGTTGACCTGGGTCCTGAGTTCGTCGAGCTGAGAAGTTATTTTCGTCGACTAGATAATTATTGTTCGTCGACCTGAGATCCAAGATCATCAACCTAAGAACAGATAACTGCTTTCTCTAGAACCTTGCCAATTCTGTACATCAAGATCGTCGAGCTGAGATTCTAACTTCGTCGACTGGAGTTCAATAAAATGTTTCTTGGACTTAGAAATGTTGAAGTAAAGTATCCAGAAATCGTCGACCTGAGAATTATGTTCGTCGACCTGAGACCTGCTAACAGCTTCTTGATACAACTTGTCGAGACTGTGGTCCAAGTTAGTTGAGCTGAGAACATGAATTTGTCGACTGGAGTATGATTCTAGACTTAGAATATTTTAAGTAGAGTATCTATAAATCGTCAACCTGAGAACTACGTTCATCGAGCTCAGCTCAGATAATTGTCTCTGAGTTCGTCGAGCTGAACATGACTTTCGCCGAGCTGAGTTCGACAAACATCGAACTCATTTCCTGAGTCTTTGAAATTTCTCCAACTCTTGAGTCTTCTGCAGTCTATTGATGGCTGGTCCATGCAGTGTTGATTCTAAGGACATGGCCTAGACTCTAGGACACAAACATGACCCTGAATATACATGTTGGGTCAAATATCCTAGTTTAGTGAACCTAGCCCAAATCCAACTAGGGATCCAACAGCTACGTCTAACACTTCTTGAAGCTCAAGGATGAAGGAGGAGGCCAAGACGAAGCTCCAGCTTGAATTTGGCGTTGAAAGCTTGTCGGGAGCCCCTCCCTACGGTAGAGGAAGAAGGAGATCGACGGAACCCTCGGAGACAAAAACGGCGGAGAAAAAGTACAAAATGCAGAAGTAGGGCGGAACCTGCGAATTTATAGATTACAGAAATTATAATGCACACGACCAGTGGCGCACGACCAGTGGTCGTGCACACTATATCCAGTGGTAGTGCGTTTGCGCCAGCTAGAACTTGGAAAAATGGAGAGTAGTGCACCCGATCAGTGGCGCACAAACAGTGGTCGTGCGCACTATATCCTGTGATAGTGCACATAGGCATGGTAGAACTAGTAAGAAAAATGGAATCAATGCACACGATCAGTGGCGCTCGACTAGTGGTCGTGCGCTAAGGAATCCACAGAGCGTGCGCGTGTAAAATCACACGATCAGTGGCACTTAGGCAAAAATGGGCCCCAAACCAACCACTGATATGTGCAGACATTCCAGGCAATCACAATAAGAAGTATAATTAATAAAAGTAACAAAAATACACAACCACGGGCCTATATGTTAACTTCCTATGTAAATAAAGATTAGAAGAAATATATACGATAACAAACTAAAAGTGAAGTGCATGTGAAAGAAAACTAGCCCAGATGATTCCAAAAATCAGTGTATAAATAGGACTCATCACACACCCAAACTTACCTGTTTGTGCGTCCCGAGCAAACAAAATCTATGCAGATAGGGAAAATAAACTAGCTATGAGTGTTCCTGCGGCTGGATTCCCGTCTTTCGCTATATCAAATTTTAACATAGTATCAGAGGGAACCGAGGCTTGTGCAGTGAATCAACCGGTAGTTTGCTTTAGTGGTTCTGTGAGTCTAAGTGAACCAGGGTTAAGTGCAATGGAAGGTGATTTGGCAAGAGATCTTGGAATGGAGCTTCTTACATGGACTAACTTTGATAAGTGGAAGTCATGTATGTAAAACTAACTTCTTTGCAAGGACCTTTGAGAGGTGGTTTGCGGAGCAGAAAGGCAAGAGGTTACTGCTGTTACTGGCAATGCTGAAGCGGTGAGAGCTTGGAAGAAGACGAACACAAAAGCAGAGGTTATTCTCAAGCAGGTGATCTCATCGGAGCTCTTGGAATACATCAGTGGATGTCGGTCAGCTGCAGAGATTTGGACTTCCCTTGATGGGTTTTTCAATAAGGACTTGAAGTTGGTTACTGAGGTTGGTACCTCTACTTCCGATCAATAAGAGAGGAGTGTTTCACCTAGGCGTGATGGGAAGAGAAAGGAAGGACCAAGGTGCTATAGATGCCAGCAGCCTGGTCACTTCAAGAAGGTGTGTAAGGTCATCCCACACTCGGTGAACTTTACTCATGTTGGGAGTAAGGCGAAGAACTTGGTTGGGTTGATAACAAGTTATGATACTGATCAGATAAAGGCCAATGATAGTTCGGCTATTTGGCATGAAAGACTGGGGCATGTGGTAATGGACAAGCTGAAATAAATGACGGTGAGGAGCCTTGTGAGTGGCTTGCCTAGATTGTCATCCTTCAAGGACGTTCAAGCCAGTGTGGGATGTCAATATTGTGAAGCTTATTGCTTTACGTTTGATGAGCCGCAGTCCAGGTATAAGGCACCATTGGAGGTTATCTATGGTGATCTGGTGGGGCCAACCATCACCGCTAGTCTTGGAGGCAGCAGGTACATGTTGATATTGGTTGATGACTATATGAGATATACTTGGGTATACTTCATGAAGGATATGTAGAACATGTTCCAGTTGTTTGTGGAGTTCAAAAATTTTGTGGAGGGCCAGCTTGGCCTACAGATCAAGAAGTTGAGAACGGGCAACAGAGGTGGGTTTGACTCAACCGTGTTCTTGAACTTTTACAGGAAGCATGGGATCCAAAGGGAGCTCTCTCGTGAACATACTCCACAACAAAGTGGTGTTGTAGATCAGATGATCCATATTTTAACGGAGACCCGCAAGTGTTGGCTTCACTACAAAGGCATTCCAAAGGCTTTTTGGGCGGATGGGATGGCCTGCACGACACACATCATCAATCGGATTCCTCTGAGTCCGATCAACATAAAGACTCTGTATGAGCTGATGTTCAGGGTAAAGCGTAGCGTGAAGCACCTTCGGGTGTTTGGTTCTACCTACTTTATACACACATATGATCCTCTCAAGACAAAACTATTCTTCGTTGGGTATGATGATCAAAAAGGAGATGGAGGTGTATGGATCATGCAATGAAGAGGTTCATTGTGTCGAGAGACATTGTCTTCGATGAACTGACGTCATATTGGGGTATCTCATATGTGGAGCTAAAGGAGAGCAGGTTAGACGGTGGGCAGTAGGAGGCTGCTACTAAGGTTCAGATGGAGTGTCCTGTGTCACCAGGAGCTCTAGGTTATTCTAGCTCCAGGGCAGAGATGTCTGGTTTAGGAAGCAGGGCGAGCAATGCTCCATATGCTTCTGGATCGAAGATGGTGGTTTTTGGTTCAGGAAGCAGAGGGAGCGGTGCTCTAGGTGCGTCTAGTTCAGGAAGTAGGGGTAGCGATGCTCCAAGTACTTCTAGTTCCAGGGCAGTGGCTTCTTGTTCAGGGAGCAAGGGGAGTATTATTCCGGTTTTGCGAGGGAATGGAGCTGGTTCAAAAGGAGCAGCAGAGGTGGTTAGCCATGATCCGACTCTTCAGAGTTCAAAGAGGGTCACCAACCCACCAACTCAATATAGCAAATGTAACGTAGTGAGCTTGGTCTCATGTTTCCTTACAGGACCTAAGATTGAGCGAGTGTTTTCTAGCTGTGATGACACCACTGGAGTCAAGGAGGTGGATAACACCAAGGTTGAGGAGGTGACTACCCTAAGAGGAGATGGGGCTTGGGATCTGGAGCCCAAGGTTGTTGGTTTTACTCCTATGGCATGCAAGTGGAGGTGAAATTGAAGAAGAGGGCAGAGGGAAGCATGGCTCCTTTCGGGAGATGTTGGAGGGCTCCCTTATGGTATAGGATATGTGGGGTTAGGAATTTATCTTGGACATCTTTTCGAAGGAGCTATCGAAGGGACCATGTGTGAGGTTACTTGAACTGCTGGGGTTGTTCGCGACTTCTCACTTCAAGGGGAAGTGTTGAAAATGGTGAAGTGAAAGTGGAGGATTTGCCAACCTGGGCAATCTGTCTGTACGGTCTATGCAGATAGGACTGGCGATTAGCCAGGCCGGCAGAGTTGCTTCAGTCAGCTTGTTTCTTGGCGGCCTGGGCGATCTGTTCGCGCAATTTCTGCGAATAAAGGTGGTGGCCGGTCAGGCAGGCTTATGCGCATCCAGTAGTTTGTTTCCAGAAGGTAACCGGGCAGATAGCTTCTCTATCCATAGAATACGACAATATGAAGACTGGACTGGAGCTCGAGAGATCTGCATGTAAGGTGTCTTGGTCTAGCTCTGGTGGCGTGGCGGTGGTAGCCGCGGAGTTTTCCAGTTAGAGCGGACTGGTGCTGGATTTCGCTAGGATGCGCAGACTGGTGCCAGTGTCCGCCAGTAAGCATGGACTGGCCCTTGTGGCCGGTGGTTTGGACTTGGTTGGTTCTGAACCAAGTCCAGATTTGCTCAGTCTGGGGTGATCGCTCGGTTAAGTGCAGACTGCTTCTCAGTCTGCCAAGCTCGGCAGGAGTTAGCCTTGTGCATTGGTTGCGAGCTTGGTGAGTGCGGACTGGAGCAGTGTCCTCCTGGGCTTGCGGATTGTATCCCTTATCCGCCGAGTCCTGCTATTATCCTCATGGTGGCTTGGCTGCGGGCTCAAAATGTGCAGGCTGGAGCTGAGTCCTAAGGGCGTGCAAACTGTAGCAGTATCCGCTGGCATGTAGATAGTTGGTGTTCCTACATGGTCTACTGGTGGTGGCTTGCCATAGTTAGCCTTTGGAGACAAGGAAGATAGGGTTGTTGTCCGGCATTGGTGATGCTATTAGCAGTTTGGTTATCCTGCACAGGTCGCGGCGGATAGGTTTGTTGGATCCCTAGTTGATTTGGGCTAGGTTCACTAGCTTAGGATGTGACCCAACATGTATAGCCAGGGTCAAGTTTGTGTCCTAGAGTCTAGGCTAAGTCCTTAGAGCCAACATCAGATGGACCATCTATCTTCAAGATCATCAGAGACTCAAGATTTAGAAGTTTTCAGACTAAGTCAAGTGAGTTCGACATTCGTTGAACTCAGCTCGACGAAAGGTGTTCTGCGCTCGATGATCGTGAGACAATTCTTTGTGCTGAGCTTGATGATCTTAGTTCTCTGTTCGACGAAGACTGAGTTTCTACATCAAGCTAAAGTCAGGACAGCTTCAGAAGTTTTCTAAGTTCAGCTTCAAGCTTTGGCTGATGAATTAGATTCTGAGCTCGACGAACTTGGACCTCAAGTTCTCAACTTCTCAGGTCGACGAAGTCAACTTCTCAGGTCGACAAATGCAGTACTCTACTCGATGAATTCTGAATTCAGAGGATCTTTGTCGATACTTAGGGTTTGTGTCCACACCAGACAATTTGTGTCGACACCAGACAATTAGTGTCGACACCAGACAATTTATGTCGACAACAGAAGATTTGAGTCGACATTAAGATCAATCAGTCGACACCAACTTATGTCGACACAAAATATCAGCAGATGCAGAATATTTGGCTAAGTCCACAATCTTTCTTCACTCGACGAATCTGGATCTCAGCTCGACGAATGGAGACTGTCTGTTCGACAAATGAAGATTATCTGGTCGACGAACTCAAGCTCAGCTCGACGAACTCAAGCTCAGCTCGACGAACTCAAGATCAGCTCGACGAACTCAAGCTCAGCTTGACAAACTCAAGCTCAGCTCGACGAATTGTGTTCTTCGGTCGACGATTCCAGACTAGGACTTCTTCAGGTTTCCCGTCCCGTTTCTTGGCAATGATTCCTGAACAATTAATGCCAGATCTTCTCGGAATGTTACCATTGGAACGCGCATTAACTATGGACTATTACATGCCATTTTTTCATGGGACAGTGTGGGGTATTACATCCACATTAACCCAGATTTGATGAAGTCACCCTGAAACTAAGATGAATTAAGTTGTATTTGATGCTTGGTTTGAGTTATATGTTTGCAGGAATTTCACTGGAAAGTGTTGACCAATGTCAGTCCACAGTGGGTCACCAAACACAGGAACTGTACAATGTAATCCCTCAATGCATATTCTAAGGTGTTGACTCATGTGTGGTCTCTCTATTGGGATACATTTCATATTCAAGCTATTGGACTATGGGAAAGAAATTGGAAGTTGACTACTCTAGAAGAAACAGTTTTCCAACATCAACAATTTCTCTAAGTCTTTTACTCGAGTAGGTCTATAGCTACTCGAGTAGTTTGGGTATAATTTACTCGAGTAAAGGAACCTTGTACTCGAGTACTTAAGTGTGTCTCTCGTGTAGCTATGTCACCTACTCGAGTAGACATAGTCATATACTCGAGTAGCATACTTATATAATCGAGTAGATTACTCTTTATACCCGTGTATTAAAGAGTTCACTCATCAAAATTTTTCTAAGTCATGTACTCGAGTAAGTATACTCACATACTCGAGTAGATAGAATCATACTCGAGTAGTTCATTATACCTACTCGAGTAGATTATGTTTCACTCGTGTACCTTGATATTTTTTCTACTCCAGAATTTTCTAAGTCTTTTACTCGAGTAGAACTTTCACCTACTCGAGTAGATTACTTCCTCTCGAGTAGTTTAGTTCAACTACTCGAGTAGATCTTGCTGATATCTTCAGAATTCATTCTAATTATCCCACTCGAGTAGTCCTTCATGTACTCGAGTAGTTTATGTAATATACTCGAGTAGTTCTTCAAGTACTCGAGTAGATCCTTTATGTACTCGAGTAAGTCTCTCTACATACTCGAGTAGTTGTGTCTGCTTACTCGAGTAGTTGATTTCTACTTACTCGAGTAGCCCATCTTTATATACCCGAGTATATTCTTCCCCATGTACTCGAGTAGTTATTCAACTACTCGAGTAACTATTCACTTACTCATGTATATGGCTGAACCTTCTTTGAAATTTTGCTAAGTCCTTTTTCTGACGGGATTTTGAAATCACGCGACATGATTGGTCCACGTGTACATCATTATGACCGATTATGACCGTTAGTCTCTTCTATATAAGGTCTTATCAGAAAATGACAAACCCTAAGTATTCTCTAAGCTTTCATTGTCAATTCATTTTAAGAAAGTTCTTCAGCTGACTCCTCTCTGATTTTCGCAAAACGGAAGCCGCCGCCGCCGCCTTCTTCTCCGGCCAAAGCTTCTACTTTCAGAGGACTATTCTGAAGAAAGTTATAGATCGAGATCGACTTCGCTGATCATATTCTCTCTTGATTTCTATAAAAGCGAGTAAATCCAGATCGAAGCCGAGAACTTCTTCACCGATTTCTAAAAGTTCTACAAAGTTGAAAAGAAGAAGATCCTGGCCGTTTCATTCAGATCTGAGTGATTTACTGTTTGTATTCTTGTAAACCTCATTTTATTCTTGTAGGAGAAATCTTCTCCGAGTGTAGGAGTTCTTCACTCCGAGTTTGTAGGAAGTGTTATCTTCCGAGGTGTAGATCCCTCTATTTGGATCGAGTTTGTAGGAACTTTGTTCCGAGGGTAGGATCGATTTTTGATCCGAGATAGTGGAGTAGCCGAGTCTAGTTGATTGCTAGATCGGTGAGGGAAAGTGGATGTACCCAAGGTTGGGGAACCACTATAAATATTGTGTCGTCTGTGATATTGGTAGATCGTTCTGTGCTGTGCTCTAACTATTTTTTTATTCTGCAAAAGACACACAACTCACCTATTCACCCCCCTCTAGGTGATTTAGGTTGACAACCGTTTTCTTTCAATTGGTATCAGAGGGAGGTTGATCGTCAAAAGGTCAACACCTTGATCAGATCCAAATCTGTTGTCTGAAAGATTCTACCATGAAATGGACAAGGGCAAAGATTTCGCCAAGCTTCCACTGTGCAACAAAAATAACTTTCCCATGTGGAAAGAAAGGATAAAATTTTTCATGGAAGCTGTGGATCCAAGGATCTTCATGATCATTGAAGAAGGTCCTTACATTCCCATGACTGTGTCCACTATCGACCCTACCAAGAAAGTTCCCAAAAAGCTAATGGATCTCGACAAAGACGAGATTGCACTTGTCTCTCTCGACAAGAAAGCTAAGAACATTATAGCAAGTGCAGTCGATGACTCGATGCTGCAGAATTTGATTCACTGTCAATCAGCTAAGGAGATGTGTCATTCCTTAGTCACTTTGATGGAAGGAACTGAAGAAGTAAGGGATGATCGGAGATCCCTTCTCAATCAAAAATATGAAGCGTTCCGACAAGGGAACAAGGAAACAATTGCCGACACCTTTGAGAACTTCTTCAAAATTATAAATGGCCTAAGGTCACGTCTTCACCAACAGAGAACTGAACGACAAATTCTTGAGATCCCTAACCAAGGAATGGTATAACAAGGTATGCGCCATCAGGGAGTTCGGGAAGCTAGCTGAAACGGACCCGCAAAATCTCTTTGGAAAGCTTATGTCTTATGAACTCCAAATTAATACAAGAAAAGCTGAAGAAGAGAAGGGCAGGTCTGCACTAAAGGAGAAATCTGTCGCTCTGAAGGCTGACACCTCCAGAAAGACTAAGGCTGCATCCCCCGCTCCAGCTCCAGAAGTTGATGAAGAAGAAGAAACATCAGAACCTAGCACCTCAGGCTCTGAACTTTCTGAAGGAGAGTTCTCCTTACTCTCAAGGCAATTCAAGAAGTTTCTCAATAAAAAGAAACAATGGAAAGGCAAGGATGCCTCATATAGAAGATCGTGATGCGATGACGATCGACAAAGAAAAGGCTCAAGCAGCCACGAAAGGTATAATACTAAATAGAACAAATACATTTCAACTGACATCATTTGCTACTGCTGTAATAAGCCAGGTCACGTCATTGCTGACTGCCCTCACAAGAAGAAGGAGGGTGGTAGAAGAGAAGACAAGAAATCTTCACACAACAAGAAAAGGAAAGAGAAGAGCCTCATAGCCAAAAGGAGCAAGAATCTCAGCGACTCCGACTCATCTGAGTCAAGCGAAGAAGAAGAAGCTTACTTTGGGCTAATGGCTGAAACAGATGATGAACAAGAGCCCCAGTTCACTGGGAAGGTAAACTCTCATACCCCTCTTTCATAGTCTGAAGTCTCTGAACATGATTGCGAGGGTAGCTCCTCTGACGATGAGTCAGAATTGATGGCCCAGTACAAGGAGTTAATCATGGATTACGACAAATGTCGTCGAGTCGTGAAGACTCAGGCTAAAGAGATCAAATCTCTAAAAGCCAAATAGAGCAACTTGAGAGAGAAAGTCGCAAAGACTGACTCCCTTGAGGAAAACTTCAATAACACTATTGAAGAATATAACAAGGCTCTTGAGCACCTTGACCTGAAGGAGAAGATCATCAAAGGATTGGAAGCCGAACTTGCGGCTGAAAGGAAAATTGTTGAAAGTTTCTCGAAGCCCAAAACAGTTCTTCCATTCGTTGCTGAATTCTCAGCGGAGGCCAAGGGAGCTGGACTAGGCCATGAAGAAGCTCCTAGTAAGTCCTCTAGGAGAAATAAGAATCAACCGAAAAATAAGGCCGCCAAAAAGGCCTTAGCCGAAGAAAAGGGAAAGGCCCCTCAAAATCAAACCACATTCAAAAAGGTCATCTTTCCATCAAATGAGTTTGATTTTGACTCATCATACGGGCACTTTGCTAGGCCTACTTATGTAGAGTCAAAGTCCTGCTATCAAGGATGGGCTAGACCCTGAAACTTTGGCGAAAGTGTTTTTAAGGCACCTTATGAAGAAGTTATTCTTCAGAGCTATGGCCCTTTCAATCATGGGCACAACTTCAAGAATGCACCAAAGACCAAGCCTGTTGTAGAGAAGCCCATAAATGAGAAGAAGCCATGTGATTGCCATCATCATGAGGCATCTTCCTCCAAGAATGCTACCCCTGCTAGACCTAAGTTCCAAAAGGTCAAGCAGGAGATCTTGAGGCAAAGGTACAACAGATTTGACTGTTGGTGCTGTGGCAAGGTTGGTCACTTCGCCATAGATTGCTGGTTCAATTCCAGAAATGCTGCATCCCCTCATGTCAGCAATATGAGAAAGACCGCTCATAATGCTAACACTCGTAGGGGGAGCACTCTAACCCAAGACCAAGGACCCAAACGTATTTGGGTTCCTAAGGCAAATTGATTGTGATTGCAGGGATGTACAAAGGCCAACAAAACGCCTTTCTGGTACTTGGACAGCGGATGCTCTCGGCATATGACCGGGACTAGAAGCCTCATTCAGAACTTTACACCAGTCGTGAACAGACCAAAGGTCATCTTTGGAAGTTCAGACCGTGGAATTACTAGAGGTTATGGTATGATTACTAACGGCAATGTATCCTTCTCGGATCTGGCATATGTCGAAGGATTGGAACACAATCTCATTAGCATAAGCCAACTCTGCGATAAAGGATACATAGTTGTGTTCCATGCTGACAAGTGTCTGATAAAATCCGTTGACAATATGGAAATGATTCTATCCGGCACTCGAAGCAGGAATATTTTCTATTTAAATTTCATCTGTATAGATTTCTCTACACCAGTGTGTCTTTTAGCAAAAGATAGTGCGTCTCTTGGTGACCAATGGCACAAGAGACTAGCACATATTAATTTCAAAACAATTAATAAACTATTTTCAATGAACTTAGTACGTGATGCCCCAAATGTCAAATACGTCAAAGACAGACCTTGTCATGCATGCGTAAAAGGCAAGCAAACAAGGGCTACCTTTAAAAGCATTATTGGCAAAGACTCTAACAGATATCTCCATCTATTGCACATGGACATGTTTGGTCCACTGCAGATTAGAAGCTTGGGAGGTAAGGACTATACATTGGTAATTGTTGATGACTACTCGCGCTTTGCGTGGGTGTTCTTTCTGAAACACAAGTCAGATACCTTCGACATTTTTACTAATTTTGTCAGGCAAGTCCAGAATGAATACAACTGCTCCATAGTCAGAATCAGAAGTGACAATGGAACAGAGTTCAAATCTGGGGCCATGACAGAATTCTGTGAAAGCTTAGGTATCTTTTATAAGTTTTCATCTCCTCGTACTCCATAACAAAATGGAGTGGCTGAGAGAAGGAACAGAACACTCATAGAGGCCTGCAGGACCATGTTGAGTGATGCTTCACTACCAGAGTACTTCTGGGCTGAGGCCGTCAACACTGCATGCCATGTGCAAAATCGAGCACTCATAAACAAAGACCACAATAAGACATCTTACGAACTTCTGAAAGGCAGGAAACCAACAGTCTCTTACCTTAGAATCTTTGGCTGTAAATGCTTCGTACTTAACAATGGTAAGTATCATACCACCAAGTTCAGCGAAAAGAGCTTTGAAGGTATTTTTGTAGGATACAGTAGTCATAGTAAGGCATATAGGATATTTAATAGAAAAACCCTGGTGGTGGAAGAATCGATACATGTTGTATTTGATGAGACGAGCTTGCTACAAAGCAATCCGTCTAGTGTGCTCATTGAAGATGCAGGTGAAAAGCTGAAAGAAACTAGCTTGGATGATCCGTCCGAAGACAAAGGCGAGAAGTTCATTAAGATCACCACTCCAACTCCCATTTGAGAGGCTGATGATCAAAATGAAGAAGTCATCCAGGATGAAGAAACCACTATGGTGCTTGAAGATAATCCAGATGTAAGAACTCTAGAGCTCAGACATCTGAAGGATCACCCCATGGACTAGATCATAGGAGATCCCTGGGATGGTGTCAGAACTCGGAGAGGTACAACTAATGATAATTTTCATTTGAGTTTTCTCTCACATGTTGAACCAAAGAAATTTGAAGAAGCAAACTCAGACGCATCATGTATAATGGCAATGGAAGAAGAGCTAAATCAGTTCAAGCGCTGCAATGTGTGGATGCTGGTTCCAAGACCCAAAGAAAAGAATATCATTGGAACAAAATGGGTCTACAGGAACACGATGGATGAAGACGGAACTATCATAAAGAACAAGGCCAGACTCGTCGCTAAAGGCTATCATCAAGAAGAAGGAATCGACTTCGACCAGACATAAGCTCCTTTGGCAAGGCTGGAGGCAATAAAGTTATTCCTAGCATATGCTGCTTTCAAAGGCTTCACCGTCTATCAGATGGACGTGAAGTCGGCCTTCCTGAATGGTAACATAAAGGAGGAAGTGTATGTGGAACAACCTCCAGGTTTCGTTGATCCTAACTTTCCTGATCATGTCTATTTTCTGCACAAGGCCCTATATGGTCTGAAATAAGCTCCTAGAGCTTGGTATGAAACGTTGTCTACCTTTCTACTTGAGAATAAGTTCACAAGGGGAAAGATAGACAAGACATTATTTCTTAAGGAAATAAAAGGCAAGATTTTGCTAGTGCAAATCTATGTCGACGACATTATTTTTGGCTCTACCGATGACAACCTCTGCAAAAAGTTCTCAAAATTTATGCAAGGGAAGTTTGAAATGAGCAGTATGGGCGAGCTGAAGTATTTCTTAGGGCTTCAGGTGAAACAATCTAAAGATGGAATTTTCATCTCACAGACCAAGTTCACCAAAGAACTAATTAAGAAATTCGGAATGGAGAACGCAACCTCTATGAGGACTCCAATGGGCTCAACTATGTCTCTGGATAAGGATGAAAAAGGGAAACCTTTTGATGAAACCAAGTACAGAAGCATAATTGGATCCTTGCTCTACCCTACTGCCAGTAGGCCTGACATAATGTTTTCAACATGTGTCTGTGCTAGATTTCAGGTGAACTCTAAGGAATCTCATTACGCTGCTGCAAAGCGGATCCTGAGATACCTTAAAGGCACACCAAATCTTGGCTTATGGTACCCAAGAAGTAATGACAGCGAACTAATTGGATTTTCAGATGCAGATTTTGCAGGTAGCAAAGACGACCGGAAAAGCACCTCAGGGACTTGCCAATTCTTCGGAAAAAGGCTAATCTCCTGGAGTAGCAAGAAGCAGAACTGTGTCGCAATCTCAACGGCCGAGTCAGAGTATATCTCTGCAGGCAGTTGTTGTGCACAGTTGCTATGGATAAAGAATCAGTTCGAGGACTACAACCTGCAGTTCAAGGATATTCCCTTGTACTGTGATTCCTCCAGCGCAATTGCAATATCCAACAATCCAGTCTCCCACAGCCGGACAAAGCATATCGAGCTAAGGTATCACTTCATCCGGGAACATGTGGAGCATGGAGACATAGATCTCCAATATGTGCCCACAGATAGGCAAGTTGCAGATATCTTCACAAAGCCGCTAGACGAAACCAAGTTCTCGTTCTTCAAGACTGAGCTTGGGATGCTCAACAAAGCGGACTAAAGAAGGCTGGATACCTAAGAGGCAAGTAATTGCAAGGGGTTAGTCAAAATCTACTTTTCCTCAACTTTTTCAAAATTCAACTCGAGAAGCATGACATACTCGAGTATGTGACTTCCCTACGCGAGTCAAGGCAGACCTACTCGAGTAACTACTAACATACTCGAGTACTCTTCTCTACCTACTCGAGTATAAGACTGTGCCTACTCGAGTATCTACTGACCTACTCGAGTAAGTCATCTATCTACTCAAGTATTTTATTTTTTTTCTCCACCTACTCGAGTACTCTCTGCAGACCTACTCGAGTAACTCTCATACCTACTCGAGTAGTCTATCTCTCTCTCGTGTTCTGTTTCCCAGATTTTGAAAATTGTTCTATTCGCCACCCAAGGCTCAATGCCACCTCTTTCTTCAAATTAATTAGCAGTAATTTAAGAGTTATATATATGAAATTCTGAAGACTCAAACCTACACGACATCATTTCTTTCTCTCGAGTACCCTCTGCCTCTTCGCCTACCCTGCCGACTCGCCTCCGTCGCTGTTGCAGAGCCGCCTCTCTCAATTCTTCCAGTCAATCGCATCCATGGCGACTTCCTCCAAGATCGGCGTCTGCTCAGAACTAGTCACCGAGGGTATTGCAGAGCTCTCCGATAATTTCCACAACCTCCTCATTCGCCTCGACACCGCCGGCCTCTCCTTCATTCTCCAGGAACCCTGTCGCGTTCTATTACCCGAAGTTGCCGAACTCTTCTCCAATCTCAAGGTCAGAAGAAATGGAAAAGTCCTAAAATCCAAAGTGAAGGGGTTGAAACTCAAGTTCACCAAGACCTCTGTATCTCAGCTTCTCCGTCTGCCGCTTATCGATCAGGAAGATGAGTTAGATGATGAAGACTCTGACCGAACAGCTCTTTTCTGTGGCATTTCTCCTAACACTCAGTATATTAAGAGATCAGACATGAACGCTGAAGGAAAATTTCTAGTTGATATTATTGGCAAAATTCTACTATGCAAGACTCACTCCATCAGAGACATTCCTTTATATTTCTTCGATATAATGCAAGCAATTATCTGCCGCAAGAAATACCAATTTGGTATGCTGATTTTGGACAAAATCAAGGACAACATGAAATCCCCCAACTACGCAAGAATTATTTCTCTGCTCCTCCATGAAACAGATCCTGAAGTCTTCAACTTCTCCAAAGGGACCCCACTTCACCACATGAAGAAGGTCTCCATCTCTTCAATTCAGAGATGGGATCTCAAGCTAAAGAATTCTGCCCAAGCTGCAAAGGTTTCAGAAATTCCAGAAGTTCCAGCTGTAGAGGATAGGATGCCATCTCCCTCTCCTCATCATGTGGCCAGCTCCTCTGGAACACCAAGTGAGGGGGAGCCTGCTCCTTCTATCCCAGTCAGGCAGCCCTCTCCTCAGCTAGAAATTCCATCCCTACCTCATACACCACAGAGTCCAGCTACTCCTTCAGATCAAGTACCTCAAGACACTCTTCTGTCCACAGCTGCTGCCATAGATGCTATGATTGCAGAGCTCTCTGAAGAAGTGCTCCCTCCTCCTCCTCTATCTCCTCCAGCTCCAACCACTGAACATCAGAAGGACTTCTCTCCAGTACAGTCTCCTGCCCATTCTCCAGCCAGAACTCCAACACCTTCTCCAAATCCTCCAGTAGACAAGCCAGACACCATTCTTATTTCTGATGAGCCTTCTCCTGAGCCAGCTGAGGCCCCTCTCAGAAATCTAGACTTCTCTCTTCCTCAGGATACAGAAGAAGGGGTTGCTCTCTCTCCCACCATCAGAGCTCACAGCTCTGTGATAATTGAAGAACTAGCTCCTTGGGTACCTCCCTCTCTCCCTACTGCTGCCCCCTCTACTGCTGCTGTTACAGTCTCCTCCTCCTCAGATTTCCTGCAAGACATCACAATTCTTCTTCAAGAACAAAGACATCATTTTGATACCTCTCTAAAGGTGGTCACTGACAAGGTAACTGCTCTTGAGTTTGAGATGAGCAGAGGTTTTGCTGAAATTCAGCATAACACTGACAAGCTCAAGTACCTATTCCAACTTGGTGGCAAAGCCCTTGACCATACTATCACTAGTGTGGGCAATGTTATGGAACAAGGGGTCACCCTGGCCAACAATCAGATGGAGCTAGACCAGAGGAATAAAGCCAACAAGATGAAGATCTATGAAGAAGTGGGCCTTTTCAAAGATGATGCCATATCCCAGCTCTCTGTTGAAATCAGAAAGGGGGAGGGTTGATAAAAGAACTCAAAGAACAGGTAGAAAAATCTACTGCTCAGAAGACAGATGAATGACAAGCTCATGTGAAGACCATTCATGCTGATGTGCTAGCCCAAATACAGAGTGTCAAATTTCACACATATGACACTGCTGTCTGGATGCACAATCAGATCTTGCCAGATCTTGCAGTTGACCCAAACATCATTCCCCATCATCTCAACCCTCTAGCTACAGATGTCACTGCCCCAGCTGTTCCTCTGCAACCCTCCTTCTCTCCCAAGCCTGGAGACTCAGTTGCTCCACCAGATACTTATGTTCTAGGCTGGGAAGAAGATCCTGCTGATATATTCCTTCAAGCTCCTCCAGAGATCAGAACCTCCAAGAAGAAAAGGAAGTATGGTGAAGTCCCCTCTGCTAGCAGGACTACTCCTTCCAAAGCCACTAAACATGCTGAAGCCTGGTCTCCAACCTCCAAGTCTCTAATTTGGACACACTCAGGCTATTTTTGGATCTAAATGAGAACAGGAACATTCATTACAGTTCCCAGGAATGGGAGTTATATGAAAAATCTATGCTAAAAAGGAGGATCCATGACAGAGAGTTTGGGAGAAATAACCCTGCTGCTCCTCCAAGGCCCCCTAAATATTTCCCTAAGCCATTCAGCTATCTAAGGAGACAGCAAGAAAAGATGGATAAGCAGCAATCCCAAGCCTAAAACTAAAAGATGATGAGAAATTGAAATGACAAGCTGTAGACATGATGTTTTTGGAAATTTACATATATACAATTCTTCATTCCTGTCTAATTATCCTTTTCATTGTCTATCGCTTACCTGCTCATATTTTTCTACTTAGTTTCTTTTATGTCCATAATTCACCTTAGTGTAAAGGGTTCTGACTTCAACAAATAGGGGGGGATTGTTGGGTATTACATCCACATTAACCCAGATTTGATGAAGTCACCCTGGAATTAAGATGAATTAAGTTGTATTTGATGCTTGATTTGAGTTATATGTTTGCACGAATTTCACTGGAAAGTGTAGACCAATGTCAGTCCACAGTGGGTCACCAAACACAGGAACTGTGCAATGTAATCCCTCATTGCATATTCCAAGGTGTTGACTCATGTGTGGTCTCTCTATTGGGATACACTTCATATTCAAGCTATTGGACTATGGGAAAGAAATTGGAAGTTGACTACTCTAGAAGAAACAGTTTTCCAACATCAACAATTTCTCTAAGTCTTTTACTCGAGTAGGTCTATAGCTACTCGAGTAGTTTGGGTATAATTTACTCGAGTAAAGGAAACTTGTACTCGAGTACTTAAGTGTGTCTCTCGTGTAGCTAAGTCACCTACTCGAGTAGACATAGTCATATACTCGAGTAGATTACTCTTTATACCCGAGTATTAAAGAGTTCACTCATCAAAATTTTTCTAAGTCATGTACTCGCATAAGTATACTCACATACTCGAGTAGATAGAATCATACTCGAGTAGTTCATTATACCTACTCGAGTAGATCATGTTTCACTCGTGTACCTTGATATTTTTTCTACTCCAGAATTTTCTAAGTCTTTTACTCGAGTAGAACTTTCACCTACTCGAGTAGATTATTTCCTCTCGAGTAGTTTAGTTCAACTACTCGAGTAGCTCTTGCTGACATCTTCAGAATTCATTCTAAGTATCCCACTCGAGTAGTCCTTCATGTACTCGAGTAGTTTATGTAATATACTCGAGTAGTTCTTCCAGTACTCGAGTAGATCCTTTATGTACTCGAGTAAGTCTCTCTACATACTCGGGTAGTTGTGTCTGCTTACTCGAGTAGTTGATTTCTACCTACTCGAGTAGCCCATCTTTATATACCCAAGTATATTATTCCCCATGTACTCGAGTAGTTATTCAACTACTCGAGTAGCTATTCACTTACTCGTGTATATGGCTGAACCTTCTCTGAAATTTTGCTAAGTCCTTTTTATGACGGGATTTTGAAATCACGCGACATGATTGGTCCACGTGTACATCATTATGACCGATTATGACCGTTAGTCTCTTCTATATAAGGTCTTATCAGAAAATGACAAACCCTAAGTATTCTCTAAGCTTTCATTATCAATTCATTTTAAGAAAGTTCTTCAGCCGACTCCTCTTTGATTTTCGCAAAACGGAAGACGTCGCCGCCGCCTTCTTCTCCGGCCAAAGCTTCTACTTTCAGAGGACTATTCTGAAGAAAGTTACAGATCGAGACCGACTTCGCTGATCATATTCTCTCTCGATTTCTCTAAAAGCGAGTAAATCCAGATCGAAACCGAGAACTTCTTCACCGATTTCTGAAAGTGCTACAAAGTTGAAAAGAAGAAGATCCTGGCCGTTTCATTCAGATCTGAGTGATTTACTGTTTGTATTCTTGTAAACCTCATTTTATTATTGAAGGAGAAATCTTCTCCGAGTGTAGGAGTTCTTCACTCCGAGTTTGTAGGAAGTGTTATATTCCGAGGTGTAGATCCCTCTGTTTGGATCGAGTTTGTAGGAACTTTGTTCCGAGGGTTGGATCAATTTTTGATCCGAGATAGTGGAGTAGCTGAGTCTAGTTGATTGCTAGATCGGTGAGGTAAAGTGGATGTACCCAAGGTTGGGGAACCACTATAAATCTTGTGTCGTCTTTGATAATGGTAGATCGTTCTGTGTTGTGCTCTAACTATTTTTTATTCCGCAAAAGACGCACAACTCACCTATTCACCCCCCTCTAGGTGATTTAGGTTGACAACCGTTTTCTTTCAGACAGTTAGGAAAATTATTGATTGTTGCTTCCTTCCAAGGCTGACTGCAATTACTGCTCAAACATTCAAATTTCGAATGTTCTCAGTCAGTCAATAGACAAAAAAGGAGAAGAATCAATCAGTAAGAGATAGCAAGCAATACAGACAATCAGACAGACACTCAGATTGCATAGAAGAACAATCATACTCAAATCAAAAGTTCTACTGCAACCAGCCTTGACCAGATAACAACTTCATCAAGAAGAAGAAGAACATTCAAATACTATCAAGAGTCTTCTTCCTTCAACTTTACAGGACAACTTCAAAGGACAACAAATTTCAATCTGTCAAAGAAGTTCCTGAAGCATCTCTGCTCCAGGCACTCTAGGTCTTTGAAGACATATCACCCTGAAGCAGTGCTCCAGCATTCCTGATTAATTCAAGATCTCAGGGGGAGCAACCTGCTAACATCAATCCACAGTCTTCTCAGTTGTTTTGAGAAAGAGAAGACACCATCACCTTATTTCCAATTCCTGTACAGGGTTATAATTCGCTTCAAAATTATTCTGGTTGCAAGTCTCCTTCCAAAAGACTTGAGGTTTTGGTTTTTGAGCACCTGAATAAAAGCTCATTGGTGTCAGGCACCTGATCAAAAACCTGAGTGGATTCCTACTAGGGTGGTAGAAGAGTGGATGTACCAAGGTTGGGGAACCACTACAAAATTTCTTATGTCGTCTGGTTGCCCTTTATTTTTGTTTTGGCTGTGCTCTGTGATTGCTTAGTTTGCTGTGTTTATTTATTTTATTTGCTGACTTGTTCACTTAGGAATACAATAAAAGTTGTAAAGATTTTTTTAAGAGAGCACTATACTCTATTCACCCCCTCTAGGGTATTTCAGATCTAGCCTGCACTTTCAATTGGCATCAAAGCGAGGTTGGTTAACATACCATACCTTAATTGGTTGTACATGCTAACACCTGAACCACAAAGATCCCTCTTGTTAGATCTGTTTGTTTGTTTTTGTTATTAGATTTATTTCTTCACAGAAATGGCCTAAAACAAAGATTATGCAAGCATCAGACCTCCAGTTTGCAATCTCAACAAGTTTGCCATCTGGAAGGCAAGAATCAGATTATATATGAATTTTATTGATGAGGATATTTTTTCTATTATCTTGACAGGTGTACCTCCAACACCTGCAGCTTCTACAAGCACCTCCACCAACATGACTGCAGTGCCCCTACAGAAAACAATGATGCCTACAAGAAATCCAAAATGGCTGATGTAAAGGCAATGAATATCTTGGCTCAGACAATGTCAGATGACATATTTCAAAAGGTGGTTGAGTGCACCTCAGCCAAGGCCATTTGGGATTCCCTCAACCAAATGGTAGCTGGCTCAGCAGATGAGAGAAAAGACAGGAGATTCAATCTCATCTCCCTGTATGAGAACTTCAAAAAGGATGAGAAAGAATCAGTGGTTGATATGTATAATAGGTTGAGCTCAATCATCAATGAGCTCAAAACCTTGGACAAGGACATCACCCTGACAGAGGTGAATGATAAGATATTGATGTGCTTCCCCAGCTAATGGGATTCCAGAATCTGGCCAATCAAAGAAGCCAGAAGCCTAAATAAGATATCAACTGAATCTCTGCTAGGCAAATTAAAATCCTATGAGCAGCTGATAAAATCAAGAGAAGTAGCAGAACAGAAGGCAACAACTCCAGTGAGAAACGAGAACATCATAGCCTTCAAAGCATCTGAGGATTGTGAGACATCAACTTCCAATGAGGAACTCATGAGCCTCTTTGCCAAAAGGTTCTATAAGATGGCTAGAAAGGATTTCAGAAGGAAATCATCCAGACAGGATGATAATCCCAAGTATGACAAGACACCAACCAAGGAGGTTGTGTGCTTTGGGTGCAGAAAGCCTGGACATTACATCTCAGAATGTCCAGAAAACCAGAAGAAGGACAAGAGCAGAGAAAAGGACTCCAGGAGAAAACACAGCAGCAGACCCTCCTCCAGCAAATATAAAAAGAATGACAAGGGCTTTGTTGCTGAGACTTGAGTGACACTGAAGAAGAATCATCCTCTTCCAGCTAATGTGAAGAAAAAGAAGAAGCTAGATCCAAGGAGATTTACCTAATGGCAATTGATGCCTCTAGGAGCTGTTCTAGATCAGAAGAAGAATCTGAAGATGAAGCAGCCTCAGACTCAGAGGCAGAGCAGGTTCTTTCTAATTTTGATTTTAATTCTGATTCATTCAAAATTGATTTCAATGCCATGTGTTTAGATTTAATTAGCTCAGAAAATGAAATAAAAACTCCGAGAGAAAGTTTAGGAAATCTTGAATCAGTTAACTCAGAAAACATAAAGCTAACAGACCAATTAACCCTAGCAAATGAACAAATAATTAAATTAAAATCTGAATTATGTGAGGACAAACAACTTGAGCAATCTCTCAATGGGAGAAGTATCAAGCTGATGGACATTACAAGCACAGTGAATGCCAGATTAAATGGCAAGCTGGGCTTGGGTGCTTCATCAAGTTTACTCCCCATAATTAAGAAAAATATACTTTCAACTCCCATCAAGTTTATTTCTGCAAAGAGAAAAGAAAAGATTATAAACAAACCATTGTCTGAAAACAATCCAAAACCTATAGACAAGAGAAACAGAAATCAGAAAACAGTTAATAAAAACAAGGTTCAGTAGCATTCGTCGAACTCAGATCGACGAAATGTGGCCAGTTCGTCGAACCCAGATCGACGAACGCTGAACGCAAATTTTAGTAATAACAATTCGTCTAACTACGATCGAAGAACTGTGTATGGTTCGTCGAGCAGAGGTCGACGAACTTGGGGCGCAGAAGATGACTACTGTCATTCTCTGAGCAGAGATCGACGATCTCAGCCCTATTCGTCGAACTTTGGTCGATGAACTTACAACAATTCGTCGAACCCAGAAAGACCAAACTTAAATCATTTCTCCTACAGAAATTTTAAGCCAACTAATAAGACATTTAATCCAGTAGCTGATTGGGTTATTCCACCTAGGAGATATCACCCCTTAGGTTATAAATCTCAACCTACTTTATCAGTTATTTCCAGCTTTTCATTTCAACCAAATAAAGGACCCAAGGTAACCTGGGTCAAGAACAATTAAGCTTTGTTTTTCATTATTGTTACAGGTGAAGAACTGTCCAAGGGTGAGTCAGACTTAGTACTTGGACAGTGGTTGCTCCAAGCATATGACAGGCAGCAAGCAAATTTATCCAATTACAAGTCCAAGCTTGGACCAACGGTGATTTTTGGAGATTCAAAGAGTGGCCAATCAGAAGGATATGGAGCAGTCAAGATTAGCACAGTCACTTTCAAGAAAGTAACATATGTAAGAGGATTCAAACATAACCTAATATCCATAAGTCAATTATGTGATGAAGGTTATCAGGTACACTTTAACTCTACTTCCTGTTCTATTATTGATAATGAAAACAAAACTGTTTTAATTAGACTTAGACAAGGCAACATATATCTAGTAGATTTTATTTCTGCCAAAACTGATGTTTGTTTACTCAATATCAATAGTAATCAAAATGAGTTATGACATAAAAGATTAGGACATATAAACCTTAAGAATATATCTACGTTATCTAAAGACAACCTTGTTAGAGGTTTACCTTCTGGCCCCTACAAGAAGGAAAGCCTATGCAGGGCTTGTCAATTAGGCATGCAAACAAAAACTAATTTTAAATCCATTAATAAAAGTGATTCACCTAGGATATTGTATTTGCTTCATGTGGATCTATTTAGACCCATTGCAGTACAAAGCCTAGGAGGGAAGTCTTATACTTTAGTGATTGTTGATGACTTCTCTAGATTCAGTTGGGTAGCCTTTCTGAGAGCTAAGTCAGATACATTCAATGTTCTTACAGATTTTCTCAGGACCATAGAGATTGAGTTCTCTACTCATGTTGCATTGATCAGAAGTGATCATGGCACAGAGTTTGAGTCTCTTCTTATGCATGAGTTCTGTGAGAAGGAAGGTATCAGGCAGTGCTTCGCAGCTCCTAGAACTCCCCAACAAAATGGGGTTGCTGAAAGGAAAAATAGGACACTCATTGAATCTATAGCTATATTATTAGCAGATGCTTACATGCCTCTATCTTTTTGGGCAGAAGCTGCAAATACTGCTAATTATGTCCTGAATAGAAGTCTTATACATAAGCTGAAAAATAAGACCCCCTATGAATTACTTAAAGGGAAGAAACCTAAAATCACTTACTTTAAAGTTTTTGGTTATATTTGTTATATTCACACAAATAACAAGAGATACATTAGAAAGTTTGAGGCTAAGGCTGAAGAAGAGATTTTTCTAGCATCCTCCCAAGTAAGCAAGGCCTATAGTGTTTTTAATAAATCATCCCTTAAAATTGAAGAGTCTGTTCATGTATCTTTTGATGAAGCTAACATGTCTTATAAGGAGAAAGAGATTTCTACCAATAGCTTTTTACAGGTTCCACAACTATGTGAGTCTATGGATGGACTAAACCTTACCCAAGAGGTATCAACTCATCCTACTCCACAGGTTGCTGAAGATAATGAAGAAGAGATTCAAGTGGAAGTGGATGAACTTCCCTCAACAGCTAGTACCATTCCTCAAAAGGAATTAATTACAGAAGCTATTGCTCAGCAAACTCCACCAACTGATCTTGTCACACTTAGAGATCACCCCAGATCTCAAGTGATTGGAGACATTTTAGTAGGTGTACAGACAAGGCATCAAATCAACCAAGATTTGATGCATGCCTGTTTTCTCTCTCAAATTGAACCTCTCACCATCTTTGAAGCAGAGCAAGATCCCCACTGGATAATTGCAATGAAAGAGGAACTAAATCAGTTTGAGAGATGTAGAGTTTGGGATTTGGTTCCAAGACCCCATGACTACCCAGTTATTGGAACCAAATAGGTCTACAGGAACAAGCTAGATGCCCAAGGGAACATTGTGAGAAACAAGGCTAGGCTTGTTGCTCAAGGCTACAGGTAAGAGGAGGGAATTGATTATGACCAAACCTTTTCCCCTGTTGCAAGGTTAGAGGCCATAAGAATATTCCTAGCCTATGCAGCTCACAGGAGATTCAAAGTGTTCCCAATGGATGTCAAAAGTGCATTTCTGAATGGAGTGCTTCAAGAAGAGGTTTATGTAGAACAACCTCCAGATTTTATCTCTCTAACTTATCCCTCTTTTGTATTTAAATTGCATAAAGCTCTCTATGTTTTAAAGCAAGCTCCAAGAGCTCGGTATGAGACCTTAGCAAGCTTTCTTTTAGAGCATAAATTTACAAGAGGAACCATAGATAAAACTTTTTTCACTAGAAGTCATAAGGACAAAATTTTGTTAGTACAAATATATGTGGATGACATCATTTTTGGGTCTACTGATCCCAAATTGTGCAAGAGGTTTGCTGACCTCATTCATTCAAAATTTGAGATGAGTAGCATAAGTGAGCTTACCTACTTCCTTGGTCTTCAAGTGAAGCAGCTCCTTGATGGTATCTTCCTCTCCCAAGCTAAGTATGCTAAAGAGCTTATTAAGAAGTTTGGGATGGGTTATGCTTCAGGAATGAAAACACCTATGGCTACTAATGCTGTTGTGGATTCTGATGCAGCAGGGAAACCTGTAGATCAGTAACATTATAGGGCAATTATTGGATCCCTATTATACCTAACAGATAGCAGACCTGATATAATATTTGCCACATACCTTTGTGCTAGGTTCCAAGTGAACCCTAAAGAATCTCAACTTATTTTCCTAAAAAGAATTTTGAGATATATAAAGAGTTATACTAATCTAGGACTCTGGTATCCTGCAGAGTTAGAATTTGAGTTAACTGGATACTCAGATGCTGACTATGCTGGATGTAGAGTGGACAGGAAGAGTACCTCTGGAACTTGCCAGTTCTTAGGTATGAGACTTGTCTCCTGGTTTTGTAAAAAGCAGACATCTGTGTCTACATCAACTGCAGAAGTAGAATACATGGCTGCTGGCAGCTGCTGTTCACAAATGCTATGGATACAAAATCAACTCCTAGACTATGGTATCAACTTAAATAATTCAACATTATTTTGTGATAATACTAGTGTTATTGCTATATCACAGAATCTCGTTCATTATTCTAGGACTAAACATATTGAAATAAGACATCATTTCATTAGAGATAATGTAGACAAAAAGAAAATTAACTTAATCCATATTCCTACTGATCTATAGAGAGCAGACATTTTCACCAAGCCCTTGGATGAGAAAACCCATCTGTTCTTTATAAATCAACTGGGAATGATTAATGGAGAAGAGTTAACTTAGTTTTTGTCTGCATTCGACGAATTTTCCAGAGTTCGTTGAACGGAGTTCGACGAATTAGGGAAAGTTTGAGAGATTCTCATCGAACGGAGATCGACGAATTCTCTGTGCGGAAATAATTTTCGTCGACCGGAGATCGACGAACTTTGATTCAGAAGATATTTCGTCGAACGGAATTCGACGAACTATGTTCGATTCTTCTGGATGAGATCGACGAATCATTTGTCTATAATTTATTTCGTCGACCTCAGTTCGAAGAACTATTTCTTTTCGTGGAACGGAGATTGTCGATTCATATTCTGAAAATCTTATATCTAGGTTTTCTTCGACCTCCGTCCCGCGCTTTCAGTTCTTTTGCTCTTGATCGCCGTTTTTCTCCGTGTCTTTCTTGCAGGTCATCAATGGCGATTCCCGTAGGAGCTTTGGCGGCAATGAAATTTGATATTGGTTTTGATATGGACTTCGATTCTTTCCAACATTCTGACCCCATCTTTCTCTATATCTTGGAACTGCTAGAAGAACTTAATCTAATGGACTTTATGACGCGAAGGATTAAACTCCACTCAACTGAAATCAGAGAATGGGTATATACATCGTCTGTTACTGAGGAAGATGTGCTGACAGGCAATATCAGGAGTACTGCTGTTCCGTTATCTCCCGCAATTCTTTCTGAAATATTTGGATTAGTGAATGGAGAAGATGACATGGAAATTGATTTTGAAGAATTTGGTGATATGCTGAAGTTAATGGGGTTCTCAGGAAGCAACCCTAACAAGCTGTTGAAGAGGCAACTGTCCGCCGCCTACCAGTTTCTGGCGGACATCGTGGGAAAAATACTGATGGACAAGCACTCTGCACATGACTACATCACTCGTCACCAGTTTCTAGTTATGTGTGCAGTGGTAAACAAGAGACATGTCCACTGGGGCACAATTTTCTTTGAGTTGATTAAGAAAAAGAACAGTAAGAAAGAGGTCTGCTTCGGCAGAATTTTGGGAATTTTTCTTCAAGGAAAGGCTGGTGAATTAATGGTCTCCCCGACCATTTTCATCAATGCCAGCAAGCACCTCACCTACGCCTTTTTTTGTAGATGGGAGAGGACTATCTCCAAGCCCTCCAAGGCTTCCTCCTCTTCCATCCCAACTTCTAAGAGCACCAGGGCTGTGAAGTCCACTCCCCACCATGCTGAAGAGGTCATTCCATCTCCACCATCTCTTCCAGCACCCCTTCCACCAAAACAGCCTCCTCATGTGCCTACTCCTCCTTCCTCTCCACCTCTGGACATCACCAACATCCCATCTCCATCCTCCCCTCTGTAATTCAATCAACAACCCATACCTCCAGCCTCACCTCATGATACCCATATCCCTACACCTCCTCAGTCTCCTCTTCCCCCTTATTTGTCAACCATTCCATCTTACAGCATACCCACAGACTCTATCATGCCAGATGCCCCCATTCCATCTGTTATTCCATCCTCCATTCCATCCTCTTCCACTTCCCCATTTGATCCATCTACCATCATATCCTTGCTCACTCCCCTCGTCAAATCTCTCATCCAAGAGGCCATTACACCTCTTGTGACCTCCATCAATTCTTTATCTGCCCAGATTTCTACCCTATCTACTGCCCCCGCTTCATTCAGGGGCATGGCTCCAAGTATTCCTGAACCCAGGCAGGGGGAGATGCTCTGTGAAGAAGCATCAGCAGATGTAGCAGTAGCAGATACAGTAGCAACCCCCTCTACAGCAGAAGTTTAAGATACAGATACAGATAGTTTGCCAGATTTTGATTCTGAGATGATTGAATTGATTCAGTTTATGGATACTGACCTTGATTTAGATGAGTCAGTTGAGCAAATAAAACCTGTTGGTGATTTCCATTTAAATCCCACAGTGAATTTGTCTGATTTATTAAGAAGTTTTGATACAGCTTTTATGTAGTTTCTTCCAGCAGATTCTACTAAGCCACATTTGGCTATTATCCCCTATACTTCCCCAATAAGTCCAGCAGTTGCTAAGCAACTCTATGACAGTTTTGCTCCTCCAGTGGTTGCTCCATCATCTACAGTCATTCCAGAAGATATTTCAGTACCAATTTTTGTTATGGATGACTCTCCTTTGCCTGATTTGAATGAGCTTATTCAGGCTGATATAGAATAGGAGAATAAAGTAGCAGCTGAAAGCTCTGTCTCAACTATTTCTGATTCTTATGCAGTCTCCTTCTCTCTTGTTGCTGAAACTCCAGTCCCTGAACCTTCTGCTCCTCCTCCAGAAAAAGCTATTAATGATGATAAAGCTTTAAAAGATTTGGATGCTCTTTATGATAACCCTCAGCATTTTGACAATGAAGAAGAATATGATGATGATGACTCAGATGAAGATGCTGCCAGTAAGAAAAAGAAGATGCTAGCAAAGAAAAGGAAGGCTCCTCCTCCTCCAGCTCCTAAGCGTAATACAAATGTTGACACCCCTTATTACATTCTGCACAATGTCACTTCATACAAGGGAATGTCTGCATGGATGTGGCTATCCAAGAACTAGCAGAAGGATAGGAAGATAAGTAGGAGATATTCTCCTCCTCCAGTGCACAGATTCAGGAAAGATCCTCCTCCTCCTCCTCCAGCAGCTGGTGCCACTGGCTCCTCTAGCTCCCAGAGATCTACCCCCATGCAAACATATCAGAGACAGTCAGGGAGATCATCTGGAAGCAGCCAGCAGAGGTAGCCATCCTCTTCTGGACATCAACATCAACAACATCAGCAGCAGCAGCAACAAACCTCTGAAGTACAGAAAGCTGACAGTCCAAAAAGGCCATACTCTCCTCCAATTCCATTTGAAGATCCTGAAACTACAAATACTGCAAAAATGGCCAGATTCCAGGAGTTAATTGGCTTATCTCTGATTAATAAAGAAAAGGCTGAAGTCAAAGATACATCAGGGTTAACAACTATGTCAAAGTACAGAAAAGAAGAGTTGAAAATATTTGACAAGGGAAACAAGCAATTTAATGTTGATGATTATATGAAACTTCATCCAGAAGCAGTTGTCCCCAGAGCAACATCATTGAACATTATTGGGGCAGCTGATATGCCTATGACAAAGGCTCAGGCTTCAGATCCAAAGAGAGAGATCATCTTCAAAAAGCCAGGAGAAAAGAAAACTGAAGACAAACCTTTGCAGAAAAAAGCCAAAGAAGTAATCTTTATTTTGGTTTAATTTCTGTCTGCTCTTTCTTTCAGAACTATGCTATTTGTTTAAACAAAGCTGTGTATATATATATATATATATATATATCTGCTGCATGTGTTGGTAATTCTCTGCCAGATATATTTCTTTTCTTGCTTTGTTTTTCTGTTTGTTTCTGTTTTGAGTCTCTTAGTGACCTCACCCAAATAGGAGGAGATTGTTGGATCCCTAGTTGATTTGGGCTAGGTTCACTAGCTTAGGATGTGACCCAACATGTATAGCCAAGGTCAAGTTTGTGTCCTAGAGTCTAGGCCAAGTCCTTAAAGCCAACATCAGATGGACCAGCTATCTTCAAGATCATCAGAGACTCAAGATTTAGAAGTTCTCAGACTAAGTCAAGTGAGTTCGACGTTCGTCGAACTCAGCTCGACGAAAGGTGTTCTGCACTCGACGATCGTGAGATAATTCTTTGTGCTGAGCTCGACGATCTTAGTTCTCTGTTCGACAAAGACTGAGTTTCTACATCAAGCTAAAGTCAGGACAGCTTCAGAATTTTTCTAAGTTCAGCTTCAAGCTATGGTCTACGAATTAGATTCTGAGCTCGACGAACTTGGACCTCAAGTTCTCAACTCCTCAGGTCGACGAAGTCAGCTTCTCAGGTCGATGAATGCAGTACTCTACTCGACGAATTCTGAATTCAGATGATCTGTTTGGACACTTAGGGTTTGTGTCGACACCAGACAATTTGTGTTGACACCAGACAATTTGTGTCGACACCAGACAATTTATGTCGACACCAGAAGATTTGAGTCGACATCAAGATCAATCAGTCGACACCAACTTATGTCGACACAGAATATCAGCAGATGCAGAATATTTGGCTAAGTCCACAATCTTTATTCACTCGATGAATCTGGATCTCAGCTCGACGAATGAAGACTGTCTGTTCGACAAATGAAGATTGTCTGGTCGACGAACTCAAGCTCAGCTCGACGAACTCAAGCTCAGCTCGACGAACTCAAGCTCAGCTCGACGAATTGTGTTCTTCGGTCTACGATTCCAGACTAGGTCTTCTTAAGTTTTCCCGTCCCGTTTGTTGGCGATGATTCCTGAACAATTAATGTCAGATCTTCTCGGAATGTTACCGTTGGAACGCGCATTAACTATGGACTATTACATGTCATTTTTCAATGGGACAGTTAGGCAAATTATTGATTGTCGCTTCCTTCCAAGGCCGACTGCAATTACTGCTCAAACATTCAAATTTCGAATGTTCTCAGTCAGTCAATAGACCGAAAAGGAGAAGAATCAATCAGTAAGAGATAGCAAGCAATATAGACAATCAGACAGACACTCAGAATGCACTGAAGAACAATCATACTCAAATCAAAAGTTCTACTGCAATCAGCCTTGACCAGATAACAACTTCATCAAGAAGAAGAAGAAGAAGAACATTCAAATACTATCAAGAGTCTTCTTCATTCAACTATACAGGACAACTTCAAAGGACAACAAATTTCAATCTGTCAAAGAAGTTTCTGAAGCATCTCTGGTCCAGGCACTCTAGGTATTTGAAGACCTATCACCCTGAAGCAGTACTCCAGTATTCCTGATTAATTCAAGATCTCAGGGGGAGCAACCTGCTAACATTAATCCACAGTCTTCTCAGTTGTTTTGAGAAAGAGAAGTCACCATCACCTTATTTCCAATTCCTGTACAGGGTTTTAATTCCCTTCAAATTTATTCTGGTTGCAAGTCTCCTTCCAAAAGACTTGAGTTTTTGGTTTTTGAGCACCTGAACAAAAGCTCATTGGTGTCAGGCACCTGATCAAAAACCTGAGTGGATTTCTACCAGGGTGGTAGAAGAGTGGATGTTCCCAGGTTGGGGAACCACTATAAAATTTCTTGTGTCGTCTGGTTGCTCTTTATTTTTGTTTTGGCTGTGCTCTGTGATTGCTTATTTTGTTGTGCTTATTTATTTTATTTGCTGACTTGTTCACTTAGCAATACAACAAAAGTTGTAAAGATTTTTTTAAGAGAGCACTATACTCTATTCACCCCCCCCCCCCTCTAGAATATTTCAGATCTAACCTGCACTTTCAAGGTTGTGTATCTGCGGCTTGTGGATACACTTGATGCTCGTTGCGAGATGGGGCAGTTATCCTATCGGCTAGGGAGGTGACCATACTCCTCATCGTGCCTATAAATAGGACCACCTGTCACATCAAATATAAGCAAATGAACAGTAAGTAAACTCGAGGATAGTTGCTGTAGTATGGATATTATATCCGTGCGGTTTAAATGTTGACCGATTTTTATTGTGCAGGTTATGCAGATAGCGCTGGAGGCCAGGGACTTCGTTCTGACTGCAATCATGGATTATGCGTACTCTGTGGATAGCAACCAGTGGTTAATAGTAGGACACGAGTTGCGGCTAGGTGGTCTCTCTTCTGCAACTAGTTTGCCAGTTCAATAAGCTGTCTGCTTTGGGAGGGCTGTTCGATTCAGCAGTAGCAGATCGTACGGTCATGCAGATAGGCGACCTCGCGGTTAGGCGGCTTGCCGATCGACGAGTAGAACTTCTTATTGCATTGGAATAATGGGTAGTCTGCGCTGCATTGTTTACGATTTGGCGACCAGCCGGTCTCAGCAGACTCCGTAGTCCAGTAGTAGTTCCGGCGGTTACTCCTTGAGTCTGCACGGATTGAGTTTTACCTTGTATTGTTTCTACTTCCTCTGGATACATCGGCGAATCATGTCTCGCCATGTATGTCTCGCACTGTATATAAGTTTATTATAGTACAAGATTCTTGGACTTCTTTTTTGCATCTGGTTTATTTGTGCTCAGATAGGTTTAGTGTTCTAACGCTTAGTTTCCCGTCTTCCGCTATATCAAATTTTAACATCAACAGAACGCAAGGGATCCACACCGAGTCCCTTATCAACAAATCAATTTAGTGTGGCAAACACACATGCACTTCCAACCATTCCACATTTCATACTGCTCAAGGGTTTATCATTTAAACATGTAGCAAGCCACCTTTACTATATACCTCTCCCACGCTGTTACCCGTAGGGAGACTAAACTCTAAGCAGTGGACAACTAATTACATTTCTTAACCAACATCCCGCATAATCATGCAATGGCTTTATCCAACTCCCCCTTACATTAAGCATTCACAAATAATCATTATATTCCACATACACATGTAATGTTCACTAACTTCCCATTCAATTGATTATGAAACTCACCAAGTCAATTATAAGTTTCTCACCAAATCGTTTGTTGACATAAGGATCTTTCAAATTTAATCTCATTAATCTTTTGTTTAACATAATCACCATGTTGGAACCCTACTTGCGATTTGGGCTAGGATCACTATTAGGATTGATTTGATAACCAAACATGTATAGTCTAGGGTCATAGGATGTTTCCAGGGTCAAGGTCAGTGACATGATGTTAGGTTGTTGGAACCTACCTTCAGAAGACTTTAGAGATAGTAGACTTTAGAGAAAAGCAGTTAAAAGTATGCAGAAAAAGTCATTCGACGAAAGCTGAACAAAGTTCGACGATCGTCGATCTTTGATCGATGAACTCAGAGTTCCTTATCTGAGTTGAGCTCGATGAAAGTCAAGCTGAGGTCAATGAACTGCTTTCTCTACTTTGAAGTTCTGCTCGACGAAAGAGAGTTATCAGCTCGACGAACTTAGAGCTCAGATTGAAGAAGTAAATTATTCAGTTCAACGATATTAGAGCTCAGCTCGACAAAAGAGAGTTATCAGCTCAACGAACTTGGAGCTTAGGTCGACGAAAATTTCCTGAGTTCGACTAACTCCTTTAGGTTCTGTTCGACTAATTCTCTACAGTTTTTCAGTTCAACTAATGACAGATCAATTTCAAATTAATTCAATTAAGTAATACGCTGATAATTAATGCATAATATTCCAAAAGAATATAGCTGTTACCAGGCAACATTAATTATGGATTTCACAGAGTTATTACCATACCAAATTACTAGAACAGTTATGAAAATGCATTCAAGTCAAATTGAGGCGTTCCAACTCTCAGAGATTATACAGAAAATTTCAAGGAAAGATTTTAAAATTTAAAGGTTTGAAATCTGCTAGGATATATATACTCCTTCAAAAAATTACAGATGTTAAGGAATTTGGAATAGAGTACAAAAAAAATAAGTGAATAACAAATATAGTTTTACATACAGAGTTCTTCATCATCTGCATCAAGCCTTCAAGAGACAACAAATCAAATATCAGTCTGAAAGTTTTACTGAACAACAACATCAACTTTGAAGGCCTACACGCTGAAGCAAAACTTCCATCTCCTGATCATCTACACAACTCAGGGGGAGCTTTTGCATCATCAACAATCCACTAGTCTTCTCAGAGATTTGAGACAGAGAAAATAAAATCATTTTCATTTTTCTTTCACTGTGTACAGATTTTTTACTCCCTTACAAAGTTAACCTTTTGGTTCACAAGTCACCTGATCAAAAGACTTGGGATTGGTTTTTGGGCACCTGATCAAAAGCTCAAAGGGTTGCTAGATCTCCCTTAGAAAAATAGATCTTCTAGAGACAGGGCACTTGAGAAAAAACCATGGTGGCAAGGAAGCAGAGCAAAAACCTGTACTGGATTCCTACCACAGTGGTAAAAGAGTGGATGTACCCAGGTTTATTGTGGAACCACTATAAATTTCCATGTGCCGTATGTGATTGTTGTTCTCTTTTATTTGTGTGTTGTGATTGTTTTCTTTTCTTATATATTTATTTACCTCCTACTTTAACTCCACTGTAAAAACTAATTAAAATGTCAAAATACAATATTCACCCCCGTAGTGTAAAGGAGATCTATCCCGGGGCTTGTTGTTGCACCAGAGCCTATTGAGATCTAAAGACATCCAAGATAGTTGTGTGTGTCTGCCCAAGCTTCGATTGTTGAAATTGTGTGGGTACGGTAGGGGCGGGAGTGCCCCCTACAGGTTCTACATGAACTAGGATCTACACATAAGGTACAAACTTAAGTTCAGGCTGGCTAATCATAGGGTCAAAATTGGACATACTTAGTGTGAATTACATATGGGCACATAACTTCTTCCGCTAAGTTAGTTTGTCCCCAAACTGACAAATAAAACGGGGGTGGCACTATTATTCAATTACTTCTTTAGTTCAGAATCGTAGCAAGCTGATACCATTCGTAAGACCTCCCCTCCTGGAACACAAGACATGACATGAGGGGAGATTTATTCCCGGAACAGCCGTCTTGCGGTAGCGTTAGCATACGGGCTAACCTGTACTACAAGATGTCTATGCTGTCAGATAAACATATTATCCATGGCAACTCAACATAAAGAATATAAAACAGAAGTCAAAATCACACACAAGTATATAAGTCCACAAGTACAATATAAATAAGAAGCAATCAAGGATTCTGTAATATCAGAGTACATATATGCCAAACGACTACAAAATGAGTCTCTTTAAAAACTCACATCAGTCACTGAAGGTAATGACTGTACCGCAACATCAGGCCCTGTTGTCCTGGCCTGGCTGCGCTCCTAGATAACCTACTGCTGCTCTATCTGTGGGTTCCCTCATAAAAAGGAAGACATAGCAACCGTTAGTCATAAAGACTAAGTTGCTATCACATCCGCTCCCCCGAGGAATCCTCGGCACCAGACGGAGAAAGGAATAAGGGTACAATATAAGTATGTAGACAGTAGTACAAACAGGTGAAAGTATACATATATAATAAGTGAGTAGAAGAACAGTATAGTATAACAATTTTATCAACATTCTAGACTAGCAGTTATACTCATTTATAGCAATTCCATAAGTAATTAAAGAAAACAGGAAATTAACTTAACTTATATGAATGCCATATAGACATATAATTTAAAGATTGGCTTAACGTTAAAGTAACTCATTATATAAGAATGTCCATACAAACTTATATGATAGGGATCTTGTGTATGTAATGTAATGTGATGATATGAATGTAATGCAATGACTCAACCATGCTCACACACATGCACTTGCTATGTCGACACAGACTTGTAGTTCCCACTTTTTGATCAGGTTGCTAACCTCTCTGGGGCTGTCCGTTATGGACTGACGGTAATTGTGAAACAGTCTTTTCCACTACAAGGTAGGAATCTACATTACCAAGCCTAGGCCTACATACGCTTCAACGCTAAGATCACATGTAACAACCCCATCCGTTCATATGATATATTCTAGAAGGTCCGGCCGGGGCCCCACAGGATATACCACAAAACAGTCGGTGAAGGTACAGGATGATACCAGAGTAGCGCATTGCACCTATCACATGCATTCTAGCGGAAGCCTAAACTACTTGAACTCCTCATGAATGTCCAAACATAAAACTCCACATTTTATATACATATAGGAATGTCTTACAATAAGAACAAGTGTTGGCCTTATGGCCTTACATAGCTTTCATACAGTGGCTACAACTATGGGCGCGCAGGCCGGCCACAACAAAAGAAAACATGCATCTCAAACATAGCCTTCGAGGGCTAAACAGCAGCAGCAGCAGCACCAACAGGAGCATCAACCTCTATGCGTCCCGCTCGGCTCTCCAGCACCTGTGCAAGGGACAATCCACCCACCGGTGGCAAACAAAAGCAACGGTCAGCGTTCAGCTGACCAAATTATAACGACCCTACCCCTTCTCTCGGGGCAGCGGTATTTTTCCCTGCAGGCATATCATATCACAAGTATGGCAATATATCAAAATGTGCTTTCACGCACACAAGCCATCACAACCGTTCGCCACCCGGCCCAACGGTCCGTGCACTCAGGGCACATTCTTGGTGTTCTGGCAACCTCTTGCCCACCACCGTATCAGGGTTATCACCCAACGGTAAATCTCTTGAGCATTTACTCCATGGCGTGCAGCCGGAGTTAGTCCTCGGACACCGGGATGGCCCGTAGCCCCCCATTGTGTCATGGCGTGCAGTCCGAAGACTCTTGCTATGCGCTCCAACAGACCGGACCTTTGGTCTCACATCGGACGGACATAGCGCAGGTCGGATCCTCCACCCCCCGTTGCTCAAATCGCCTTGCCTTCTCCGAGTACAGCGTACTCATGGCTATATCAAAGGCGCGGGTCGGTCTCACCAATCCTGTTCCTGGCATTTAAGCCTGGGCATAAGCCTTACACCCATTTTCTCACAACAACAGCGGGTCTTTCCTGGGCACACCAGTACTTCCTGTTACTCTCTTCACAGGTGGACACCGCACAAGCACAAATGTCAGGGGTCTTTCCTGGGCATACCAGTACTTCCTGTGACTCGCTTCACAGGTGGACACCCTATGACATCAAGCATCACAAAAAGGGCCTTTCCTGGTCTCACCAGTACTACCTGTGCCTCATTCACAGGTTGGACCCAAAACCATCACAAGGCTATTTTCCTGGGCTACCACCCCAGTACTTCCTGCTACTCCTTTTCGCAGGTATAACCCGTAGACTCCTTAACACTACACGTTATCACGGAGTCTTCTCCGGTTCGTATGCAACATCACCAATCCAGACCAACCTGTCCAGATGGGCTTCACACAGCATGCCTATTCCGTACTCTATTTCCGGATCTATATGCACAACAAAAGGGGATTTCAAGAATCACCCAAATGACTCCCAAAAGCAGCCACCTCTTGGTGGGGGAATCAAACGATATGCCAAAACAGAAGCCTTCACATGGCTAGGAAGAAAAGTCGTTACCCTTGACGATCGCTTCGGTGCCATGGCTTGAAAGCTAGCTTGCAAGACTCGCAAGATCGTCTCCTCCGCAACGCTGGCTTCGGATCTCTCGTCGGTAAACCGCAGCACCACCAGCAGCAGCCCCCTTTCCTTCTTCCTCCTCCTTTCCTTCTCTCTTTCTCTCTCTTGAAGAAAGGTTAAGGCCAAAGTAAATGAGAAATCAATCTCTGACTTTGGCCCTTAAGGAAAAAGAATAAGAGCTTTCAGCCCTTGGATCCAGACTGAAGGAATGGACGGCCACGATTCTGTCAAAAACACCAATTTTGACCCGACACGGCCTCGAACACGGCCGTGTGCCTGGCCGTGTGCCTCAAGCGGTGGTCAACCGACCTATCCAAACCAGTGACACGCCCATGGGACACGCCCGTGTCATGGGCCGTGTCACCAACACGCCTTCAGACACGCCCGTGTCTGTGGCCGTGTACCTGGGTGAAAAAAATCCCAAATCATCCCGAGACTTCACACGGCCTGGGACACGCCCGTGTCCCCGGCCGTGTGCCCAGACACGGCACCCAGACACGCCCTGTCAAAAGCATTCGGCGGGCTGAGCTCGTCGTTCCGATTTGACACGCCCTGTGACACGCCCGTGTCACAGGCCGTGTCCCCTATCTCGACACTCGACACTCGACGATCTCGACACTCGACGATCTCGACACTCGACACTCAACGACACGGCCATGGACACGCCCGTGTCCTAGGCCGTGTGCCTCCTCTCGACTATCGTCGAGCGAAAATCGTCGACACCTAAGTCGACTGTCGATACTGCCTTGACACGCCCTGCGACACGCCCGTGTCGCAGGCCGTGTCCACCTGACACGCCCTGGGACACGCCCGTGTCCCAGGCCGTGTCACCCAAATTTTCCCGTTTCAGAACTTTGGGCTGTTACAATCCTCCCCTCCTACAGGAAATTTCGTCCTCGAAATTCAGAGACAGAGAAGTAACAAAAAGCAGCAAGAAACATGTACCAACATATCACTTATTTATGTTACAATATTCTCGCTCCAAATTACACAAACAGCTCAGGGAATTCTTCTCGCATGGTCTGCTCACGCTCCCATGTCAGTTCTTCACGGCCGCAGTTGTCCCACCGGACTTTTACCATATCGACCGTCTTGTTCCGCAACTGTTTCTCGGCTCGATCTTCGATCTGAATGGGTCTAACTCTCGTTGTTAGCCCATACTCCACCGGCACACGATCATCCGCGATCACTTGAGCTGGATCTTTCACGGCTTTCCGCAGTACCGAGATGTGAAAAACATCATGTAATCCACCCAAGTCCGCCGACAGAGCTAGCCGATAAGCCGCTTCGCCAATTCGCTCAACCACTTCAAAAGGACCTAAATATCTTGGACTCAACTTTTTCAATCGTCGAATCCTGGAGACACCTTTGAATGGCTTGATCTTCAAGTAGACCCAATCGCCAACCGCAAATTCGACATTCCGGTGCTTGGCGTTGTAGTACTTCGCTTGTCGATCTTGAGCAATCAGCAATTTCTCTCGAATAGTCTGAATGGTTGAGTTTGCTTCATCCACCTCATTTGGTTTAACAATCCGGGCTTCACCCGCTTCTACCCAAGCTAAGGGAGTACGACACTTCCTTCCATATAGAGCTTCATATGGTGCCATCCCAATGCTTGCTTGGTAGCTATTATTATATGCAAACTCGACCATATAGAGATGATCTTCCCATTTCTTTCCGAAATCAAGGGCGCACATTCGGAGCATGTCCTCCATTGTTCGTTGGTACGTTCAGTTTGGCCATCCGTTTGGGGATGAAAGGCCGTACTGAAAGTCAATTTCGTGCCCAACAGTCGGTGAACTAGCCTCCAATCATTTGACGTAAACCGCCCATCTCGATCACTTACGATGCTCCGAGGAACACCGTGAAGCCGCACAATTTGATCAACATATAACTTGGCCAAATATTCAACTGAATCATCCCGTCTGTTCGGGAGAAAATGTGCTACTTTGGTTAGCCGGTCAACTATCACCCAAATGGAATCATTTCCTCGCTGCGATCTTGGCAACCCATGCACAAAATCCATGGAAATATCATCAAATTTCCACACTGGGATCGGCAGTGACTTCAAATATCCGCCCGGCTTTTGGCATTCCGCCTTCACCATCGCACATGTTTGGCATTTGGCCACGTATAGGGCAACATCTTTCTTGAGCCCTGGCCACCAGAACAGTTTCTTCATATCGTTGAACATCTTTGTGCTCCCGGGGTGAATGGAATACTTCGTATAATGTGCTTCATACATCAGTTCTTCCCTCAGTTTCCCCACATTTGGGACGCACAAACGGCCATCTTTTCGTACAAGACCGTCGTTCCAGGTGAATTTGCCCTCTGGCCCTTCATTCACATAGCGTAAGAGATCTTCATCCAACTCCGTTGCCCGTCGAACTCGGTCCGCAAGGTCACATTGCACCTCGATCCAGTTCAAACATACAGTGGTAGTGGAATTCTTGTCAACACAATAGATCTCCAATGCTTCCAACTCCTGGATCAGACGTTCATCATGCCTGTGTAACCAATTTGCTCTAGCCGGAACTCGCCGACTCAACGCATCTGCGACAACATTTCCCTTCCCGGGTGTATAGTGAATCTCGAAAGTGTAGTCCCCAAGGAACTCCAACCACCTTCGTTGTCGCATGTTCAACTCTTTCTGCTCCAAAAGATACTTGAGGCTCTTATGATCCGTATAGATCTCCACCTTCACGCCATAAAGGTAGTGTCGCCACAACTTCAGTGCAAAAATCACCGCCGCTAGTTCCAAATCATGGACGGGATAATTTCGCTCGTGCACCTTCAGTTGGCGTGAGCCATAAGCAATAACCTTTCCATTCTGCAGAAGAACGCAGCCTAAGCCGCTCCCTGAGGCATCACTATAAATAACAAAACCATCGGTCCCACATGGCGAAGACAACACCGGCGCCGTGGTCAACCGAATCTTCAGCTCTTCAAAAGCTCGTGCACACTCTGGCGTCCAAACGAACTTCTGATCCTTCCGCGTCAGTGTGGTTAGCGGCAAAGCGATCCGCGAGAAGTTTTCAACAAATCTTCTATAGTAGCCCGCAAGTCCAAGGAAACTCCTGACCTCGGTCACGGAAGACAACATTGGCCACTCCTGTATGGCCCTTATCTTTGCTGGATCCACTGCAATGCCCGCTCCACTCACCACATGGCCCAAAAATGCCACTGACGATAGCCAAAACTCGCACTTCGAGAACTTGGCATAGAGCTGATTTTGCCTCAACGTGTTCAACACCAACCGCAAGTGAATCTCATGTTCAGCTTTCGACTTTGAGTACACCAGGATATCATCAATGAACACTATCACAAACAGATCCAGGTACTCACGGAAAATGCGGTGCATCAAATCCATAAACACAGAGGGCGCATTGCACAGTCCAAATGGCATGACTGTGAACTCATAGTGCCCATAGCGTGTTCCAAATGCAGTTTTGGGAATATCACCTTCCCGAATCTTTAACTGGTAATAACCAGACTTCAGGTCCAACTTCGAATAGACAGTAGAACCTACCAGCTGATCAAATAACTCATCAATCCGGGGGATCGGATATTTATTCTTCTCGGTCAGCTTATTTAGTTCACGGTAGTCGATGCACAATCGCAATCCACCGTCTTTCTTCTTTACAAAAAGCACAGGCGCGCTCCAAGGTGACATACTTGGGCGTATATACCCTTGCTCTAGCATTTCTTGCAGTTGAACCTTCAATTCCGCCATCTCTTTTGGCGCGACGCGATATGGCGAGCGGGCCACAGGTTTCGCACCTGGCACCAACTCGATCGTGAAGTCAATCTCCCGCTGGGGTGGTAGCCCAGGGAGATCCGTGGGAAACACATCTGTAAATTCTGCCACAATCGGAACCTCGCACACACTGGCCTTAGGCTCAACAGCCTGAATTAGTGCAAAGTAACACTCCGCACCCTTCCGAACAGCCTTGACTACCTGGAGTGCAGACATCAATGTCCCGCCCACTCCTCGCATACCCGCAAACTTTGTCTCCTGTTCGGTATTCTGGCCCAACGTGATTTCTTTGGACTGACAATCAATCATAGCATGCTGTTCCGCAAGCCAATCCATCCCAAAAATCACATCGAATTCCGATATTGGCAAAACAAATGCGGTTAAACAATAATCCCGACTTCCTAGCTGAACCGCCACATCGCAAGCCTGATCCGCAAGCATCCAACAGCCATTCGGCAACACCACTCTGACATTATCTGTCTTTGCACGACTGGGTATCCCAAGCCGCGTTATAAAATCACAAGACAGAAAAGAATGCGATGCACCTGTATCAAATAGTGCTCGCGCCAGCGTGTCCCGAATCATCACAAAACCTATGACAATCATGTCACACATACAAATTGCAAACATAGGGGTACTAAGCGAAGCATACAAACATTAGCATAAGCAAAACTAAACTCATACCTGTGACCACGTCACTCTGCTTGATGGCCTCCTGCAGGCCAAGATTGTAGACCCGGGGTTGCGCTTGCGAGGCAGAGGAATCCACCACCGCCTTTCCTTTCTCCGCATAAGATGCTCCCGCCTTCTTTTCACTCTTCGGCGGCATCCGACAATCTCGCGCAATATGCCCCATGCGGCCACAATTGTAGCAGACCCGAGTATCTGGCTTGGAAGTAGCCCCTGACGTTGCTCCCGTTGCAACTGATGAAGGAGCTTGTCCACTCGGCTTGGACTTCTTACCCCATTTCTTCTTATAGAATGGTTTCCCAGATCGGGGCGCCTTCCACTCCGGTTGTGTCACAGTCAAAGCTCTCTTTCCTTGCACCCTTTTCATATCCTTTTCCAGCGTGATTGCAGTGTCAACCAATGCTTGGAAACCTTGGTTCACAGAACTTGACACAAGGAACCTCAACTCGTCCCTCAGGCCTTCATAGAACCTATTGGTCTTCCTCTGCTCATCAGCAAAAATCGAACCCGCATACCGCCCCAAGCGAGTAAATTCATGCAGGTACGCGTCAACACTGCCCTCACCTTGAGTCAACCGTTGGAATTCATTTTCCATGGCTATCCGCTGAGCCACAGGAAGGTGCTTTGCTAGGAACAATCGAGAGAATTCATCCATGGAGACTTGAGCTAACGGACGACCCGCCAAATGATGTAACTCTATCTCATCCCACCACAAGCGAGCTTCTCCTTCAAGCAAGAATGTAGCTAAGGTAACCTTCTGACGCTCCGCCGTGCCAATCGCCGTCATAACTCTCTTGACGCGCGATAACCAATCCTCTGCCTGCGTCGGAGTACCCGCTCCCGAAAATGTAGGCGGATGGAAACTCATGAACCGTGTTAGTTGCTTCTCAGCTGCTCGAGGAGCCACATCCACTACAGGTTCCGGCCTTGCCTCCACCTGTTCTGGCCTAACATCCACTTGTTCCTGCCTAAGTGGCTGGCCTTGGATCATGGTAAATAATGCCTCCGCAACTAACCGCACATGCTCTGCAGACGGTGGAGGTGTAGGCACCTCAGCTGGTGCCCTACTCTCATCAGAACGCTGGGGCTCAGACGGCCCAGCTCCACTTCGTGTCACCTAAAGGTGGACAAGACACATACATTAGCGTTCGTACCCAAGCAAACAACACAAAATAGGAACACACAGGTTCCCCAAACAAACAAATTTGCATTCCTATCATGGACATTCAGGAGTTCATTCGTAGACTGTGGTTTGCACAAACACGTGCTCGCCACCCCACAAAAGAAGTCGACCACGACTTCGAGAGGGAAAGACCAAAACAACCGATACCAAATATGTAACAACCCCATCCGTTCATATGATATATTCTAGAAGGTCCGGCCGGGGCCCCACAGGATATACCACAAAACAGTCGGTGAAGGTACAGGATGATACCAGAGTAGCGCATTGCACCTATCACATGCATTCTAGCGGAAGCCTAAACTACTTGAACTCCTCATGAATGTCCAAACATAAAACTCCACATTTTATATACATATAGGAATGTCTTACAATAAGAACAAGTGTTGGCCTTATGGCCTTACATAGCTTTCATACAGTGGCTACAACTATGGGCGCGCAGGCCGGCCACAACAAAAGAAAACATGCATCTCAAACATAGCCTTCGAGGGCTAAACAGCAGCAGCAGCAGCACCAACAGGAGCATCAACCTCTATGCGTCCCGCTCGGCTCTCCAGCACCTGTGCAAGGGACAATCCACCCACCGGTGGCAAACAAAAGCAACGGTCAGCGTTCAGCTGACCAAATTATAACGACCCTACCCCTTCTCTCGGGGCAGCGGTATTTTTCCCTGCAGGCATATCATATCACAAGTATGGCAATATATCAAAATGTGCTTTCACGCACACAAGCCATCACAACCGTTCGCCACCCGGCCCAACGGTCCGTGCACTCAGGGCACATTCTTGGTGTTCTGGCAACCTCTTGCCCACCACCGTATCAGGGTTATCACCCAACGGTAAATCTCTTGAGCATTTACTCCATGGCGTGCAGCCGGAGTTAGTCCTCGGACACCGGGATGGCCCGTAGCCCCCCATTGTGTCATGGCGCGCAGGCCGAAGACTCTTGCTATGCGCTCCAACAGACCGGACCTTTGGTCTCACATCGGACGGACATAGCGCAGGTCGGATCCTCCACCCCCCGTTGCTCAAATCGCCTTGCCTTCTCCGAGTACAGCGTACTCATGGCTATATCAAAGGTGCGGGTCGGTCTCACCAATCCTGTTCCTGGCATTTAAGCCTGGGCATAAGCCTTACACCCATTTTCTCACAACAACAGCGGGTCTTTCCTGGGCACACCAGTACTTCCTGTTACTCTCTTCACAGGTGGACACCGCACAAGCACAAATGTCAGGGGTCTTTCCTGGGCATACCAGTACTTCCTGTGACTCGCTTCACAGGTGGACACCCTATGACATCAAGCATCACAAAAAGGGCCTTTCCTGGTCTCACCAGTACTACCTGTGCCTCATTCACAGGTTGGACCCAAAACCATCACAAGGCTATTTTCCTGGGCTACCACCCCAGTACTTCCTGCTACTCCTTTTCGCAGGTATAACCCGTAGACTCCTTAACACTACACGTTATCACGGAGTCTTCTCCGGTTCGTATGCAACATCACCAATCCAGACCAACCTGTCCAGATGGGCTTCACACAGCATGCCTATTCCGTACTCTATTTCCGGATCTATATGCACAACAAAAGGGGATTTCAAGAATCACCCAAATGACTCCCAAAAGCAGCCACCTCTTGGTGGGGGAATCAAACGATATGCCAAAACAGAAGCCTTCACATGGCTAGGAAGAAAAGTCGTTACCCTTGACGATCGCTTCGGTGCCATGGCTTGAAAGCTAGCTTGCAAGACTCGCAAGATCGTCTCCTCCGCAATGCTGGCTTCGGATCTCTCGTCGGTAAACCGCAGCACCACCAGCAGCAGCCCCCTTTCCTTCTTCCTCCTCCTTTCCTTCTCTCTTTCTCTCTCTTGAAGAAAGGTTAAGGCCAAAGTAAATGAGAAATCAATCTCTGACTTCGGCCCTTAAGGAAAAAGAATAAGAGCTTTCAGCCCTTGGATCCAGACTGAAGGAATGGACGGCCACGATTCTGTCAAAAACACCAATTTTGACCCGACACGGCCTTGAACACGGCCGTGTGCCTGGCCGTGTGCCTCAAGCGGTGGTCAACCGACCTATCCAAACCAGTGACACGCCCATGGGACACGCCCGTGTCATGGGCCGTGTCACCAACACGCCTTCAGACACGCCCGTGTCTGTGGCCGTGTACCTGGGTGAAAAAAATCCCAAATCATCCCGAGACTTCACACGGCCTGGGACACGCCCGTGTCCCCGGCCGTGTGCCCAGACACGGCACCCAGACACGCCCTGTCAAAAGCATTCGGCGGGCTGAGCTCGTCGTTCCGATTTGACACGCCCTGTGACACGCCCGTGTCACAGGCCGTGTCCCCTATCTCGACACTCGACACTCGACGATCTCGACACTCGACGATCTCGACACTCGACACTCAACGACACGGCCATGGACACGCCCGTGTCCTAGGCCGTGTGCCTCCTCTCGACTATCGTCGAGCGAAAATCGTCGACACCTAAGTCGACTGTCGATACTGCCTTGACACGCCCTGCGACACGCCCGTGTCGCAGGCCGTGTCCACCTGACACGCCCTGGGACACGCCCGTGTCCCAGGCCGTGTCACCCAAATTTTCCCGTTTCAGAACTTTGGGCTGTTACATCACACAACAAAGCTTACATGCATACTACGACTCAAAGGGGTCTCGGGTAGATGTGCACCAATAACGTATCCCTATGCTGGCCTAAAGGTGTGGCACGGAAGGAGCCTAAGGAAACGTATCACCATAGGACCAAAGCCTAACCGTCCACTAGCATAGAAGGAGCCTCAGGAAGTGAACACCGAGGAACAAAGCCCACTGTGCAAGTATAACTGTTAGCTCCCATCGATGTGATGACTGGCGAGGCTGTAGACCTGCCACACTATCCTTAACCTAGGATTATGACACAGCTTGTCAACTCACACCGCATGCAATTCACATATAAGGGCTCCACCCGGAGTCCCTATTTATTCTTCACTTCTCGTGCTCAACAGCACGCAACGGCTCCACACCGAGTCCCTTATCAGCACATCAATTTAGTGCGACAAACACACACGCACTTCCAACCCTTCCACATTTCATACCGCTCAAGGGTTTATCATTTAAACATGTAGCATGTCACCTTTACAACATACCTCTCCCATGCTGCTATCCGTACGGAGACTCAACTCTAAGCAGTGGACAATTAATTATATTCCTTAACCAACATCCCGCATAATCATGTAACGGCTTTATCCAATGTCCTCTTACATTAAGTATTCATAAAGAATCATGATATTCCACATACACATGTAATGTTCACTAACTTCCCATTCAATTGATTATGAAACTCCACCAAGTCAATTATACAACGTGTCTCACCAAACTGTTTGTTGAATTAAGGATCTTTAAATTTAATCTCATTAATCTTTTGTTTAACATAATCAAAAATAGATTATGTTTAGCTAAGCACATGCAAATCTCAACTATGATTCTCTACCAAGTTCAAGCCCAGTTATTCCCTAACCCGAGAGCAACCTCTAATTAAGACTTGACTGTACAACAACTTTGATTGGACATTCCTGAGTCTACAGGACTCGTATGAAAAGGTGTAACCATCAATTGGAAAGGTATTTCCAAGGACTACAACTTTTGTATTTGGTCCATCACCCAGTTCAGAACATAAGGTACTTTAAATCAGCCTCGAAGTCTGCTGCGTAAAGAAAACAGAATTCTACATGTATGTCATATCAGCCCAGAAAGTTTGATTGTACTTTCCTGAGGCTACAAATCTTATATGAAGACATGTAACCATTCATTGGAAAGGTCTTTCCAAGGGTTATGATTTTCGTATTTAGTGGAAAGCCCAGATCTGGCCATATCATAACCGAAAATGGTTTGAAGTTCGCTGCACACAGAAAATAGATTTCTGCATGCATCTTAAAGCAAGATGAACAACATCGGTTCATCTTCCTCCTTTAGGTACTTCCTTCCAAACTAAGTACAAATTTGTCTCCTCCCTTATTCACCCTCATAGGACCACTTTCCTTCACGAAACCAAGTCCACCATCTTCACATAGAAGAGAGGAGAGGATGAAGATAACTAATCTCTATGGCAAAGCCCTAGCATGGTCTTTTCCTAGGAAATCTTCATCTCGCAATTCAAACTTTATTGAGTCAACATCTCTCCTAGAAAATAACTATAGATCTAGCACCAAGGGAGAGGGTAGGAAGCACACCCATTTCCTGCGGTTCCGACCATGGATCTTGTTATCCTTCTTGGCGGCATGGTTCTTCTCCTTCGATATTATTTCCACGAAGAGGAATATTGGCTCCGGCAACTTCGGCACCTGGTTCTTTCCGCTTCCCCGGGACTGCTCAGAGACAGCTCCACAAAAAAGATAGCGTGACAGTCTAGGGTTTTCCGCAAGTTTCATTTATATTAGTGTTGGGAATTATGCCATACAATGTTCCTCAGGATTTGAAGTGGCATCACCAATAATGCTAAGGGGCATAATGTATTTGATGTGTGCTCTAGTTCTTTCATGAAGGTAGTCCATGATTGGACAGGTGAAGAAAAATGAGATGGACAGTAATCTCAAATATCGTCGAACTCAGCTCAGAGTTCGTCGGACTCAGCTCACTAATCGTCGAGCACAACTCAATATTCCGTGGGTTAAGCTCAAGAGCTCAGGATTCAAAATTCGTCGAGCACAGCTCGAAGTTCATCGAACTCAACTTACAAATCATTGAGCTCAGCTCAACGCTTGTCAAGCTAAAGCAAGGGAAAAATTGACTAAGTAAAAAAGCACTGAGACCACTGAGAAGATCACAGTTCGTCAAGCTCAGTTTACAGTTCGTCGAGCTTAGGTTGCAGTTCATCGAGCACAGCTCAACACTCGTCAAGCTGAAGCCAAAGTAAAATTGACTAAGGCAAAAAGCACTGAGACTGTTGAGAAGAAGGCGTTGAGACCGCTGAGATAGCTGACACAGCTGAGAAGATAGCGTTGAGACCGCTGAGACAGCTGAGACAACTGAGAAGATAGAGTTGAGATTACTAAGATAGCTGAGACAGCTGAGAAGATAGCGTTGAGATGTTTGAGACAACAGAGACAAAACTAGCTGGATTTCTCTAAGTCCAAAAGCGTTGAATGAAGCAGATTCACTCAACGCTTCAAATAAAGCAGGAAGCTCTGAGATAGTTAAGAGGTAAACAGCTGAACAAATCTAGCTGGATTTTTTCTAATTCCAAAAGCATTGAGTGAAGCAGGTTCACTCAACGCTTCTAATGAAGAAGGAAGTGTTGAGACAGTTAAAAGCAAGAAACAGCTGAGTCAACTGCGAAGATACCGCTGAGACAGAAACTTATCTCAGCTAAGAAGAAGAAAGTGCTAATACAAAGGCATGTCTCATCTAAAAATAAAAAACTGCTGAGACTGCTGAGACAAAACTGCTGAGACAAAGCCAGGGAAATTTCTAAGACTAGAAGCGCTGAGAGCCAAGGCTGATGGCTTTGTGTATCTTAACATCACTCAACGCTTGATGGAATTCTCGAAATTTTTCAAAGTCCACATGTTGATGACCACTGCTGATGTCATCAAAGTCAAAATTGCAGGAAGCCATTGCAGGAAAGCTGATGCAGCGCCGAAAGATGTTTTGTCCCTTTCTGATGGAGATGGAGCTCGGCAATCCTTAGTGGGCCCACATTCTATTATGTCATTGATTCAAATAAACGCATAAAAAAGGAAACTGAAAAGGGATTAGGGTTAACGAATACAAAAAAAGAAAAATTGAAAAGAGGCAGTTTGACATTTTCTTCCGATCTATCTTGAAAGCTAAAGTCCAACCAAGTTAGCCTGAAGGCAAAGAAAGATAGCTGAAGCACTTCAAAGTTTAGCAAGTTTATTCTCTTCAGAACAGTGTAGCTGATTCATCTCTTCAGCAAGTTGGAAGCTGCTCATCTGTGCAGTAGTAAAAAGGGATAGCTGTAGAAGACGGCTGTTTCCTTCCACAACAAGTGAGCTGGACTGAAATCCGATCAGTCCAGCAAAGTTGACTCAAAGATATTTCTATGAGTCATTTGTTTTATTTTCTTCAACTTACTGTATTAATTTCCTATAGGATACAGTAGATCTAAATCTTAGTGTAGGGAACTTTGTGCCTGAGGTAGGTGATAAATTTTTCACTGAGGTAGGATCCAAGTGAGGATCTGAACTGTAGGGCTTAAGTTCCTAAGGTAGGAGAGTATTGCTCTCTGAGGTAGGATCCAAGTGTGGATCTGAGGTAGAGCTGTCCTCCCAGCATGAGTGTTAGGCCTTATGCCTGAGGTAGGTGACTGAAGAGTCACTGAGTTGTAGGTGATAAAATTGTCACTGAGATTGTAGGCCTTGGAGGAGGCTGAGATGTAGGTACCTGAAAGGGTACTGAGTTGTAGGAGTGATGCAGCACTTTGAGAGTACGGTTGTGTGACTGAAGCTATAGGGCTGAAGCGCCTGAATGTACGCCTTGGAAATAAGGCTGAGGTAGGTGATTAGTGGATCACTGAGATGTAGGAGTTCTACAGAGCTCTGAGGTAGGAACCCTTGTGGTTCTGAGTTGGATTCTATGAAGAATCTGTGTGTAAGGCTATGGACCTGAGGTGTAAGCTCTTAGGAGTATAGTGGAGAAGTTGTGTCTAGTCCAACAAGTAAGTTGGATATGTGGGAGGGAAAGTGGATGTACCCAATTGGGGAACCACCATAAATTCTTGTATTTGCTGTGTGCTTGTTTTTCTTTGTCATTGCAGGATTTAAGGACAAGCTATAGTTAGTATAATTAGAAATCAACAAAAGATTTAATAAAAGTTCAAAGACCTATTCACCCTCTCCCCCCCTCTAGGTGATTAGCTAACCTTCAGTTAAGTAACTTTCAAGTGGTATAAGAGGGAGGTTCCTCAAAAAGGATTTAACAATCTGAGTATACCTCCAAGGTTAACTATAAGACAAAGTTATGGGGTCAGGAATGAACTATAAGGAGCTAGCAGCCATGAAGCTACCCATCTACAAGAAGGACTGGAGGAGCAGGCCATCCTCATCCTCTTATCACAGGATGTCATCCAAGGATGATAGGTATGTCCCTAATTCTAGTAAACAGAATTCTTCCAAAGTTATCTATTATTTTTGCAGCAAGGATGGGCATGTCATTGCTGACTGCCCAGTCAAAAGAATTGAAGTAGATAAGAAGAAGAAGAAGAAAAATCATCACCATCACAATAAGGACAAGAATAAGGAGAAGTCCTTTGTGGCTAAGAAGGAGAGAAGCTGGACAGATTCATCATCCTCAGAATCTGAAGATGAAGAAGAAAAAACCTACATAGGGTTGATATCTGTTGCTGTAGATGCAGAAGAAGAAGTGGAATATCCTGCTGCAAAGATAGGAATTAGGGCCCCTTTGTCACACTCAGACAGTGACAATGAGGAGGATGAAGAAGACCATGGGTGCCATAGGTTGATGGCAATGTCTGCAGAAGGAAGGAGTCAGCCAGATTCAGAATTAATCAAGGTACAACCTATTTTCAATCCTGCATCTTCTTCTTGCTATGAGACTAGTCCAGATACTGGTGCATCTTCATCCTATGATAAAGATTGCTCAGAATCTGTGACTGATGTCAATAAATTGGTTGACAACTATGGTCAACTCCTAGATGCTCTTAAGAAGAGCAGAATTCTTGCCAAGAGGCAAGCCAAGGAGATTGAAGTCCTAATACCTTATAAAACTCTTTATAAGACTAATCTATTGAGTTCTATAAGAAAGGTCATGAGGTGTCTGAACTCAAGAAATGTCTTGAGTGTCAGACTTTGCTTCTAGAAGAGAAGAAAAAGCATATCAGATATCTGGAACAAAGGTTCTCAGAGAGGTCAGGGATTATGATTAACCCTTCTCAGTCATAGGGTCAGTTACCGAAAGCTGCAACTTGCCAAGTCTCTGAGAAGCTGGGTATTGACAACATCAATCACCATTTCAAATCTGATTTCCCTAATAAGAGGACAGTGTTTCATAAGGCAAATATACCTTCTAAAACTGACAAGTTTGCACCACTCCAGAAGGATCAATCAAATGTGTGCTCCACTAGAGGGGTGAAGGCACATGATCCAAGAAAGAGTGACACTGTCCACTCTAGCCCCAAAGTTCAGGAGAAGATCTTTAGATTTGGATCCAAATATCCTCTATCTAAGGAAATGAGAGTGTCCACTAGATGGCAGGCTCCAAAAATACATCAGGCCCATATTGGACCAGCTGTATTTAGATCCTAAGCACCTTTACTCAGGAAAAAGGGGGCATCATCATAAAATGCTCATCCAACAAAGTCTGTTGTTGCTCCCATCTCTCATGGACAGCATGTCTGTGTTATCCTAAAGAGAAGGTACAACATTCATAAATGTTGGTGCTGTGGGAAAGTGGGTCACAATGCCATTGATTGTTGGCATAACCTAAATGTGACTAGTGGACAGAAAGGTGCTCAGCCCAGGTAGAGAGTTGGGCAGATGTTTTATTATGCTAACAAGAACCTAGGATCCAATTATCATTGGGTGCCTATGGGAAAATGAATTTTGTTTTGCAGGATAGTCCAAGTACCTGTCCACTTAAGACTTGGTATTTAGACAGTGAGTGTTGCAGGAAAATGTCAGGGACACGATAGTTGCTCTAGGAATATGCTCTAGAAAAAGCAACAAATTAAGGTTGAGGCGGTTAAGTAAGTAATCCTCAAAAGCTAGATGAAGCAAGCCTCATGGTATGTCTCTCTCTCTCTCTCTCTTATATAAAGAATTTGTTTGTTATTTGTTAAGTTGTGTTAGTTGTGCTCAAGATGAATCTAATTAACTTATTAGCAAGTTTTAGGGCAAAACAATGCATAAATTGGGTGCCAATAGAACTAGCCCATTAACATGTTAGGTCCCCTTCTATTTTACTTGACAATTTGCTAAGTCAAGTAAATTGTACAACCAATCAGTAAGGGAAACCACAAATCAAACATGTATGGAACTAATAAAAGAAAAGCTGAGGGATGTAGTAAAAGCACTAAGTGCCATGTATCATAACAGGTATCGTTTAGTAAGCCGTAAAATCTAAAATACTTAATTTAATAGTCAAAAGAAAATTTTAATTAAATTAATTAAATCTTTTCATTACATATATAAAGGCGACAAGAAATAAAAAGCAACATCGCTCTCTAAAGCTTTAACCCTAGCCATTGAGACCAAAACTATCTCAGAGTCTTGACGCTCTGTTATAATGGCGCCAAATGTCATCAAGGAGCTTTAGGATGGATACGAAATAGTAAGGGATGGATTCAATCATGCCTCTCCTGAGATTAAAGACGTGTGAAGGATGATTGAGGTCGCAGGCTTGGAATACACCCTTTCCGAACCCTCCACCATTTTTAGAAATGAGGTTGTGGAATTCTTCTCAAACATTAAGATATCCCCATCTCAAAACTCTCTTAGGTCTAAGATTAAAGATATCAAAATAACGGTAAACCCTAAGAGGTTAGGAAAGACACTTCATATCCCCTCCGTCAACCCTAGCGAGGAAGAAGAGCACGCCATCACGTATAGAGACAGTGCTCTCACATGGTGTGGATACAATGAAGCCAAATCTGGGTCTCTTAAAAGGAAATTCTTCAATCAGAGAGGAAAACTGCTAGCAGACATTGTAGTGAAAACACTCATCTGCAAACCTGGATCACATGACACCATCTCTAGGTTCATGTTTGAAGTCATGACTAGAATTATACTGAATAGAAAGACCTCATGGACTTCTCTCATATATTAGAGATTAGTAGAATGTATATCCTCTCCAAATATGGGAAGAATTATTTCCTTATACCTAGTGAACACCTATCATGACACTTTCAAACAGGAACATGGGCTGAAGATTCACTACCAAAAAAGAATGAACATAAAAACTTTGGATAGATTCACTAGAGTCCTATCAATGAGCCAACTTTCAGGAATAAAGGACTCCTCCAAGGGTACAAGTAAGAAACCTACTGAGGAAGAAAGAACTTCTTTCTCTGAACCAGAGCATGGATCATCCTCTATAGCTGAGGTTGGTCTACAAGTTGACTTATCACTCAGTTGATCCTCTGCAAACATTCAACTCCAAGATGCTGCTGTGCATGTTGATAAAATCCATGCCAGCCCAAAGTCCGGACACGTATCAAAGAATGCTGCTGAAGAAGAGGTTGCTGCAGAAGAAGAGGTTGCTGCAGAAGATGAGGCAGACATGTGTGATACTGATGGTATTGCAACAAGAGAAGATATCCCTACTACAGAAGATAATATGGAGCCTTCTGAGACTCTAGATACTTACCTTAATAGGTCAAGCCTAGAGAAGGATGCTCAGTCTGAGGGGGAGCATGATTAGATGGAGTTGACAGACTTGGATCAAATTGTCAATAGAATAGTTGAGTCTGAACCCACTTCAGGTAAAACTCATTCCCTCTTAATTAGTAGTGTTAAAACGACTCCAGCTAAGGAAATGTTTCCTTTTATAGGTGTTGTAGTTGAGGGGTAGCCTTCTCTGATCCCTACTCAGAATGTTGTACCTCCTCCCATGATCCATACTTCATCTACCTGCATCTCTAATGAGGAATTTCTAACTCAAATCAAAGCACTACTGGATTCTCAGATGTTGGGTATCGTATCCACAATAACCCAGATTTGATGAAGTAAGCCTTGAATTAAGATGAATTAAGTTATATTTGATGTACTGTTTGAGTTATATGTTTGCAGGACTAAATTTCCAAGTGTAAACCAATGTCTGTCTATAATGGGTCACCAAATACAGGACCATACAATGTAATTGCAAATTATGTGATCTATGGTGTTGACTCATGTGTATCCTCTCAATTGGGATACACTTCATCTTCAACCACTAGGATTGTTGATGAAAGACTTGTTGCTGATTTTACTGAAGAAAGGAAAATCCTGAAAGAATTGGTTTTAAGATAACCTAATACACCTAGAGGGGGGGTGAATAGGTTCAAATAATTTTTATTCTAAGGCAGATAATAAACTCTAGTTTTTTATTGATTATACTACTAACACAGCAAACATATCACAGAAATATATCCATTCACAGAGTGCACAGGATTTATAGTTGTTCCCCAAGTATTGGGTACATCCACTTTGCCCCTTCGCCTATCTAGCAGTGTGCTAGATTCGGCCTAACTTCTTCTCTTCACCTCAGATCTACAGATCTTACAGCTCAGAACCCAATCAAGGTTCCTACAACTCAGAGTGAGTCCACACTCCTATAACTCAGGCACACAACCCTACCACAGCCTTCAATAAGGCCTACACCTCAGAGATAACAATCTCCTACAACTCAGGCTCACAGCCCTACCTTAGCCTTCAACAAGGCCTACCACTCAGAGAAAATACTCTCCTACACTCAGCCTTTATAAATTAGGCTTACAGCTCAGATCTATAAAGATCCTACAGAAAATTGATTTAAGTTTGTAATTGACCACCACCCAGATAGAGAGAGAAGGGATGGATGGTTTCTTGATCAGTTCTTGGAAGAAACTGATGGCAGAGAACAACCACTCTTAGCTTTCTTCAAAGCTTCTTGAATCTAAACTCAATAGGATTGAATATCCTGTGAAGTTGATCTTCAATCAGCTTCTTTCTTGATATTCAGATCACAATCTGAATCCTTCTTAGCAGCCTGGTTCAGCAACTACACTTGAGGGACTTGATGATGAAAGCACCTTTCTTCTTTGGAACTCTCTCTCTCTCCAAATACTTATGTTTATCTTTCTTCAGTATTCTGTATTGTTTGGTATGAGTTCTTCTGTATTCGTTCACATTTTCTGTTGAAGGAGAAAGCCTTTATATAGTCTTCCTCCATGGTAACCGACTGATCTGGTTTCTAACAAATTTCTGACAGCTTTGATAGTTGCAGTAGACTGGTTAGAAATGGCAGCTGTCAAGTCATCCAGTCACTTCTTGAACTCTATCTCTGTCAGCAAAATGACAGAGACTGAACTTCATCATGTGTCGACACAAGTAGACTAAGTGTCGACACAAGAGAACTAAGTGTCGACACATGCCTTGGTGGTGTCGACACATCTCCTTTGTTGTTGATACTGCTTCTCGACACAGCCTCTATAGAATGTGTCGACACTGATTCTGTGTGTCGACACAAACACTTCACTTTAACTTTGTTGAATCTCTGTTGTGTGTGTCGACACAAGTCCTGTGTGTTGACACAGTTGATGTCGACAAAGTCTTCAGTGTGTCGACACTAGCTCTTGGTGTCGACACAATTGATGTCGACTAAGTATTCCTGTATGTCAACACTGCTTCACTGTGTGTCGACACTACCTCAGCATGTCGACACAGTTTCTTCTGGTGTCGACACAGCCTTTTCAAGTGTCGACACAATTAACTCCAAGTGTCGACACAGCTTTTCTCCAGTGTCGACACAGGCTTTCATAAGTGTCGACACAGCTTCTCCTGGTGTCGAAACATGGACTTAGAAATATTTATGCATTCCTGCATTTACTTAACCTGCACATATAAACTCAAAACAACATCAAATACACCTTGATGCATATCATTGAGTAAGGTGAGGCTTCTTCAAATCTGGTACACATTTTCCAATGTACCCAACAATCTCCCCCTATTTGGAGAAGTCATAACCCTTAGTCAATGATATACACCATTCATAACAAATACACATTATGATGTATAATAACATTATATGACAGGGTAAATGCTAACAAAACATATAGAATATATCATCATAGAATAATAATGCTAACAAAATGAGCATTAATTAATGTTTTGTTTCAACTTACAAAAATTTCTTAATCAAAAGTTTACATAGATTTCATCATTAAGGATTACAAAGTTATAAACTCAAGTAAATCTAATCTAAAGCTGATATGGCTCCTTGATAACTATGTCTTTGCCTGATTGGACCTTGGCTTGTACTGGAGCATCAGTTTCATCAGCTGGCTTCTTGCCCTTTAGATCTTTCTTCTTTTGCTCTTCAGCCCTTATTCTTTGCCTTTCAAAATAATGAAAGGGCTTAGGAAAATATTTGCTAGGCTCCTGAGCATTAGGAGGTAGCTTCCCTAGTTTTGCCTTTCTTCTATATTGAACTATGGCTTCTTGCCTGGCTTCATACTTTTGTCATTCTTGTGTAGAGTACCATTTGCCCCTATCATGCGACTTATCCTTTACAGCATTCCAAGTAGTCAGTATAATGTTCCTGGAGGTTGGACTCCACTGCTCAAAATCAGGCTTCAACTCTGCCTGTTCTCTGAATCTCTTCTTAGACAATAGAGCTTCTTGCTCTTTCAAAACTGCCTCTAACACTGGCTTGTCTACTTTCTCAAGGATAATATTTAGAGCACCTTCTGGAGGGCTGTACATAGACTGTACTTCTTGGTGAATCATTTCAAAATCAGCTGGAAGATAGATAACTTGAGCAACTTCAGCTTGAACCCCTTCTAAGTAAATAGGTTGTATACCAGACTCAGCCACATTGTCATCATCATAGAGGGGTGAATATCCAAGGGTGGCTCTGATGCTATTAGATATCCATTTAGCATGATCAGATCCAACTTTGACTAACACTCTCTCCCCCTTTATGACTTCTCTGCCAACATGATACCTGAGGTCATCCTTTTGAAATCTGACCTGTTCATCCAGAAAATTAACACCATTTTTATAGAATGCCTTTAACTTCAGCAGCTGTCCAGAAATGGTCTTTTGAGATTACTCAATAGCTGTTTTGACAGCAGCTAGGCCTTCCTGTAATTGCTTATCAAACTCTGCCTTGGCATTAGGCTTTGCTTCATGCTGAGCAGTTGCAACATTCTTCAGTTCTGTAACAATCACATTATATGATTCTGTCAGATTATCATTCATTCTAATGTCATTCTCTAGAACATAGCCTTGCTTCACAGCTATATCATCAACTTGAGTCTTGATCTATTCTTAATGTGTGGCTAGGAAAACCACAACATTTCCTCCTTTATGAAAGCAATCAGTCATTTCCTTCTTATGCTGATTTACTTCAAATCTTATAGATTTAATATTTGTAGCCAAGGAGAGTTGTAGATCTTTGTGGGTCTTATCTATATATTTCTCCATGGCAATCCTTTGTTCATCTAGCTTTACTTATAAAGATACTAATAAGGAGCTATAATCTGTAGCTGGGGCAGATTGTGGAGCTGCAGTTTGTAATGCCTTCTTGTAGCTTTGGCTTCTCGTTTTGAATACCATTAACTTTCTTTTCTTACCTTGTATTGCTGCTTCATCTTCTGAAGCTGATGTACTGGCAATATCAACTCTGTCCTTAGGACTGGGAGGCAATACCTGTTCAGTTCTACGTTGCTCCCCCTGAGTCCCTTGCTCCTCCTCAATTCTTGTGTTCTCCCCCTGAGACCCTACTTGCTCCTCACCCACAGTACTAACTTGCTCCTTCTCAAGATTACTTGCTCCTCCTCAAAATCTGCTTTCTCCCCCTCAAACTCAGTCTTCCCTAAATCAGGGAACAACTCTTCAAGAGTGAACTCTTGTTGAGTAGGGACTGGAGATACTCTTATCACTGGAGCATGATCAGTAGCAGATGTATCCTCCATGATAACATCTTGATCTTGACTGTGTAGTTGAGTTGGCTGGTCAACATCAATCAAAGATTCAGTTATAATTTCATCCTTATCATTAAGAATTGATTGATTAACCTCATGTATTACCTCAAGTATAGTTTGTGTAGCAATATCACTTTCCAAGTGTATTGGCTCTTCCTCAACATGAGGCTCCCCCTGCACTTGTGCACCATCTGCAATATCTTGTGAAGGAATATCTTATGCTGTAGATTTTTCAGGAATCTCTTGCCTTTCTTCCTCAGGCATATCCTTAGTTAGGACCCTATCCCATCTGGAGATGATCCTGATGTCCATCCTTCTCATGTGATTTATCTTAGTCCCAGCTGACTGTTCCATCACTTCAGGTATTGTTCCAGCTAAATACAAGCTCATTATCCTTCCCAGATTTGGCTTCTTAAGACTTTCCTTAATCTTTTCAAAAATTACTAATGACCAATCTATAGTTAGGCTGTAGATGATTCTGGTTATAAGGCTGAACATATAGGCAGAAATCCTATCATGCCCCCGTGGCTTATAGAAAATCACCTTTCCTACAACTTTAGACAAGAACTTCCCTTGCATATTCATGCCTTTCCTGTTTAGTGCTGAGCCAATCTTCATGGTGGAATCCAGTCCACACCATTGAAGTGCTTCTCTTAGCTTAGATGCATGTACATCTTCTTCTTCTTGTGTTCTTGGCAGGTGAAGAACTTTCCCTAAACTCTTCTGGGTGATTTTCACCTTTACTCCATGGACTGTGGATCTAATTTTGAGTCCAGTTTGATCTAGGGTAGCAGCACCAAAGAATTCTTGTGTTTCTTTCTTCCAAATCTTAGTTGGTTCAGAAACTAAGAATTCCAGACCATTTTCAGCTATAAGGGTTATTACTCCTGTAATTTCTGATTCCGCTCCATCAAATGCGTTCTGAACCAGTTCGTATCCTTCATTGACATTGTCTTCTAGCTTCGGCGTTGTTGGGTACATTGGAATAAATGTACCTGATTTGAAGAAGCCTCACCCTACTCAATGATATACATCAAGGTGTATTTGATGTATTTTGAGTTACCTTATGCAGGTTAAGTAATTGCAGGGAAAGCTTAAAAGTTTCTAAGTCCATGTGTCGACACCCAGAAGAAAAGTGTCGACACTTAAGAAGACTTGTATAGACACCCAGAGAAGCAGTGTCGACACTTGGAGTAATTGTGTCGACACCAGGAATGCAGAGTCGACACCAGAAGGAAAGTGTCGACACATACAGGCAGTGTCGACATACAATGAAGAAGAGTCTAAAGAATCAGTGTCGACACTTAGAAGCAGTGTCGACACCCAGAGGAACTTTGTTGACATCAAAAGTGTCGACACTAGGAGGCTGTGTCGACACTCAGCAAAACATCAACTAAGTTCAAGTACAAGTGTCGACACTAGGAGGCTGTGTCGACACTTAGCAAACTTCAACAGAGTTCAAGTACAAGTGTCGACATAATGAAGAATGTATCGACACTCAGCAATAGTCTCAGCACATGAAGAAAGTGTCGACACTCAGCAAATTTCAATAAAGTCTAAGTACAAGTGTCGACACAAAGGAGATGTGTCGACACTCAGCAAAAGTATCAACACAGAAGGCATGTGCCGACACCAAGAAAATGTGTCGACACTTAACAAGTACAACACAAGGAGTTGTGTCGACACAAAGGAGTTGTGTCGACACTTAGCAGAATTCAACTAAGTACTGAAGAACAAGGAGTTGTGTCGACACACAATATCAGTGTCGACATATTCTGGAGAAGCAGTGTCGAGATGTAATTTCTACAACACAAGGAGTTGTGTCGACACCATGAAGTCTAGTGTCGACACTTAGCCTACTTGTGTCGACACTTGGTCTATTATTGTCGACACTTAAAGACTGACTGTCTCGACACTTTCAGACAGTTATAGAAAATTCAAGAAGTGACTGGATGACTTGACAGCTGCCATTCCAGCCGGTCTACTGCAACTGTCAGAGCTGTCAGAAAGTTGTTAGAAACCGGATCAGTCGGTCACCATGAAGAAAGCCTATATAAAGGCTTATTCTGTCAGCGATCAGAAGAGGATCAACAACAATCAGATTAAAGATCTAACAACACTAAAAATAAGAAGACCTTCAAGTGAAGATCTAAGAAGTTGGAGAGAGAGAGCTCCTTCCAAGAAGAACAGCTGTTGAACCAGGCTGTGAAGAAAGTTTCAGACTGAGTTCTGATTCTTAAGTTAGCAGTGATTGAAGATCAGCTGCATAGAGACTCAACCCTATTGTGTTCTAAATTGAAGAAGCTTTGAAGGAAGCCAAGAAAGGTTGATCTCAGCAAAGTTCTTCCAAAAACTCATCAAGAAACCTGTCAACTCTTCTCTCTTATTCTGAGTTGTGGGTATATACATTGTAATTTTAATTTCTTGTAGGATCCTAAGGGATCTGAGTTGTAAGCCTGAAATTATAAAGGCTGAGTGGTAGGGCCTCTGTGCCTGAGTGTAGGAGATACTTTTCTCTGAGTGTAGGCCTTGTTGAAGGCTGAGTGTAGGTCTTTGTGAAGACTGAGTGGTAGGGCTGTGTTCCTGAGTTGTAGGAGTGTGATCACTCTGAGCTGTACGAACCTATTTGGGGTTCTGAGTGTAAGATCTGAGGATCTGAGGAATAGTGGAGAAGTTGGGCCGAATCTAGTACACTACTAGATAGGCGAAGGGGGAAAGTGGATGTACCCAGACCTTGGGGAACCACTATAAAATCTGTGTGTTCTCGGTGTGTGCTTTATTCTGTGATTGCTGTGCTGTATTTTTGTGAAGAATTGTTTATAATTCTGTGATTCTCCCTAAAAGTTTAAAAAGATTAAAGTCACATATTCACCCCCCCCCCCCCCCCCCCCCCGTCTAGGTGATTAGGTACAATTTCTTTCAAGTGGTATCAAAGCGAGGTTACTCAAAAAGGACATAACAGTCTGAGTAAAAGATCCTGTAGGCAGATTGAGCATACTCAAGAAAATCAAGAAAATGGGTTCAACGGAGAATCACAAAGAACTAGGATCCATGAATTTGCCAATCTGCAGAAAGGAGATCTTTGGCATTTGGAAAGAAATGGTTAGAATATTTATGAAAGCCTCTGACCCTAGAATCTATATCATAGTCAAAGAAGGGTCATATGTGCCAATGAAAGTATCAGTTCTAGATGCAAATCAGAGAACTCCTAAGGACTTTTCAGAGATGACTAAAGATGAGATAATTCTGGCCACCATGGACAAGAGGGCTCGGAATATTATTGTAAGTGCAATAGATGATGTCACATTCCAGAATTTAATTTACTGTAAAACATCAAAGAAAATGTGGGACACACTGATAGTGTACATGGAGTGCTCTGAAGAAGTTAGACAAGACAGCAAGTCTTTATTGAATCAAGAGTATGAAAGCTTCAGACAAGGAAGGTCTGATAGCATAACTGAGTGCTACAAGAAATTCTATAGGATAGTTAATGAGTTAATGTCCTATGGAAGAGAATTCAGCAATTATGAGCTGAATGATAAGTTCTTGAGATCCCTAACTAAATACTGGGATACTAAGATTGTGCCATAAGGGAAATGGCCAAATTAGCAAACATTCCTCCTCCAACATTATTTGGAAAACTGTTATCATATGAGATGCAGTTAATGGTAAGGAAGGAGGAAGAGAAGACTACCAGAGTTGAGCATAAAGAAAGAGCTGTGGCTTTCAAAACAGATGCCACTAGGAAATATAAAAGTAAGTCTCCATCTCCACCTCCAAAAGTTGCTGAGACTGATATAGATGAGTCAGAAAGCAAGAATTCTGAAAGCAGTGAGAGTGATGAGGACTTTGTAGCTTTCACAAGACATTTTCAGAAATTCCTAAAGAAGAAACAATGGAGGTCTAAGCCATCCACTTCACAGAAGTCATCAAAGAATGACAGGAGAAAGCCCAAGTCAAGTAAAACTACATCTTCAAAGATAGTTTGTTATTGTTGTAACAGACAGGGACATGTTGTTGCTGACTGTCCAGAGAAGAGGAAACAGTCAACTGATTAGAAGAAGACTCAGATAAAGGGCAAAAAGGAAAGGTCCTTTGTTGCTAAGAAGGACAAAAGTCTGTCTGACATGTCTTCTTCAGAAACTGATTCAGAAGCTGAAGCTTATATTAGACTGTTTGCTGAAGAAGAGGAAGAGGAGTTCATCCAGTTAATGAACTCTATATATGAGCATGAGGACAATCAGTGCCAGGGACTGATGGCCTTATCAGAAGGAGACAAAATCCAGGATCAGCCTGGACCAAGTCAGGTACAAAATTGTTCTATTAGTTCAATTTCTAGTACTGAGTCAGATTCAGATGCATCATCTTCAAGTGATGAGAGTGGATCTGAATCTGAAGGAGACATTCATCAATTAATTGATGAATATAGAATAGTGTTGCAAGCTTTGAAGAAAAGCAAATCCTTGGCCAAGAGTCCGGCTAAGGAGATTGCTAATCTTAAAGTTACTGCAACATATTTTGACAAGTTGCTTGATCAGAAATTAAATGAAATAGCCAGACTGAAGCACATTACTGTTATTCAGATGGGTACTATAACATTTAAGAATGATCAAATCAGAAATCTGGAGATTAGTCTTCAGAAAGAGAGAGATATAGTAGCAAGGTTTTCTAAACCAAAGTCTGTTCTACCTTTGATAGATGAGTTCATTTCTCAGAAAGGTAAAACTGGATTGGGGTTTACTAAACCTGCCAGGACTGTACATTCCAAGTCTAAGGGCAAAGCCCCAGTACTCAACAAGAAACCTGCTGTAGACAAAACAGCCAGGGATGTACCTAAACAAAGGTACAACAGATTTGAGTGCTGGTGTTGTGGTAAGGTAGGCCACTTTGCCATAGACTGTTGACACAATTCTAGTGCCAAGGTGAGTAGCAATCTGCCTGCTAGAAAAGCTACAGGTAGTTTTGTTAAGAGGCAAACTAACCAGCACCAAGGACCCAAGAATTCTTTGGGTTCTAAGGTTAACTAATCTGTTTTGCAGGTGAGTCCAAGTGGCCATGCCCCAATATGGTACTTGGACAGTGGATGTTTCAGGCACATGACTGGAACTAGGGGATTGCTAAAGGACTATAAGGCAATCAAGGATGATCCTAAAGTCACCTTTGGTGGTTCTGAAAAAGGAATCATCAAAGGCTTTGGTAACATTTCTAGCAACCTTATTATAATTACTCAAGTGGCTTATGTTAAAGGTTTGAAACACAACCTCATTAGTATAAGTCAGCTGAGTGATTTAGGATATGACATCTCATTTATCAAAGATGGTTGTCATATCAGGAGGTCAAATGATCAAAAGATCATTCTGAAAGGTTATAGGAAGAGAAATGTCTATTGTTTAGACATTATGTGTGAGAACAATGTTTCTCCTGTGTGTCTTGTAGCTGATGAGAAAGTCTCTCATTGTGTCAAATGGCACAAGAGGCTAGCCCATCTTAACTATAAGACAACTGGCCAACTCTTTAGCAAAGAGTTAGTGAGGAATGGTCCTCAGGTTAAGTGTAAAAAGGTTGGGATATGCTCAGCTTGTCAAAAGGGCAAGAAGAGTAGATCCACCTTCAATAGCATTGAGAACAAAGATGCTGTGAGGTGCTTATACCACTTGCATATGGATCTATTTGGTCCTATGCCAGTTCACAGCCTAGGTAGGAAGGTCTACACTTTTGTGGTTGGAGATGACTACTCAAAGTTTTCCTTGGTGTTCTACCTTAGATAAAAATCTGAAGCACCTAGTATCTTCTATAGTTTTGTCAAACAAATTCAGAATGAGTTAGACAGTACAGTGGTCAAAATAAGAAGTGACCATGGTACTGAATTCTAGTCTGACAGTATGACAAAGCTATGTGAAGAGTTTGGGATATTTCAGCAATTTTCTTCACCAAGAACACCTCAGCAAAATGGCATTGCTGAAAGGAAAAATAGAACCTTGACTGAGGCTGGTAGAACCCTATTAAGTGACACATCTCTCCCTGAATATTTCTGGGCTGAGGCAGTTAATACTGCATGTTATGTGATTAATAGGGCTACTATCACCAAGAGCCACAATAAGACCCCCTATGAGATTGTGAAAGGCAGAAAACCAAATCTATCCTATTTCAGGATCTTTGGTTGTAAATGTTATATACTTAATAATGGTAAGTCTTACTTAACTAAGTTTGCTGCCAAATCCCAAGAGGGGATCTTTGTTGGATACAGCAACAACAGTAAGGCTTATAAGGTCTACAACTTGACTACTCAAGTTGTAGAAGTGTCAGTACATGTAGTATTTGATGAAGCTAGACTCATTAATAATGAATTATCTAGAAGTATTTGCAGCTCCACAGGTGTGACTGGGAAGATGGACAAGGTCACTATTGAAGAAGGTTCTACTACAAGACAACAAGTGGATGATATTGGCTGTTTTCCAGGGGGTTTACTAGATGCACCTGATGCAGAAGAAGACAAAGGAGTGTAGCAAGTTGAAGAAGCTGAAGGTGTACAACCAGAAAATAGGATGCCTCCAGCAAATAGACATTTGAAAGATCATCCAGCCAATCAAATCATTGGTGACCTCAGACAAGGGGTACAAACAAGGAGCAGTATTCTAATTTTAGTTCTCTACTCCAGCTTTCTATCCCAAGTAGACCCAAAGAAGTTTGAAGAAGCTATCCTAGACCCTCATTAGATTGAGGCAATGCAAGAGGAGCTGAACCAGTTCAAAAGATGCAATGTCTGGGAGCTAGTTCCAAAACCAAAAGACCACAACATTATAGGAACTAAGTGGATCTTTAGGAACAAGATGGATGAACATGGAGTTATTGTGAATAACAAAGCTAGACTGGTTGCTAAGGGATATAGGCAGGAAGAACGTATTGACTTTGATCAGACCTTTGCTCCAGTAGCCAGACTGGAGGCAATAAGGATGTTCTTAGCCTATGCAACCTATCAAAGGTTTAAAGTATACCAAATGGATGTTAAGTCAGCTTTTCTGAATGGAAATCTGAAGGAAGAAGTGTATGTAGAACAACCATCAGGTTTTGTAGATTCTATCAAACCTAATTATGTCTATAGACTTAGGAAGTCTTTGTATGGGTTAAAACAAGCCCCTAGGGCTTGGTATGAAACCCTGTCTAGTTTCCTTATTGAGAATAAATTCGCAAGGGGGAAAATAGACAAGACTCTATTACTTAAGGAATCCAGAGGCAAGATCATTCTAGTCCAAATATATGTAGATGACATCATATTTGGGTCTACTAAAAGTAGTCTTTGCAAAAAGTTTGCAAAACTTATGCAAGGACAATTTGAAATGAGCAGTATGAGGGAACTTAAGTTTTTCTTGGGTCTCCAAGTTAGACAGACTGAGGATGGTTTATCCATATGCCATTCTAAGTTCACCCTAGAATTGATAAGGAAGTATGGTATGGAATCATCCAGTACCATGAAAACTCCTATGGGGTCAAGTATGTCTCTTAGCAAAGATGATGCAGGGAAACCTGTAGATGAGACTTTGTATAGAGGGATAGTTGGCTCCCTATTGTATTTGACTGCTAGTAGACCAGATATCACGTATGATACATGTGTCTATGCTAGGTACCAAGCTTGCCCTAAGGAATCTCACTTGACAGCTGTCAAAAGAATTTTGAGATATCTTAAGGGCACTCCTTATCTAGGCCTTTGGTACCCTAGGAATGGAGACTTTGAACTGACAGGTTATTCAGATGCAGATTTTGCAGGCTGCAAGGAAGATAGAAAAAGTACAACTGGAAACTGTCAATTCTTAGGAGGAAGACTGATATCATGGAGTAGCAAGAAACAAACAAGTGTAGTTATCTCCACAGCAGAATCAGAGTATGTTGCTGCAGGAAGTTGCTGTGCTCAACTTCTATGGATTCAACATCAGCTAGAAGATTATGGTATTCAAGTAAGTAGAACACCTCTATTTTGTGATTCTACTAGTGTTATTTCTATTGCAAACAATCCTGTCTCCCATAGTAGGACTAAGCACATAGAAATAAAATACCATTTTCTAAGAGAACAAGTGGAAAAAGGAGATATTTCACTAGAGTATATTAATACAAATAATCAACTAGCTGACATGTATACTAAGCCCTTAGATGAAACCAAATTCAATAAATTCAAAATTGAATTAGGGATGATAAACTTAGAATAAGTTTTCAAAATTGGCTAAGTAAAATGGTGTCGACACACAGAGTTTTCTGTGTCGACACATAGAAGTGGTGTCGACATTTCAGGGAAATGGTGTCGACACATCTAGGAAGTCGGTGTCGACACTTCAGAGAATTAGTGTCAACACATGTAGTGTAGGTGTCAACACATGTAGTGTAGGTGTCGACACATCCAAGGTGGTGTCGACACTTAGACTTTACACAGAATTAGTCTAGTATAGTCTCGGCTAAGTGTCGAGCAAAGCGGTGTCGACACATAAACAAGTGTCGACACATATATTATGTCGACTATACTTGTGTCGACACATAGTTGTCGAGACATTCGCAGTAAGTGTCGACACTTTTCAACAGTGTTGACACAATTTAAGTATTTTGACGCGCCCTTTCATCTTCGATTCTAGAAAGGTATAAATAGGTTTTTGCCATTGTTTGTCGACACGCTCACCAAAGTTTCGAGACCAAACTTGTGTGTCGACATCTCTCTTCTCTACATTCAAATTTCTTCAAACCCTAATGGCGCCTAAGCTAGAAGAGAATGTGAATGAAGGATATGAACTCGTGTGACACGCATTTGATGACGCGGAACCCGAGATCAAAGGCGTGTTAACCCTAATTGCAGAGACTGGGTTAGAATTTCTTGTTTCAGAACCGATCAAGATCTGGAAGAAGGAGGTCCTGGAGTTTTTGAATGCAGCAACACTAGATGAATCAGGACTCAAGATTAAGTCAAGAGTTCATGGGGCAAAAGTAAAGGTCTCTCCAAAGAGTCTAAGAAAAGTTCTTCAACTACCAAGGACCAAGGAAGAAGAAGATGTTTCTGCTTCTAAGACTAGAGAAGCATTGACATGGTGTGGTTTGGACTCAAACCTGAAGATAGGATCTGTATTCAACAGAAAAGGAATGAATATGCAAGACAAATTTCTATTTGAGATTGTGGGCAAAGTCATCCTGAGCAAGCCTAGAGGCCATGACAGAATCTCAGCTCATATGTTTAGTCTCATGACAAGGATAATATTCAAACTAGATACTGACCGGTCTACAGTTGTGTTTGATAAAATTAAAGAAAGTATGAAGAAGCCCAATCTGGGTAGAATACTAAGTCTTTACCTAGTTGGCAGTATACCTGAGGTAATGAACCAAGCTGCAGGTTCAAAGATTAACCACATGAGGAAGATGAATATGAGAATCTTCTCTAGGTGGGATAGAGTACTAACCAAAGAACTGCCATCTCCAGTGAAGGAAACAACCCAGAAAAAGAAGAAGAAGACAGCCCATGTGGCTCAAGAATCCTCAAGCAGTTCTGAAGAGCAAGTAGTGTTCACTCCTGATGAAGAAGAAACTGGAAATGCTGGACAATCTCCAGTAAGACAAGAAGATGCAGAGAGGCAGGGGGAGCTACCCTCAGCAAGCCCAATTCACCAGGATTCAATCCAGGGGGAGCCTCTACTGGTGGATGAGACAACTCCACTAGAGAGTGAACAAGCTACTCAAATAATACTTGAGGTAATAACTAGATGCATCAACCAATTAGATTTCCCTATTGAGATTGAAGTTATGACTGACACATTATGTGATGTTAATCAGCAACCTCAGATTCTTAGTCAACCTCAGGATGTTGTCATAGAAGACACATCTGTTGCTGATCAAGTGGTTGATGAGATAAGAGATTCTCCAACTCTTCCTCAATAAGAATTTACCCTAGAAGAGCTATTCCCAAATCTTCTACAAACAGATTTTGAGAAAGAAAAAGCTGCTGCTGAGGGGGAGAAAGTAATTATTGAGGGGGAGCATGTGGAGATTGAAGATGAAACTGCATGACAAGAACCTAAGATGCAACAGCATGCTGAGAAGTTACCTAGGAAGGATTTACCTCTTAGCCCAAAGGAAAGAGTTGAAATAGCCAGCACCTCTGCTTCAGAGGATGCAGAGGCTGCAAGAGCCAAGAAGAGGAAATTTCAAGTCTTCAAGAGGAGGAGTCAGACATATAAAAAGGCACTGCAGACCATTGCACCACAGCCTACCCCATCTACAGATTTCAGTTCTCTGATGGTTGCATTACAGATAAAGATGGATGAGCAAAGACAGGCTTTGCAATCTTATATGGATGAAGGGCATCAGTCACTGTAGTTTGATCTGGCCGAATACATTAAGTCAATCAGATTTGAAATGAATCTGAATAAGAAAGAAATGACTGACTGCTTTCATAAGGGAGGAAATGCAGTAGTCTATCTGGCCACACATCAAGAAAAAATAAAGACAAAACTTGATGATCTAGAAGTGAAGCAAGGCTATGTCCTGGAGAATCAGATAAGAATGAATGATAATTTGACTGCTTCACATAATGCAATAGTAACTGAAATGAAGAATCTAGCTACTGCTCAGACTACATTAAGTGCTACTGCCAAAGCTGAATTTGACAAACAACTGCAAGAGAGCTTAACTGCTGTTAAAACTGCTATTGAAGACTCTCAAAAGGCTATAACTGACAAGCTCCAAAGGTTGAAACCTTTCTACAAAGATGGAGTAAACTATCTGCATGCCCAGATAATATTCCAGAAAGATGATCTAAGAGATCACATTGAAAGAGAAGTCATAAAGGGGGAGAGGGTATTAGTCAAGGCAGGCTCTGATCATGCAAAGTGGATTTCAAATTCCATCAGAGCCACCCTTGGATATCCACCCTTATGTGATGATGATAATGTTGCAGGGTCTGGTATTAATCCTGTATATCTTGGAGGAGAGCAAGCTGAAGTAGCTGAAGTGATATACCCTCCACCAGACTTTGATATGATACATCAAGACATACAATCAATGTTTAGTCCTCCTGAGGGAATTCAGAATGTCATCATTGAGAAACAAGTGGTATTCTGAACTGGAGTGGAGGAAGCATGAGAACAGGCAAGAGGCTATTATTCAATATAGAAGAAAGGCTAAGATGGGAAAGCTACCTCCTACTGCACAGGAGCCCAGCAAGTACTTTCCAAAGCCTTATCATTATTTTGAAAGGCAAAAGATCAAGGCTGAAGAATTGAAAAAGAAAGATCTTAAGGGAAAGAAGTCTGCTGCTGCTGAAGATACTAAAGCTCCTGTCCAAGCAAAGATACAATCAGGAAAAGGCATTGTGATCAAGGAGCCTGAGCAGCCTTAGGATTGAAATTTTTCTTAAGTTTACTATGTGTAATCACTTGTATTAAAATTTTCGGTAAACTTTTGAATAATGAAAATGTTGAAGTTGTTAGAACAATGTGATATATGTTCAACTATTACATTAATTGTTCTGAGATAATGGTATATACATGTTTTGTTCATGCATGTTTAAGTATTTACCCTGTCATGTATTACTGTTTTACATCATACTGTGAATTTGTTATGTATGGTGTATATCATTGACTAAGGGTTATGACTTCTCCAAATAGGGGTAGATTGTTGGGTACATTGGAATAAATGTACCTGATTTGAAGAAGCCTCACCCTACTCAATGATATACATCAAGGTGTATTTGATGTATTTTGAGTTACCTTGTGCAGGTTAAGTAATTGCAGGGAAAGCTTAAAAGTTTCTAAGTCCATGTGTCGACACCCAGAAGAAAAGTGTCGACACTTAAGAGGACTTGTGTCGACACCCAGAGAAGCAGTGTCGACACTTGGAGTAATTGTGTCGACACCAGGAATGCAGAGTCGACACCAGAAGGAAAGTGTCGACACATACAGGTAGTGTCGACACACAATGAAGAAGAGTCTAAAGAATCAGTGTCGACACTTAGAAGCAGTGTAGACACCCAGAGGAACTTTGTCGACATCAAAAGTGTCGATACTAGGAGGCTGTGTCGACACTCAGCAAAACATCAACAAAGTTCAAGTACAAGTGTCGACACTAGGAGGTTGTGTCGACACTTAGCAAACTTCAACAGAGTTCAAGTACAAGTGTCGACATAATGAAGAATGTGTCGACACTCAGCAATAGTCTCAACACCTGAAGAAAGTGTCGACACTAGGAGGCTGTGTCGACACTCAGCAAATTTCAATAAAGTCTAAGTACAAGTGTCGACACAAAGGAGATGTGTCGACACTCAGCAAAAGTATCAACACAGAAGGCATGTGTCGACACCAAGAAGATGTGTCGACACTTAACAAGTATAACACAAGGAGTTGTGTCGACACAAATGAGTTGTGTCAACACTTAGCAGAATTCAACTAAGTACTGAAGAACAAGGAGTTGTGTCGACACACAATATCAGTGTCGACACATTCTGGAGAAGCAGTGTCGAGAAGTAATTTCTACAACACAAGGAGTTGTGTCGACACCATGAAGGCTAGTGTCGACACTTAGCCTACTTGTGTCGACACTTGGTCTATTAGTGTCGACACTTAAAGACTGACTGTCTCGACACTTTCAGACAGTTACAGAAAATTCAAGAAGTGACTGGATGACTTGACAGCTGTCATTCCAGCCGGTCTACTGCAACTATCAGAGCTGTCAGAAAGTTGTTAGAAACTGGATCAGCCGGTCACCATGAAGAAATCCTATATAAAGGCTTATTCTGTCAGCAATCAGAAGAGGATCAACAACAATCAGATTAAAGATCTAATAATACAAAAAAGAAGAAGACCTTCAAGTGAAGATCTAAGAAGTTGGAGAGAGAGAGCTCCTTCTAAGAAGAACTGCTGTTGAACCAGGCTGTGAAGAAAGTTTCAGACTGAGTTCTGATTCTTAAGTTAGCAGTGATTGAAGATCAGCTGCATAGATACTCAACCCTATTGTGCTCTAAATTCAAGAGGCTTTGAAGGAAGTCAAGGAAGGTTGATCTCAGCAAAGTTCTTCCAAGAACTCATCAAGAAACCTGACAACTCTTCTCTCTTATTCTGAGTTGTGGGTATATACATTGTAATTTTAATTTCTTGTAGGATCCTAAGGGATCTGAGTTGTAAGCCTGAAATTATAAAGGCTGAGTGGTAGGGCATGTGTTCCTGAGTGTAGGAGATACTTTTCTCTGAGTGTAGGCCTTGTTGAAGGCTGAGTGTAGGTCTTTGTGAAGACTGAGTGGTAGGGCTGTGTGCCTGAGGTGTAGGAGTAGGATCACTCTAAGCTGTAGGAACCTATTTGGGGTTCTGAGTGTAAGATCTGAGGATCTGAGAAATAGGGGAGAAGTTGGGCCGAATCTAGTACACTACTAGATAGGCGAAGGGGGAAAGTGGATGTAACCAGACCTTGGGGAAACACTATAAAATCTGTCTGTTCTCTGTGTGTGCTTTATTCTGTGATTGCTGTGATGTATTGCTGTGAAGAATTGTTTATAATTCGGTGATTCTGCCTAAGAGTTTTAAAAGATTAAAGTCACCTATTTAGCCCCCCCCCCCCCCCTAGGTGATTAGGTACAATTTCTTTCAGGCGCCATTAGGGTTGAGTGAAAGCTTGGATTGAGAAGAGAGAAGTTGTCGACATAGAGTTTTGGTCTCAAAAATATGGAGAATGTGTCGACAGAATATGGTGTTGACCTATTTATACCTTTCTAAGTAATGAAGGTCAAAAGTCGAGTCAACAATCACTTAATGTGTCGACACTGTTGAAAAGTGTCGACACAGACTACTTAAGTCTCGAAAATGGTGTTGACTTCTATATGTCGACACCAATTATGATGTGTCGACACAAATATCCTTAACTGACGACACAGTGTTTGAGTGTCGACAAAGACATCTGCATCTATACTCAAAGTGTCGACACCACATCTGGATGTGTCGACACCACTTCTCTGAAGTGTCGACACCGATTCTCTAGAGGTGTCGACACCACTTTTCTGGAATGTCGACACCACTTCTTTGTGTCGACACCGTTTTGCTGGATATGTCGACACAGTTTTACTTAGCCAATTTTTGTTAAACTAATCTATGTTCAACATTCCTAATTCAATTTTAAATTTATTGAATTTAGTTTCATCTAGAGGCTTAGTAAACATATCTGCAATTTGATAATCCATTTTGACAAATTCTAGTGAGATGTCCTCTTTCTCTACATGTTCTCTAAGAAAATGATATCTAATTTCTATATGCTTAGTCCTACTATGTGAAATAGGATTATTAGCAATAAAAATAGCACTTGTAGAATCACAAAGCAAAGTTGTTCTACTTACCTGAATACCATAGTTTTTTAGCTGGTGCTGAATCCACAACAGCTGTGCACAGCAACTTCCTACTGCCACATATTCAGACTCAGCTGTGAAAATTGCCACACTAGTGTGCTTCTTACTGCTCCAAGACACCAATCTTCCTCCTAGAAATTGACAGGTGTCTGTAGTGCTTTTTTTATCTTCTTTGCAACCTGCAAAGTCTGCATCTGAATAGCCTGTCAGTAGAAAATCTCCATTCCTAGGGTACCAAAGGCCTAGATTAGGTGTGCCCTTAAGATATCTCAAAATCCTTTTGACTACAGTATGATGAGATTCTTTAGGCAAGGATTTGTACCTAGCACAGACACATGTAGCATACATGATATCTGGTCTACTAGTAGTCAGATATAGGAAGGAGCCAACTATCCCTCTATACAAATTTTCATCTACAGGTTTCCCTGCATCATCTTTGCTTAGAGACACACTTGTCCCCATTGGAGTTCGCATGGTAGTGGATGATTCCATACCATACTTCTTAATTAACTCCTAGGTGAATTTAGACTGAGATATGGACAAGCCATCTTCAGTCTGTCTTACTTAGAGACCCAAGAAAAACTTAAGTTCTCCCATACTGCTCATTTCAAATTTCCCTTGCATAAGTTTTGCAAACTTTCTACAAAGTTTACTTTCAGTAGACCCAAATATTATGTCATCAACATATATTTGGACTAGGATTATCTTTCCTTTGGATTCCCTAAGGAATAGATTCTTATATATTTTCCCCCTTGAGAATTTGTTCTCAATGCGGAAAGTAGACAGGGTTTCATACCAGGCCCTTGGGGCTTGCTTTAACCCATATAAAGCTTTCATAAGTCTATAAACATAATCAGGTTTAAGAGAATCAACAAAACCTGAGGGCTGCTCTACATAGTCTTCTTCTTTTAGATTTCCATTTAGGAATGCTGATTTTACATCCATTTGGAATACCTTGAAGCCTTGATATGCTGCATAAGCAAGGAACATCCTAATTGCTTCCAGTCTTGCTACTGGGGCAAAGGTTTGATCAAAGTCAATACCCTCTTCCTGCCTGTATCCTTTTGCAAAAAGTCTTGCTTTGTTCTTCACAATGATCTCACTCTCATCCAGTTTGTTCCTAAAGATCCACTTTGTTCCAATGATGTTGTGGTCTTTTGGTTTAGGAACTAACTTCCAGACCTTGCACCTTCTAAACTGATTCAGCTCCTCTTGCATGACATCAATCTAATGTGGGTCTAAAACTGCTTCTTCAAATTTCTTGGGTTCCACTTGAGATAAGAAGCTAGAGCAAAGAAATGTGTTCAGATTCCTGCTCCTTGTTTGTACTCCTTATCTTGGATCACCAATTATCTGATTTGCTGGATGATCTTTTAAGTGTCTAATAGCTGTAGGTAGTCTATCTTCAGGTTAAACACCTCTAGTCTCTTCATTATGTTGTACCTCTTGGTTTTCATCAGCATCTGGAGAGTCTTGTACTCCCCCTGAACAGCAGCCACCATTTTCCACTTCCTGATTTGTAGTTGAATCTTCTGTAATGGTAAGCTTGTCCATTCTCTCATTTATACCTGTAGGACTGCAAGAAATACTTGGCAACTCACTGTTAATAAGTCTTGTTTCATCAAAGATAACATGTACAGACTCTTCTACAACTTGAGTAATCAAGTTGTAGACCCTATAAGCCTTACTATTGTTGTTGTACCCAACAAATATCTCATCTTGGGATTTGACAGCAAACTTAGTTAGATAAGACTTGCCATTGTTAAGGACATAACACTTGCAACCAAAGATCCTAAAATAGGATAAGTTTGGTTTTCTGCCCTTCATCATCTCATAGGGAGTCTTTTTGTGGCTTTTGGTGATAGAAGCCCTATTGATCACATGACATGCAGTATTTACTGCCTCAGCCAAGAAATATTCTGGGAGAGAAGTGTCACTCAATAGAGTTCTACCAGCCTCAATCAATGTTCTATTCTTCCTTTCAGCAATACCATTTTGCTGTGGTGTTCTAGGTGAGGAGAATTCTTGAAAAATCCCAAATTCTTCACACAGTCTTGTCATACTCTTAGATTGAAATTAAGTGCCATGGTCACTTCTGATTTTGACCACTGTACTGTCCAGCTCATTCTGAATTTGTTTGACAAAACTATATAAAACACTTTGGTTTTCAGATTTTTGTCTCAGAAAGAACACCCATGAATATCTAGAATAGTCATCTACCACCACAAAAGTGTAGACCTTCCTACCTAGACTATGAACTGACATAGGACCAAATAGATCCATATGCAAGAGGTATAGACACCTCACTGAATCCTTGTTTTCAAGGCTATGAAAAGAGGATTTGGTCTGCTTGACTTTTTGACAAGCTGAGCATATCCCATCCTTTATACACTTAACTTGAGGACCATTCCTCACTAACTCTTTGCTAAAGAGTTGGCCAATAGTCTTGTAGTTAAGATGGGCCAGCCTCTTGTGCCATTTAACATAATGAGAGGCTCTCTCATCAGATACAAGAAAAATAGGAGAAACATTGTTCTCACACTCAAAGTTAAGACAGTACACATTTCTTTTTCTATATCCTGTCAATATGACCTTTTGATCACTTGACCTTTTGATATGACAACCATTTTTGATAAATGAAATGTCATAACCTAAATCACTCAGTTGACTGATGCTAATTAGGTTGTGTTTCAAACCCTTTACATAGGCCACTTGAGTGATTGTAATTGAGTTATTAGAAATGTTACCAAAACCTTTGATGACTCCCTTTTCAGAACCACCAAAGATTACTTTATGCCCATTCAGCATAGGTGAGTAGTCCTTCAGCAATCCCCTTATTTCAGTCATATGCCTGGAACATCCACTATCTAAGTACCATATAGGGGCATGGCAAATTGGACTCACCTGCAATAAAGATTACTTAACCTTAAAACCCAAATAACTTTTGGGTCCTTGGTGCAAGTTAGTCTGAACTTTAATAAATCTGCCTGCAGCTTTTCTAACAGGCAGACTGCTACTCTCTTTGACACTGGTATTGTGCCAACAGTCTAAGGCAAAGTGGCCTATCTTACCGCAGCACCAGCACTCAAACTTATTATACCTTTGTTTAGGTACATTCTTAGCTGTAATATTTGCAGCATGTCTGTTGTTTTGTGCTGGGGCTTTGCCTCTAGAATTGAACTTAGCAGTCCATGCAGTTTTCTTAAACACTAATCCAGCCTTACCCTTTTGAGACGTAAACTCATCAATCCAGGGTAATACAGATTTTGGTTTAGAAAAAACAAGCTACAATCTCCTTTTCTTTCTGAAGTCTATTCTCCAGACTTTTAATCTGATCATTTTTAAATGTGATAGTACCCATCTGAATAACAGTAATGTTTTTCAGTCTAGTCATCTCATTCAACTTTTGATCCAACATCTTCTCTGAATCAGATGCAACCATCTTAAGATCTGCAATTTCCTTAGCCTGAGTTTTGGCCAAGTTTTTGCTTTTCTTTAGTGCCTGCAACAAGTCCCTAAATTCATCTATCAACTGATGAATATCACCTTCAGACTCAGACCCATCCACATCACTTGATGCAGATGTTGCTGACTCTGACCCAGTACTACAATCTTAATTTCTAGAAAAACATTGTACCTTACTAGGACCATGCTGATCTTGACGCTTGTCTTCTTCTGACACAGCCATCAGTCACTTGCACTAATGGTCTTCTTGTTCATAGATAGAGTTCAGCACTTGCAGAAACTCATCTTCTCCATCTGCTGTATATAGACCAATGTATGCCTCAGCTTCAGATTCTAACCCTGAAGATGATTGGTCTGTCAAGCTCTTCTCCTTATTAGCAACAAAGGATTTCTCCTTCTTGCTCTGGTGTTGAATCTTCTTTTTATCTACAGACTCTTTTCTTTTGTCTGGACACTCAGCCACAACATGTCCAGGCCTATTACAGTAGTAGCAAACTATCTTTGATGTTGTAGATTTGCTTGGATTAGACCTGCTCCTGTCCTTCCTGGATGACTTCCTCTTTTGATAATAGTCATCCTTAGGCTGAGATGTGGAGGGCTTAGACTTTCACTGCTTCTTCATCAGGAATCACTGAAACTGCCTTGTGAAGGCAGCAAAGTCTTCATCTGAGTCACTACTGTCTAAACTTTGGTTGTCTGAATTATCTGAAGCAATTTCAGCAACTATCTTAGGAGGTGATGGAGACATCCTCCTATTCTTCCTAGTGGCCTCAACCTTGAAGGCCACAGACGTTTCTCTATGCTCCCCTTTGCACTTTTCTCTCCCTCTTTCCTAGCCATCAGCTGTATCTCATATGACAACAATTTTCCAAACAAAGTTGGAGGAGAGATATCTGCAAGTTTGGTCACTTCCCTAATGACACAAATCTTAGTGTCTCAATCCTTTATCAAGGATCTTAGAAATTTATCATTCAATTCATATGTACTGAAGATTCTTCTATAGGACATCAGCTCATTTACTATTCTATAGAACTTTTTAAAACACTCAATTATACTATCAGACTTTCCTTGTCTAAAACTCTCATATTCCTGGTTCAGCATAGACTTTCTATCTTATCTGACTTCTTCAGAACCCTCCATGTAGACTATCAAAGTATCCCACATTTCCTTGGAGGTCTTGCAGTGAATCAAATTTTGAAAGGTTGAATCATCTATGACACTTACTATGATATTCTGGGTTCTTTTATCCATAGTTGTCAGGATGATCTCATCCTTATTCATCTTTGAAAAATCCTTGGGAATTCTTTGGTTTGCATCGAGAACTGACAACTTCATTGGAATATAAGGACCTTCCTTTACTGTAATGTAGATCCTTAGATCAGAAGCCTCCAAAAAAAGCCTGACCCTTTCTTTCCATATTCCAAATATCTCCTTCCTGCATATGGGTAATTTCATAGAACCTAGTTCCTTATGATTTTCTCCAGAACCAATTTTCTTGATCTTGAATCTTCCTTATGTATCTAACTCAGACTGTTAAGTCCTTCTTTGAGTAACCTCCCTCTGATACCACTTGAAAGAATTGGTTTCAAGATAACCTAATACACCTAGAGGGGGGGGTGAATAGGTTCAAATCCTTTTTATTCTAAGGCAGATAATAAACTCTAGTTTTCTGTTGATTATACTACTAACACAGCAAGCATATCATAAAAATATATCCAATCACAGTGTGCACAGGATTTATAATGGTTCCCCAAGTATTGGGTACATCCACTTTCCCCCTTCGCCTATCTAACAGTGTGCTAGATTCGGCCTAACCTCTTCTCTTCACCTCAGATCCGCAGATCTTACAGCTCAGAACCCAATCAAGGTTCCTACAACTCAGAGTGAGTCCACACTCCTACAGCTCAGGCACACAACCCTACCTCAGCCTTCAACAAGGCCTACACCTCAGAGATAACAATCTCCTACAACTCAGGCTCATAGCCATACCTCAGCCTTCAGCAAGGCCTACCACTCAGAGAAAATACTCTCCTACACTCAGCCTTTATAAATTAGGCTTACAGCTCATATCTATAAAGATCCTACAGAAAATTGATTTAAGTTTGTAATTGACCACCACCCAGATAGAGCGAGAAGGGATGGATGGTTTCTTCTGATTTTGACCACTGTACTGTCCAGATCATTCTGAATTTGTTTGACAAAACTATATAAAACACTTGGGATTTCAGATTTTTGTCTCAGAAAGAACACCCACGAATATCTAGAATAGTCATCTACCACTATAAAAGTGTAGACCTTCCTACCTAGACTATGAATTGGCATAGGACCAAATAGATCCATATGCAAGAGGTATAAACACCTCACTGAATCCTTGTCTTCAAGGCTATGAAAGGAGGATTTGGTCTGCTTGCCTTTTTTGACAAGCTGAGCATATCCCATCCTTTATACACTTAACTTGAGGACCATTCCTCACTAACTCTTTGCTAAAGAGTTGGCCAATAGTCTTGTAGTTAAGATGGGCCAGCCTCTTGTGCCATTTAACACAATGAGAGGCTCTCTCATCAGCTACAAGACAAATAGGAGAAACATTGTTCTCACATTCAAAGTTAAGACAATACACATTTCTTTTTTTTATATCCTGTCAATATGACCTTTTGATCACTTAACCATTTGATATGACAACCATTCTTGACAAATGAAATGTCATAACCTAAATCACTCATCTAACTTATGCTAATTAGGTTGTGTTTCAAACCCTTTACATAGGCCACTTGAGTGATTGTAACTGAGTTATTAGAAATGTTACCAAAACCTTTGATGACTCCCTTTTCAGAACCACCAAAGATTACTTTAGGCCCATTCAGCATAGGTGGGTAGTCCTTCAGCAATCCCCTTGTTCCAGTCATGTGCCTGGAACATTCACTGTCCAAGTAACATATAGGGGCTTGGCAACTTGGACTCACCTGCAATAAAGATTACTTAACCTTAGAACCCAAATAACTTTTGGGTCCTTGGTGCAAGTTAGTCTGAACTTTAACAAATCTGCCTGCAGCTTTTCTAAAAGGCAGACTGCTACTCCCCTGGACACTGGTATTGTGCCAACAGTCTAAGGCAAAGTGGCCTATCTTGCCACAGCACCATCACTCAAACATATTATACCTTTGTTTAGGTACATTCTTAGCTGTAATATTTGCAGCAGGTCTGTTATTTTGTGTTGGGGCTTTACCTCTAGAATTGAACTTAGCAGTCCATGCAGTTTTCTTAAACCCTAATTCATCCTTACCCTTTTGAGACACAAACTCATCAATCAAGGATAATACAAAATTTGGTTTAGAAAAACTAGCTACAATTTCCTTTTCTTTCTGAAGTCTATTCTCCAGACTTTTAATCTGATCATTTTTAAATGTGATAGTACCCATCTGAATAACAGTAATGTTTTTCAGTCTGGCTACCTCATTCAACTTTTGATCCAGCATCTTCTCTGAATCAGATGCAGCCATCCTAAGATCTGCAATTTCCTTAACCTGAGTTTTGGCCAGGTTTTTGCTTTTCTTTAGTGCCTGCAACAAGTCCCTATATTCATCTATCAACTGATGAATATCACCTTCAAACTCAGACCCATCCACATCACTTGATGTAGATGTTGCTGAATCTGACCCAGTACTACAATCTGAATTTCTAGAAAAACATTATACCTTACTAGGACCAGGCTGATCCTTGCACTTGTCTTCTTCTGACACAGCCATCAGTCCCTTGCACTGATGGTCTTCTTATTCATAGATAGAGTTCAGCACTTGCAGAAACTCATCTTCTTCATCTGCTGCATATAGACCAATGTATGCCTCAGCTTCAGATTCTGAATCTGAAGATGATTGGTCTGTCAAGCTCTTCTCCTTCTTAGCAACAAAGGATTTCTCCTTAGCTAGTGTTGAATCTTCTTTTTATCTGTAGACTCTTTTCTTTTGTCTGGACACTCGGCCAAAACATGTCCAGGCCTATTACAGTAGTAGCAAACTATCTTTGATGTTGTAGATTTGCTTGGCTTAGACCTGCTCATGTCCTTCCTGGATGACTTCCTCTTTTGATAATAGTCATCCTTAGGCTGAGATGTGGAGGGATTAGACTTCCACTGCTTCTTATTCAGGAATCTCTGAAACTGCCTTCTGAAGGCAGCAAAGTCTTCATATGAGTCACTGTTGTCTGAAATTTGGTTGTCTGAATTATCTGAAGCAATTTCAACAACTATCTTAGGAGGTGATGGAGACATCCTTCTATTCTTCCTAGTGGCTTCAACCTTGAAGGACACTGACTTTTCTCTATGCTCCCCTTTTGCACTTTTCTCTTCCTCTTTCCTAGCCATCAGCTGCATCTCATATGACATTAATTTTCCAAACAAAGTTGGAGGAGAGATATCTGCAAGTTTGGCCACTTCCCTATTGGCACAAATCTTAGTGTCCCAATCCTTTGTCAAGGATCTTAGAAATTTATCACTCAGTTCATATGTACTGAAGATTCTTCCATAGTACATCAGCTCATTTACTATTCTATAGAACTTTTTATAACACTCAGTTATACTGTCAGACTTTCCTTGTCTGAAACTCTCATATTCCTGGTTCAGCATAGAATTTCTATCTTGTCTGACTTCTTTAGAACCCTCCATGTAGACTATCAAAGTATCCAACATTTCCTTGGAGGTCTTGCAGTGAATCAAAATTTGAAAGGTTGAATATCTATGGCACTTACTATGATATTTGGGCTCTTTTATCCATAGTTGCCAGGATGATCTCACTTAGTCATCTCTGAAAAATCCTTGGGAATTCTTTGGTTTGCATCTAGAACTGACAACTTCATTGAATATAAGGACCTTCCTTTACTGTAATATAGATCCTTGGATCAGAAGCCTCCATAAACAGGTGACCCTTTCTTTCCATATTCCAAAATATCCTCCTTCCTGCATAGGGTAATTTCATAGAACCTAGTTCCTTATGATTTTCTCCAGAACCCCATTTTCTTGATCTTGAATCTGCCTTATGGATCAAACTCAGACTGTTAAGTCCTTCTTTGAGTAACCTCCCTCTGATACACTTGAAAGAATTGGTTTCAAGATAACCTAATACACCTAGAGGGGGGGGGGGGGTGAATAGGTTTCAAAACCTTTATTCTAAAGGCAGATAATAAACTCTAGTTTTCTGTTGATTTTACTACTAAACACAACAAACTTTTCATAGAAATATATCCAATCACAGAGTGCATAGTTATTTATAGTGGTCCCCCAAGTATTGGATACATCCACTTTCCCCTTTCGCCTATCTAGCAGTGTGCTAGTTCGGCCAAAACTTCTTCTATTCACCTCAGATCCGCAGATCTTACAGCTCAGAACCCAATCAAGTTCCTACAACTCAGAGAGTGGTCCACACTCCTACAGCTCAGGCACACAGCCCTACCTCAGCCTTCAACAAGGCCTACACATCAGAGATAACAATCTCCTACAACTCAGGCTCACAGCCAACTCAGCCTTCAGCAAGGCCTACCACTCAAAGAAATACTCTCCTACACTCAGCTTTATAAATTAGCTTACAGCTCAGATCTATAAAGATCTATAGAAAATTGATATAAGTTGTAATTGACCACCACCCAGATAGAGAGAGAAGGGATGGATGGTTTCTGATTAGTTCTTAGAAGAAACTGATGGCATAGAACAACCACTCTTAGCTTTCTAAAAAGCTTCTTGAATCTGAAATCAGTAGGGTGAATCTCCTGTGAAGTGATCTTCAATCAACTTCTTTCTTGATATTCAGATCACAATCTGAATCCTTACTTAGCAGCCGGTTCAGCAACTGTACTTGAGGGACTTGATGATGAAAGCCCCTTCTTCTTTGGAGCTTCTCTCTCTCCAAATACTTTTGTTTATCTTTCTTCAGTATTCTGTATTATTTGGTATGAGTTCTTTTGTATTCGTTCACATTTTATGTTGAAAGGAGGAAAGCTTTTTATAGTCTTCCTCCATGGTAACCGGCTGATCCGGTTTCTAACAAACTCTGACAGCTTTGACAGTTGCAAGTTAGGACGCGTAGAAATGCAGTTGTCAAGTCATCAGTCACTCTTGAACTCTGTCCTCGTCAGCAAAATGTCGAGACTGGAACTTCATCAGTGTCGACACAAGTAGACTAAGTTGTCGACACAAGTAAACTAAGTGTCGACACATGCCTTGGTCGTGTCGAAACATCTCCTTGTTGTGATACTGCTTCTCGACAAACAGCCTCTGTAGAATGTGTCAACACTGTTTCTGTGTGTCGACACAAAACACTTCACTTTCACTTTGTTGAATCTTGCTGTGTGTGTGTCGACATAAGTCCTGTGTGTCGACACAGTTGATGTCGACAAAGTGTTCAGTGTGTCGACACTTGCCTCTTGGTTGTCGACACAATTGATGTCGACTAAGTATTCCTGTATATCGACACTGTTTCACTGTGTGTGACAATGCCTCTGCATGTCGACACAGTTCTTCTGGTGTCGGACACAACCTTTCCAAGTGTCGACACAATTAAATCCAAGTGTCGAACAGCTTTTCTCCAGTGTCGACACAGGCTTTCATTAAGTGTCGACATAGCTTCTCCTCGGTGTCGACACATGGACTTAGAAATTTTTCTGCATTCCTGCATTTACTAAACCGCACATATAAACTCAAAACAACATCAAATACAACTTGATGCATATCATTGAGTAAGGTGAGGCTTCTTCAAATCTGGTACACATTTTCCAATGTACCCAACAAATCCTCATGAAGGAAAATATTCTAAGTAATTACTCGGGTAGTCATGTTAACTACTCGAGTAGATTTCATGATAAGTACTCAAGTAAGTCATTCTGAATTCAAGTAAGGGAAATGGTTCTCAAGCAGTCTGAACATAGCCCTCGAGTGGCCAAGTCCATCACTCGAGTAGACTTCTCTTATTCTCGAGTTAACAGTTTTTCCCCTCAGAAAATTTTCTAAGTACTTTACTCGAGTATTCATGTTAACCACTCGAGTAGATGAATACTTTGTCTCGAGTTATAGAAGGAATATTCTCGTGATGTATTTACCCCACTCGAGTAGTTCAGTTCATGTACTCGAGTAGTCTATCTGCTTCTCGAGTAATCCAGCTCGAGTACTCGAGTAACCATATTTTAACTCCCAGAATTTTCTCTAAGTCCTTTTATCGAGTAGTTCTTCTCCACCTCTCGAGTAATCCTTCTTCCACTGTTGTGATACTTCTAGCACTCGAGGAAGCCTTTTTCTACTCGAGTGACTCCACATTTTGTTCTAATTTTTTCTCAAGGAATTCCTCTCAAGTCGTATAACGTTGTCCACTCAAGTACTCATCTTTGTACTCGAGTAGTTCATATTCCACTCAAGTAATTCAGTCTAGTTTTCAAAAAAATTCGCTGACCTTATCAGACGGAATTTTCAAATGATGTGACGTGATTGGTCCACGTGGACGTCATTAATTCTAATTATGACCGTTAGGGAGATCTTATATAAGGTCTTGTCAAATTCAACTAACCCTAACAATAAGCGCTGAAAAGATTTATTCTAAGAATTCTGAATCAACAATTTCTCTTTCGTAAATCGGACGCCACCGCCGCTCAACTTCCTCATCTCCTAGGGCTGTCGATCCAGGACGATTCAGAAAGGTTGACTTGCAGATCAGATACTCTTCCATCTACAGATCTTCTCTCTGATCGTGTGAGTCAAGAAGTTTTAAGATCCAGATCTAGCCGAGCATCTTCTTCAAAGTTTCTGATAAAGCCGCAAAGTTCAAGAGGAAGACCTTGGCCGAAAGTTTCCAAATCAGAGAATTATTACTGTTTGTATTTCATTTTCTCAATTTATTCTTGTAGGAGATTCCTCTCCGAGTGTAGGAGCTTTTTTCTCCGAGTTGTAGGAAGTTTTCATCTTCCGAGTGTATATCTGTGTTGTGGATCGAGTTGTAGGAACTTTGTTCTGAGGCGTAGTGTTGGGTACATTGGTCAAATGTATCTGATTTGAAGAAGCCTCACCCAACTCAATGATATACATCATAGTGTATTTGATGTTTGTTTGAGTTACTTGTGCAGGTTAGGAATACACTGGACTGAAGCTAAAAATTCTAAGTCCATGTGTCGACACCCAGAGGGAAAGTGTCGACACTTGAGAAAGCTTGTGTCGACACCCAGACAAGCAGTGTCGACACTTGGAGTCATTGTGTCGACACCTGGGAAGAAGAGTCGACACCAGTCAGAAAGTGTCGACACTTGGAGCTGTGTCGACACTCAGTGTAGAAGAATGCAGAAAAGCTGTGTCGACACTTAGCAGAAGTGTCGACACCTAGAAGAGCTGAGTCAACACCAGAAAGTGTCGACACTTGAAGTAAGTGTCGACACTCAGCAAAAGTCTGCAGAATCTAAGTACAAGTGTCGACACTCAACACAATGTGTCGACACTATGCAGAAGAGTCAGCACTTGAAGTAAGTGTCGACACCCAGCACAATGTGTCGACACTTAGCTAAAGACTCAGTATTTAAAGTAAGTGTCGACACTCAGCACAATGTGTCGACACACAACCAGAGGAGTCAACACTTGAAGAAAGTGTCGACACTCAGCACAATGTGTCGACACTTAGTTGAAGACTCTACACTTGAAGTAAGTGTCGACACAAGGAGCTGTGTCGACACTTAGCAAAGATCAGAAAAGTTACAAAATATTCTAAGTACAAGTGTCGACACTAAAGGAATGTGTCGACACTCAGCTGAAGAAACAAAAGTGAAGACTTGTGTCGACACCAAGAAGCAGTGTCGACACTTGACAGTTTCTACACATGAAGATGTGTCGACACAAAGGAGATGTGTCGACACTTAGAAGAATACAGTTAAAGAATGAAGTACAAGTACTTGTGTCGACACTCAATTTCAGTGTCGACACATGCAGAAGAAACTGTGTCGAGACATACAAGGAATTGTGTCGACACCTTGTAGACTTGTGTCGACACTTACACAACATGTGTCGACACTTGGCCTATAAGTGTCGACACTTAAGAACAGAAAGTCTCGACACTATCTGACAGTTAGAGGAATTTCAAGAAGTGACTGGTTGACATGACAGCTGCCGATCCAGCCGGTCTACATCAACTGTCAATGATATCAGAAGTCTGTTATGAACCGGACCAGCCGGTTACCATGAAGGAAGCCTATAAATAGGCACTCATAGTTTACAGAAGATATGATTGAGATTAAGAGATTGATTGTTGAAGTAATATAGAAGTGGTTGACAAAGTTTTTACAGAGAGAGTTCAGATCTTTGTAAAAGTGATATATTGAGGATCAACACAAGAAGATCTTGCTGTGCATCAGCAGATCTAAGAAGTTGGAGAGAGAGAGCTCCAACCAAGTATTCAGTCTTTGGAACTAAGGCTGAGAAGAAGAATTCAGAGTCATCTGGATTTCAAGAAGCAGAGGTCAAGGAACAACTGCAGAAGATTCAGACTAATTCAGTTCTAATCAAGAAGCTTTGAAGGAAGCTAAGTCAGTTTGGATCTAACTGAGTTCTTCCAAGAACTCTTCAAGAATCTCTCAACTCCTCTCCTATTTCTGAGTTGTAGAGTTATCTATTGTACTTTCTATTTTAAATTGTAGGATCCATTGGATCTGAGAGAATTGTAAGCCTATTTTATAAAGGCTGAGGGTAGGGCTTGGTTGCCTGAGTGTAGGAGTTGAAGAACTCTGAGTGTAGGCCTTAATTGGCTGAGTGTAGGCCTGGGTGGCTGAGTGTAGGCCTTTTGGCTGAGTGTAAGGCTTTGGGCCTGAGGTAGGAACCTAGTTTGGTTCTGAGTTAGTGGAGAAGTTTGGCCGAATCTAGTACACTGCTAGATAGGCGAAGGGGGAAAGTGGATGTACCCAAAGATTGGGGAACCACTATAAATTAGTGTGTTTGCTGTGGTGTGCTGTGCTGTGCTGTGGATTAATTGTTTGATTTCTGTAATTGCTGTTAGCTGTAGTAATCTGTGAAATAATTGTTGTGCTGCCAACAAAGTTTTAAAAAGGTTTAGGTCACCTATTCACCCCCCCCCCCCTCTAGGTGTTTAGGTATCATATCTTTCAAGTGGTATCAGAGCCAGGTTCCTCAAAAAGGACTAACTGTCTGAGGAGATCCAGTTTGGCAGATTCAGTATAAGTCAGGAAACAGTTTCAAGAAAATCAAGAAACATGGGGTCTTCAGAGAATCACAAGGAATTGGGTTCAATGAAACTGCCCATTTGCAGAAAGGAGATTTTTGGAATCTGGAAAGAAAGGGTAAGGCTGTTCATGGAGGCCTCTGACCCTAGGATCTACATCACAGTCAAGGAAGGGCCTTATGTGCCCATGAAGATTTCAGTCTTGGATGCTACACAGAGAACTCCAAAGGATTTTTCTGAGATGACCAAGGATGAGATTGTCCTAGCTACAATGGACAAAAGGGCACAGAACATCATAGTTAGTGCAATTGATGATGCCACCTTCCAGAACCTTATTCACTGTAAAACAGCAAAAGAAATGTGGGATACCCTCATTGTCTACATGGAAGGTTCTGAAGAAGTAAGACAAGATAGGAAATCCTTGCTTAATCAAGAATATGAGAGCTTTAGGCAAGGAAGAGGAGATAGCATCACTGAATGCTACAAAAAGTTCTACAGAATTGTTAATGAACTCATGTCCTATGGAAGGGAGTTCACAAACTATGAATTGAATGATAAGTTCTTGAGGTCCCTAACCAAAGATTGGGACACTAAGATCTGTGCCATCAGAGAAATGGCAAAGTTGGGAGAAATTCCTCCTCCCACACTGTTTGGCAAGTTGTTATCTTATGAGATGCAATTGTCAGTAAGAAAAGAGGAGGAAAAGTCAACAAGGACTGAACACAGGGAAAGGACTGTTGCCTTTAAGTCAGAAGTACCTAGAAAGAACAGGACTAAGTCATCAACTCCTCCTCCAGAGGTAGTTGAATCAGAATCTGATGAGTCTGTTAGCACTAAATCTACAAGCAGTGAAAGTGATGAAGACTTTGCTGCATTTACCAGACATTTTCAGAAATTCCTGAAGAAGAAACAGTGGAAGTCCAGACCTTCTTTTTCCAAAGGGAAAGAAGTTCAGTATCAGGAGAAGAAGCCTTCAAAGAAGGACAAGAAAAGGACAAAGACTAGCAAGGCAACTGGGTCTAAGATTGTGTGTTACTGCTGCAATAGACAGGGTCATGTAATTGCAGATTGTCCTGAAAGAAGGAAAGAATCCAGTGACAAAAAGAAGACTCACTTCAAAGGAAAGAAGGAGAAGTCCTTTGTTGCAAAGAATGAGAAGACTCTTTCAGACATTTCTTCTTCAGACACTGAGACAGATGCTGAAGCCTACATAGGGCTATTTGCTGAAGAAGAAGAAGAGTTTATGCAGATCATGGAATCAATCTATGAACAAGAAGAGGTTCAGTGCCAAGGACTGATGGCATTGACTGAAAGTACCAAAATCCTGGAGCAGCCAGGACCTAGTCAGGTACAAAGTCCAACTCCAAGTTCAGATTTCAGTTCTAGTTCAGAGTCAGAATCATCTTCATCAAGTGATGGAAGTGATTCTGAATCTGAGGGAGATATTCATCAGCTCTTAGATGAATACCAAGTACTGTTGCAAGCCTATAAGAAAAGCAAGATCCTAGCCAAAAGTCAGGCAAAGGAGATTGCTGATCTCAAGGCAGCTGCAACAGATTTTGAGAAGGAGTATGATCAAAAACTGAATGAAGTAGCCAGGCTGAAACACATTACTGTGATTCAGATGGGTACTATTACATTTAAAAATGATCAAATTAAGTTGCTGGAGATCAATCTCCAGAAGGAAAAAGAGCTAGTTGCTAGGTTTTCAAAACCTAAATCAGTGCTACCCTTGATTGATGAATTTGTTCATCATAAAGGAAAGGCTGGATTGGGTTTTGTTATGCCTGTGAGGACTGTTCAGGATCAGTCCAAGTCCAAGGGCAAAGCCCCAACATTCAACAAGGCTGCTGTGGTCAAGACAGCAAAGGTTGTACCTAAGCAAAGGTACAACAAGTTTGAATGCTGGTGTTGTGGCAAGGTTGGCCACTTTGCCTTGGATTGTTGGCACAATGCCAGTGCCAAGTTGAGTAGCAAGTTACCTGTTGGAAAGCCAGCAGGTAGCTATGTCAAATTGCAAACTAACAATCACCAAGGACCCAAGTTTACTTTGGGTTCTAAGGTTCATTAATTTGTTTTGCAGGTGAATCCAAGTGGCCATACCCCTACATGGTACTTGGATAGTGGTTGTTCCAGACACATGACTGGAACTAGGGGACTACTGAAGGACTACATCCCAATCAAAAATGGTCCAAAGGTGACCTTTGGTGGTTCTGAAAAAGGAATCATCAAAGGGTTTGGTAACATTTCTTCTAACCTTGTTACCATTACTCAAGTGGCTTATGTTAAAGGTTTGAAACACAACCTCATTAGTATAAGTCAATTAAGTGATGTAGGGTATGACATCTCATTTGTTAAAAATGGTTGTCATATCAAGAGGTCAAGTGATCAAGAGATCATTTTGACTGGATATAGAAAGAGAAATGTCTACTGCTTAGACATTATGGTTGAGAACAATTGTTCTCCAGTCTGTCTTGTAGCTGATGAGACAGTCTCTCAATGTGTCAAATGGCACAAGAGGCTTGCTCATCTTAATTACAAGACTATTGGCAAACTCTTTAGTAAAGAGTTAGTGAGGAATGGTCCTCAAGTTAAGTGTGTCAAAGATGGCATTTGCTCAGCTTGTCAAAAGGGCAAGCAGACTAAATCCACCTTTAGAAGCTTAGACAACAAAGATGCTGTGAGGTGTTTATACCTCTTGCATATGGATCTATTTGGTCCAATGCCAGTTCACAGCTTAGGTAGGAAGGTCTACACCTTTGTAGTTGTTGATGACTACTCAAGGTTTTCCTGGGTGTTCTTCTTAAAGCAGAAATCTGAAACACCTAGTGTCTTCTATAGTTTTGTTAAGCAAATTCAGAATGAATTGAACTGTACAGTGGTCAAAATTAGAAGTGACCATGGTACTGAGTTTCAGTCTGAAAGCATGACAAAGCTGTGTGAAGACTATGGGATATTTCAAGAATTCTCTTCACCTAGAACACCTCAGCAAAATGGCATTGCTGAAAGGAAAAATAGGACCTTGATAGAGGCTGGTAGAACCCTATTAAGTGATTCATCACTGCCAGAATATTTCTGGGCTGAAGCAGTTAACACTGCATGCCATGTGATAAATAGGGCTACCATCACTAAAAGGTTAAACAAGACCCCCTATGAAGTAGTGAAAGGCAGGAAACCAAATCTGTCCTATTTTAGGATCTTTGGTTGTAAATGCTTCATACTTAACAATGGGAAGTCTTACTTAACTAAGTTTGCTGCCAAGTCCCAAGAGGGAGTGTTTGTTGGGTACAGCAATAATAGTAAGGCTTATAGAGTCTACAACTTGACCACACAAGTTGTAGAGGAGTCTGTGCATGTAGTTTTTGATGAAACACAACTAATTAACAATGAGTTGTCTAGTAGTGTGTGCAGCCCTACAGGTCTTACTAAGAAGATGGACAAGCTAACCATAGAAGATGTACCTGCTGCAAGACAGCAAGTAGAAGAAGATGGCTTATGTCCAGGGGGAGAACTACATGTACAAGGAGCTGTTGAAGTACAAGGAACTCAGCTTGATGAAGATGCTGAAGAAGTTCAACCAGAAGTAAGGATGCCTCCAGCCAACAGGCATCTAAGAGATCATCCAGTAGAGCTGATCATTGGAGATCCAAGACAAGGTGTTCAGACAAGGAGCAGAAATCAGAATGCTGTAGTATATTCAAGTTTTCTGTCTCAAATAGAACCAAAGAAATTTGAAGAAGCTATACAAGATCCACAGTGGACTGAAGCAATGCAGGAGGAGCTTAATCAGTTCAAAAGATGCAAGGTGTGGGATCTGGTTCCTAAGCCTAAAGATCACAATGTGATAGGAACAAAGTGGATCTACAGGAACAAGTTAGATGAACAAGGTGTCATCATTAAGAATAAGGCAAGACTGGTTGCAAAAGGATATAGGCAAGAAGAAGGTATTGATTTTGATCAAACCTTTGCTCCAGTAGCCAGACTGGAAGCCATAAGGATGTTCTTGGCCTATGCAACCTACCAAGGATTCAAAGTATACCAAATGGATGTGAAGTCAGCATTCCTTAATGGTAATTTAAAAGAAGAAGTATATGTGGAGCAGCCTTCAGGTTTTGTTGATCCTACTCTTCCACATTATGTCTATAGACTTAGGAAAGCATTGTATGGGTTAAAGCAAGCTCCTAGAGCTTGGTATGAAACCCTATCTAGTTTCCTCATTGAGAACAAGTTCACAAGGGGGAAAATAGATAAGACTCTATTCCTTAGGGAATCTAGAGGCAAAGTAATACTTGTCCAAATATATGTAGATGACATTATATTTGGGTCTACTGAAAGTAGCCTTTGCAAAAAGTTTGCAAAGCTTATGCAGAGTCAATTTGAAATGAGTAGTATGGGAGAACTGAAGTTTTTCTTGGGTCTCCAAGTTAAACAGACTGAAAGTGGTCTATCCATATGTCAGTCCAAGTTCACCCTAGAACTCATAAGGAAATATGGTATGGATTCCTCCAGTACCATGAAGACTCCTATGGGGTCAAGTATGTCTCTAAGCAAGGATGATGCAGGGAAACCTGTAGATGAAACCTTGTATAGAGGGATAGTTGGCTCCCTACTATACTTGACTGCAAGTAGGCCTGACATTATGTATGCTACATGTGTTTGTGCCAGGTATCAAGCCTGCCCCAAAGAATCTCACTTGACTGCAGTCAAGAGAATCTTGAGATATCTAAAGGGCACACCCTATCTAGGCCTCTGGTACCCTAGGAATGGAGATTTTGATCTAACAGGCTATTCAGATGCAGACTTTGCAGGATGCAAAGAAGATAGAAAGAGCACAACTGGATCCTGTCAGTTCCTAGGTGGAAGACTCATTTCATGGAGTAGTAAGAAGCAAACCAGTGTGGCCATCTCCACAGCTGAGTCAGAATATGTAGCTGCAGGAAGTTGCTGTGCTCAACTTCTGTGGATTCAACATCAGCTAGAAGACTATGGATGTCAGGTAAGTAGAACTCCACTTTATTGTGATTCTACTAGTGCTATTTCAATAGCTAACAACCCTGTATCACATAGTAGAACTAAACATATTGAGATTAAATATCACTTTCTTAGGGAGCATGTAGAAAGAAATGATATTGCACTTGAATATGTTAGAACTGATAATCAGATAGCTGATATGTTCACTAAGCCCTTAGATGAAGCTAAGTTTAATAGGTTCAAAATTGAACTAGGTATGATAAACTTAGATTAAGTATACAGAACAAAAATTGGCTAAGTAAAAAGGTGTCGACACATAGACAAGTCTATGTCGACACAGAATAGTAAGTGTCGACACTTCAGGAAAATGGTGTCGACACATCTAGGAAGTTAGTGTCGACACTTCAGAATGTTAGTGTCGACACATGTCGAGTAGGTGTCGACACATCCAATAAAGTGTCGACACTTAAGTTTTACTCAGAATTTTTCTAAGTAAAGTCTCGACTACATGTCGAGTATAGTGGTGTCGACACTTAACCAAGTGTCGACACATAAAATCTGTTGACTAAACTTGTGTCGACACATGTGTGTCGAGACATTATAAGTCAGTGTCGACACTTATTGACAGTGTCGACACATCTTTAGAAATTCATCCCGCCTGTTCGTCTTCAAACAAGAAAGGTATAAATAGGGTTCTGTTTGTGTTTGTCGACACGCTTTCAGAGTTTCGAGACTAAACTCCTGTGTCGACATTTCTCTTCTCTAAAGACTAATTCTCAAAACCCTAATGGCTCCCAAGCTGGAAGAGAACGTAAACGAAGGCTATGAGCTCGTGCGAGGCGCATTCGACGACAGTGATCAGGAAATCAAATCAGTGATAACCCTAGTCAGCGATTCAGGACTGGAATACTTGGTTTCAGAACCAACCAAGATATGGAAGAAAGAAGTGATTGAATTTCTTACTGGAGCAACTGTGGACGACTCTGGATACAGAATCAAATCCAGAGTGCATGGAACCAAGGTCAAGGTTTCACCCAAGTCTTTGAGAAAGGTACTTCAGCTACCTAAGATTCAAGAAGAAGAGGAAGTGACCACATCTAAGACCAGAGAAGCACTCACTTGGTGTGGTCTTGATCCTAAGATGAAAATAGGATCAGTTTTCAACAGGAAGGGGATGAACAATCAAGGCAAATTCCTGTCTGAAGTTGTAGGCAAGGTTATTCTAAGCAAACCAGGAGGGCATGACAGGGTGTCAGCCTCTATGTTCAGTATCATGACCAGAATCATCTTCAACCTTAAGACAGACTGGTCTATGATTGTCTTTGAGAAAGTAAAAGAAAGTCTGAAGAAGCCCAATCTGGGCAGGATACTAAGTCTCTACCTGGCTGGATCAATTCCAGAGGTAATGAGCTCTGCTGCAGGAACAAAAATCAATCACATGAGGAGAATGGACTCAAGAATATTCTCTAGATGGGAAAGGGTGCTGGTGTCAAAGGAATTGACCACCCCTGAAAAGCAAGCTTCTAAGAAAGACTCTCCTCCCAGGAAGAAGAGGAAGACTGCTGCTGTGCCTCAAGAGTCCTCCAGCAGCTCAGGCAGTGAAGAACATGTGGTCTTCACTCCTGATAGTCCAATGGATAAGGCTGCAGAGAAGTCACCTGCTCCTCAGGAGCCAGCTGACATCCAGGGGGAGCTTCCAGGTGTAGCAGAACCATCTACACTGGAGAGTGAGCAAGCCACCCTCCTCATTCAAGAGGTACTTGTTGACCTTAATACTTTGAATTTTTCTATAATAAATTCTGATTTGTCTGATGACCATCAGCAAAATCAGCCAGCAACTCAAGAACCAGATGTTGTTCTCCAAGACACATCTGTTGTAGCTGATGAAACCAGAACATCTCCTGCACAGTCTCCAGCAGAATATACAATGGAAGATCTATTTTTGAATTTAGATCAGGATGATTTTGATATGGAAAAGAATGCTGCTGATGCAGTGAAGGATGCTGCTGCTGAGGGGGAGAATTTGGATATTCAAGAAGAGCCTATAAGGCTAGATACTGAGAAGGCACAAGATGTGCACACTGAAAAACCATCCAGCCCTAAGGATAGGGTGGATATAGCCAGTACATCAGAATCTGAAGATGATGAAGCTGAGCAAGCTAAGAAAAAGAAGTTCTTTGTTTTCAAAAGAAGGAGCCAGAGCTACAAGAAGGCTCTCCAAACTGTTGCTCAACACTCCTTAGTTCAACAAGCTCCATCCACTGATTACAGTGCTCTACTGCTTGCCATGCAAATCAAGATGGATGAACAAAGGAAGGCTTTAGAAACTTATGTTGATGAAGGGCACAAGGCACTACAATCTGATCTGGGACAGGAAATCAAGTCAATAAGGTTTGAAATGAACCTTAATAAAAAGGAAATGACTGATTGTTTTACAAAGGGTGCTCATGCAGTGGTCTATCTGGCTAAACATCAAGAAACAATCAAAGAGAAAGTAGAAGATATAGCACTAAAGCAAGGCTATGTGCTGGAGAATCAACTCAGGATGAATGATAACTTGACTGCATCTCACAATGCCATAGTCACTGAACTCAAGAAAAGTCTGATGAACCATCAACCTCCTCTGCTGCTGCCAAAGCTGATTTTGATAAACTCTTTCAAGCTGAACTAACTGCTGTCAAGACTGCCATCAAGGACTCCCAGAAGGTCATTTCTGAACAGCTTACCAAGCTTAAGACCTTTCTTTAAAGAGGGCATAAGGTATTTGGACAGCCAAATCAGGTTCCAGAAAGATGATGTGAGAGATCATGTAGCCCAAGAAGTCATAAAGGGGGAGAGAGTGTTAGTCAAGGCCAGTTCTGAGCATGCCAAATGGATTTCAAATTCAATCAGGGCTACACTTGGATATCCTCCCCTGTGTGATGACAATGAAGTAGCTGAATCTGGTATTCAAGGAACATATCTTGGAGGTGAGCAACAGGCAGTGGCTGATGTAATCTATCCACCTCCAGATTTTGAAATGATTCATGCAGATATAAGCACAATGTATAGTCCAACTGCTGGTAAGCCTAATATTATTCTGGAAAAGGTTGTTCAACCTATCACAGCTGCTATGCAAGAGGCTTTGGACAAAGAAGAAGAGACTAGGCTATCAAAGAAGAAGTTCAGGGAACTTGCTGAACAAAAACCTGATTTTGAACAGTGGAGCCCTACTTCTAGGAACATCATTCTCACTGCATGGAAAGCAGCCAAGGACAATGCCCATGAGAGGAACAAGTGGTTCTCAGAGGCAGAATGGAGGAAACATGAAAGTAGGCAGGAAGCCATTGTCCAACATAGAAGGAAGGCTAAGTTAGGAAAGCTACCTCCTACAGCTGTGGAGCCTAGCAAGTACTTTCCTAAGCCCTATCATTATTTTGAAAGGCAAAAGATCAAGGCTGAAGAACAGAAGAAGAAGGACTCCAAAGGGAAGAAGACTGCTGAAGCTGAGCCTGCTGCTGCTGCTGCTGTGAAAGCTAAAGTACAAGCTGGAAAAGGAATAGTCATTAAGGAACCAGAGCAGAATTAGACTAAGATTAAACTGAAGAATGTTGTAATCTGTTTTTTTGTGTAAATCATTGAAAATGTATTAAATGTATGAACAATTTTTGTTAAACAAATTTCATGATTGTTCTGATAAATGTGTCTAATTCTTGTTTGTTCTGTAATGCTGAATGAGTATACATGTGTGCTTTATTACATGTTTAAGTTTAACTCTGTTGTCATATATCTGTTTACTTCATTTTATAATTTTTAATTATGAGTGTTGTATATCATTGACTAAGGGTTATGACTTCTCCAAATAGGGGGAGATTGTTGGGTACATTGGTCAAATGTACCTGATTTGAAGAAGCCTCACCTAACTCAATGATATACATCATAGTGTATTTGATGTTTGTTTGAGTTACTTGTGCAGGTTAGGAATACACTGGACTGAAGCTAAAAATTCTAAGTCCATGTGTCGACACCCAGAGGGAAAGTGTCGACACTTGAGAAAGCTTGTGTCGACACCCAGACAAGCAGTGTCGACACTTGGAGTCATTGTGTCGACACCTGGGAAGAAGAGTCGACACCAGTCAGAAAGTGTCGACACTTGGAGCTGTGTCGACACTCAGTGTAGAAGAATGCAGAAAAGCTGTGTCGACACTTAGCAGAAGTGTCGACACCTAGAAGAGCTGAGTCAACACCAGAAAGTGTCGACACTTGAAGTAAGTGTCGACACTCAGCAAAAGTCTGCAGAATCTAAGTACAAGTGTCGACACTCAACACAATGTGTCGACACTATGCAGAAGAGTCAGCACTTGAAGTAAGTGTCGACACCCAGCACAATGTGTCGACACTTAGCTAAAGACTCAGTATTTGAAGTAAGTGTCGACACTCAGCACAATGTGTCGACACACAACCAGAGGAGTCAACACTTGAAGAAAGTGTCGACACTCAGCACAATGTGTCGACACTTAGTTGAAGACTCTACACTTGAAGAAAGTGTCGACACAAGGAGCTGTGTCGACACTTAGCAAAGATCAGAAAAGTTACAAAATATTCTAAGTACAAGTGTCGACACTAAAGGAATGTGTCGACACTCAGCTGAAGAAACAAAAGTGAAGACTTGTGTCGACACCAAGAAGCAGTGTCGACACTTGACAGTTTCAACACATGAAGATGTGTCGACACAAAGGAGATGTGTCGACACTTAGAAGAATACAGTTAAAGAATGAAGTACAAGTACTTGTGTCGACACTCAATTTCAGTGTCGACACATGCAGAAGAAACTGTGTCGAGACATACAAGGAATTGTGTCGACACCTTGTAGACTTGTGTCGACACTTACACAACATGTGTCGACACTTGGCCTATAAGTGTCGACACTTAAGAACAGAAAGTCTCGACACTATCTGACAGTTAGAGGAATTTCAAGAAGTGACTGGTTGACATGACAGCTGCCGATCCAGCCGGTCTACATCAACTGTCAGTGATATCAGAAGTCTGTTATGAACCGGACCAGCCGGTTACCATGAAGGAAGCCTATAAATAGGCACTCATAGTCTACAGAAGATATGATTGAGATTAAGAGATTGATTGTTGAAGTAATATAGAAGTGGTTGATAAAGTTTTTACAGAGAGAGTTCAGATCTTTGTAAAAGTGATATATTGAGGATCAACACAAGAAGATCTTGCTGTGCATCAGCAGATCTAAGAAGTTGGAGAGAGAGAGCTCCAACTAAGTATTCAGTCTTTGGAACTAAGGCTGAGAAGAAGAATTCAGAGTCATCTGGATTTCAAGAAGCAGAGGTCAAGGAACAACTGCAGAAGATTCAGACTAATTCAGTTCTAATCAAGAAGCTTTGAAGGAAGCTAAGTCAGTTTGGATCTAACTGAGTTCTTCCAAGAACTCTTCAAGAATCTCTCAACTCCTCTCCTATTTCTGAGTTGTAGAGTTATCTATTTACTTTCTATTTTAAATTGTAGGATCCATTGGATCTGAGAGAATTGTAAGCCTATTTTATAAAGGCTGAGGGTAGGGCTTGGTTGCCTGAGTGTAGGAGTTGAAGAACTCTGAGTGTAGGCCTTAATTGGCTGAGTGTAGGCCTAGGTGGCTGAGTGTAGGCCTTTTGGCTGAGTGTAAGGCTTTGGGCCTGAGGTAGGAACCTAGTTTGGTTCTGAGTTAGTGGAGAAGTTTGGCCGAATCTAGTACACTGCTAGATAGGCGAAGGGGGAAAGTGGATGTACCCAAAGATTGGGGAACCACTATAAATTAGTGTGTTTGCTGTGGTGTGCTGTGCTGTGCTGTGGATTAATTGTTTGATTTCTGTAATTGCTGTTAGCTGTAGTAATCTGTGAAATAATTGTTGTGCTGCCAACAAAGTTTTAAAAAAGGTTTAGGTCACCTATTCACCCCCCCCCCCTCTAGGTGTTTAGGTACCATATCTTTCACGTAGGATTGGTTTCAATCCGAGATAGTGGAGTAGCCGAGTCTAGTGCTTTGCTAGATCGGTGATTGGAAAGTGGATGTACCCAAGGTTGGGGAACCACTATAAATCTCTTATTGTCTGTAAATGCTTGGTAAATTGTTGTGCATAGATCGCTATTCTTTTATTCCGCAAAAAGACACACAACTCACCTATTCACCCCACTGTAGGTGATTTAGGTAGACAACTGAACACTTTCAATTTGTATTAGAGGGAGGTTGATCACTAAAAGGTTAACACCTTGATCAGATCCGTCCCTAGTTGTCTTTTGAGATTTTCCAAGCATGGACAAGGCCAAAGATTTTGCCAAGCTTCCCTTGTGCACAATGAATGACTTTCCCATATGGAAAGAGAGAATCAGATTTTTCATGGAAGCTGTGGATCCAAGGATCTTCGTGATCGTTGAAGAAGGTCCTTACGTTCTGATTACCATCTCCATTATAAATCCAACAAAGAAGGTTCCTAAGAAATTGATGTATCTCGACAAAAATGAGATTGCTCTTGTGTCTTTAGACAAGAAGGCCAAGAATATTATAACAAGTGCAGTTGATGACTCCATGTTCCAGAACCTGATCCACTGCCAGTCCGCTAAGGAAATGTGGAAATCCCTCGTCACTTTGATGGAAGGCACAGAAGAGGTTAGTGATGATAGAAGATCCCTTCTTAATCAGAAAAATGAATCCTTTCGACAAGGACCCAAGGATACCATTGCAGATACGTTTGAAAACTTCTTGAAGATAGTCAACGGCCTAAACGTCTACGACCGAGTCTTCACAAACAGAGAACTGAATGATAAGTTCTTGAGATCCCTGACTAAGGAATGGGATAACAAGGTTTGTGCAATCCGGCAATTTGGAAAGCTAGCTGAGACAGACCCGCAAAATCTCTTCGGGATGCTTATGTCATATGAGCTACAACTCAATGCAAGAAAAGCTGAAGAAGAGAAGAGCAGGTCTTCATCCAAGGAGAAGTCTATTTCTCTCAAGACAGACACCTAAAGGAAGTCCAAGGGTGCCTCTCCTGCTCCAGCATAAGAAGTAAGTGAAGAATAATCCTCAGAGCCAAGTACCTCAGGCTTAGAGCTATCTGAAGGAGAGTTCTCTTTACTCTCAAGACAGTTCAAGAAATTTTTGAACAAAAAGAAGCAATGGAAAGGCAAGGATGCCTCCTACAGAATATCACGACATGATGGTGATCGACACAGAAAAGGCTCAAGCAGCCATGACAGGTATACTGCTAAACCGAACAAACATATTTCTACTGACATCATTTGTTATTGCTATAATAAGGCAGGAAATGTCATCGCTGACTGCCCCTATAAGAAGAGGGAGGGTGGAAGAAGAGAAGAAAATAAATCTTCTTACAATAAGAAGAAGACAAAAAGAGCTTAATAGCCAAGAAGGGCAAAACTCTTAGCGACTTCAACTCATCTGAGTCGAGTGAAGAAGAAGAAGCCTGCTCTGGGCTCATGGCCCAGACTGATGAAAACAAGAACCCCAGTTCACTGGAAAGGTAAACTCTCATACTCCACTTTTTGAATATGATATTTCTGAGCAAGATCATGAGGACAGCTCTTCTGACTATGAGTCTGAACTCATGGCCCAATACAAGGAGTTAATCAAGGCTTACGACAAATGTCAACGAGTCGTGAAAACTCAAGCTGAAGAGATAAAGTCTCTGAAAGCTAAAGAGATTGAAAGAGTATAGATCTTAACAAAATACTAGAGTTGAGTCACAGCACAAAATAACAAACAAAATAAACAAAGAGGCAGATCAAGCAATACAGAAAACACAAGGAAATTTATAGTGGTTCCCCAAATCTGGGTAGTCCACTCTTCTACCATTCTGGTAGGAATCCACTCAGGTTTTTGATCAGTTGACTGCAACCAATAGGTTTTGATCAGGTCCCCAAAAACTAACTCAAGTCTTTTGGAAGGAGACTTGCAACCAGGAATGACTTTTGAAGGGAGATGACAATCATTTATACAGGAGGGGATGAGAGAGTGATATTGTCTTCTCTGTCAACAATCAGAGAGAAGACTTGTGGATATTGATGTTAGTAGATTTGCTCCCCCTGAGATCTGGAATGTATCAGGAAAAGCTGGAGCTCTACTACAGGGTGATAGGCCTTCAATCTTCAGGCCTGGACCAGAGAAATCTTTAGGAACTTCTGACTGATAAGAGGTTTGTTGTCCTTGAAGTTGTCCTGTAGTAATGAGGAAGAAGAAGACTCTTTATATGAATGGATGTTCTTCTTCTTCTTATGATAGCTGTCTCATGTGGTCTAGGGCTGCTAATTGCTGTAGTGATATTGCACTTTCTATGTTTATTTCTGTTCTTCTTTTTCTCTGTATCTTGTGTCTCTGTTCTGTGTTCTGGTTCTCTTTCTCTGTATATATTCAGACATTCAAAATCCTTGGCCTTGATGGCGGAAGAAAAGCATTCCATAGAGTGGAGATGCATTGGGAATTGATCTATGATTAATCCAACTATAACTGTCCGTTTGAACAACTATTTTCACTGAGATTGTTGACTATAATTAATCCTCGATTACTTCTGCCAACTGTTACTGATTGCTCAGAAATCGTCGACCTGAACATTCGTCGAGTTCATCAATCGTCGACCTGAGTTCAACATTCGTCGAACTCAGCTGGATTCGTCGAGTTGAACATCTTTCCTGCGTTCGTCGACCGGAGCTTGCAGTTCGTTGAGCTCAGTTTCTGTGTTCGTCGAGCTGAGAGAACTGTTGAGTGTCGACACAGTTGTTGTGATGGTGTCGACACAGCCTTGCTTGAGTCTTCAGATCGTCGACCTGAGTTCAGAGAAGTAACTCAGAGTTCGTCAACCGGAGATCGCCGTTCGTTGAACTGCGTTCGACGATCGTCGATCTGATTTTCTGCCTTTGTCTTAACTGCATTTCTTGGACTTCTTTTCTGTAATGCTGGAGAGTCCTTCTGAATGACCTGACCTGGAACTAATCCTATGACCCATGACTATACATGGTGGGTCAATCTAATATTCCTAATAGGGTTCCTTAACCAAATCCTAACTAGGGTTCCAACAATCTCCCCCTATTTGGGTGAGGACACTATTTACATAAATGTAAGAAAAATACAAGGCAAATAAATACAATCTCCCCCTAAATTTGGATCAAGAAAAACTGTTGTTGCTGTTGATGATCCTTGTCCAAATCTGCATCAGTATAATCTGTTGTTGTTGCTGCTGCTAGAATTTCTGCAGATTCATTTAGAGGCATCTCCCCTTATTTTGCATAACCACTATTCAAACAATCTCTCCCTGTTTACATGTCTTTGTCCAAATCTGACAGCCACTGATATAGCCTGTATATTTGTTGGACTGAATTCTTTTCCTGCAAGAAGATGTTAGGAGCTCTGGACCCATAAAACCTTGGGTCTTGGTTCTCTTTTAAAATAATCAGAAATAGAAGAATAAAAATTTCTATTTTGAAATTCGGAGTTCGACGAAAAATATTTTCGTCGAACTGAGTTCGACGAATGATATTGAGATCGTTGATCTCTATTCACAGAATGATAATAATTGTTTTCTGTGATCCATTTTCGTCGATCTCTGTTCGACGAAATAAATTCATTTCGTCGGGCACAGAGTCCTGAACAGTAGAAGGCATAATCTTTGTTCAGATATCGTCGAGCTGAGTTCGACGAATAGGATTAATTCTGTCGATCTCTGTTCGACGAATTATTTTGAACTAAGATTTTCTGATGATTGTCATGTGATAATCTGAAATCAGTGTAAAATTTTGCTGAAGATGAGTCAAGGGAAGAAATAACCTGATCCTCTTCATCTGATTCATACTTTGATTCTTCAGATTCTTCAGCATAGCTGTTGAGAGAAGCATCTATTGCAATTAGGTAAACTTCTTTTGCTCTTGCTTCTTCTTCATCCTCAGTCGTGCAGGATGAAGCATCTGAGTCACTCCAGGTTTCAGCATCAAATATTATTTCTTTTGTTGATCCAATAGTTATTGCTGTGAGGGAGTCTCACATCTCTTTTGCAGATGAACATTCAGCAAGTTCTTCAAAAATGTCATCAGACATTGATTGTGCCAGAATGTTCATTTCAGGTGCATCAGCAATCTTCATCCTTTTCTGGGCATCTCACCTTTGGGATGGTGGAGCTGGACCTGACAAAATAGATTTAAAGATGTTTTCATCAATGGAGTTCATATAAAATCTAATCCGTGTCTTCCATAGTGCAAGCTTATCTAGAGTGCGCATGGGCAGTATGGTGCTTGAAAAATCTGCAATTTGTGCCATAATAAAACTCAAAAGATTTTTAAGATCTGTTAAAGGATCTTTTGGTTCAGTTGTTAGCCTATACAACCAAACTAACCTCTTAAGGTGTGGTAGATTAACCAACCTGGAAAGGTGTGGTAGTTGTGTTTAGACAACCTGGCTTTGATACCAATTGAAAGAGGATAGATCTTAACAAAATACTAGAGTTGAGTCACAACACAAAATAACAAACAAAATAAACAAAGAGGCAGATCAAGCAACACAGAAAACACAAGGAAATTTATAGTGGTTCACCAAATCTGGGTAGTCCACTCTTCTACCACCCTGGTAGGAATCCACTTAGGTTTTTGATCAGGTGACTGCCACCAATGGGTTTTGATCAGGTCCCCAAAAAACAACTCAAGTCTTTTATAAGGAGACTTGCAACCAGGAATCACTTTTGAAGGGAGATGACAACCCTTTATACAAGAGGGGATGAGAGAGTGATATTATCTTCTCTATCAACAATCAGAGAGAAGACTTATGGATATTGATGTTAGCAGATTTGCTCCCCCTGAGATCTGGAATGTATCAGGAAAAGCTGGAGCTCTACTACACGGTGATAGGCCTTCAATCTTCAGGCCTGGACCAGAGAAATCTTCAGGAACTTCTGACTGATAAGAGGTTTGTTGTCCTTGAAGTTGTCCTGTAGTAATGAGGAAGAAGAAGACTCTTGATATGAATGGCTGTTCTTCTTCTTCTTATGATAGATGTCTCATCTGGTCTAGGGCTGCTAATTGCTGTAGTGATATTGCCCTTTCTATGTTTATTACTGTTCTTATTTTTCTCTATATCTTGTGTCTCTGTTCTATGTTCTTGTTCTCTTTCTCTGTATATATTCAGACATTCAAAATCCTTGGCCTTGATGGCGGAAGAAAAGCATTCCCGAGAGTGGGGATGCATTGGGAATTGATCTATGATTAATCCAACTGTAACTGTCCGTTTGAACGGATATTTTCACTGAGAATGTTGACTGTAATTAATCCTCAATTACTTCTGCCAACTGTTACTGATTATTCAGAAATCGTCAACCTGAACATTCGTCGAGTTCATCAATCGTCGACCTGAGTTCGACATTCGTCGAACTCAGCTGCATTCGTCGAGCTGAATATCTTGCGTGCGTTCGTCGACCGGAGCTTGCAGTTTGTTGAGCTCAGTTTCTGTGTTCGTCGAGCTGAGAGAATTATTGAGTGTTGACACAGTTGTTGTGATAGTGTTGACACAGCCTTGCTTGAGTCTTGAGATCGTCGACCTGAGTTCAGAGAAGTAACTCAGAGTTCGTCAACCGGAGATCGCCGTTCGTCGAACTGCGTTCGACGATCGTCTATCTGATTTTTTGCCTTTGTCTTAACTGCATTTCTTGGACTTCTTTTCTGCAATGTTGGAGAGTCCTTCTGAATGACCTGACCTGGAACTAATCTTATGACCCATGACTATACATGGTGGGTCAATCTAATATTCCTAATAGTGTTACTTACCCAAATCCTAACTGGGGTTCCAACAAAGATCACTTTGAGAGAGGAAGTCGCTAAGACGGGCTCACTCAAAGAGAACTTCAATACTGCTATTGAAGAATATAACATGGCTCTCGAGCACCTAGACTTAAAAGAGTAGATCATCAAAGAGTTGGAAGAACAACTCGCTGCTGAAAAAAAACTTGTCGAAAGTTTCTTGAAGCCCAAGACTTTCTTCCTTTCGTTGTTGAATTCTCATCTAAGGCCAAAGGTATTGGGCTAGGCCATGTTGAAGCTCCTAGTAAATCTTCTAGGAGGAATTAAGCTCAAAGAAAGAATAAGGCAGGCAAGAAGGCTTTGGCCAAAGATAAGGGGAAAGCCCCTTAAGATCAGACTTCTTTCAATAAAGTCATATTTCCAACAAACGAGTTTGATCTTGACTCATCCTACGGTCACTTTGCTAGGCCTACTTATGTAGAGCCCAAGTTTTGTTACAAAGGATGTACTCGCCCTCAAAACTTTGGTGAGAGTGTCTTTAAGTCACCTTATGAAGAAATCACTCTTCAAAGCTATGGACCTTATAATCATGGTCATAACATTAAGAAAGCACCGAAGGTAAAGCCTATTGTGGAAAGGCCATTGAGGGAGAAGAAATCATGTGATTGCCATCACCATGAAGCTTCTTCCTCCAAGAATACTGCCCCCTGCTATACCACCATCTCAAAAGGTCAAGCAGGAGAATTTAAGGCAAAGATACAACAGGTTTGACTGTTGGTGATGTTGCAAGATTGGTCACTTTGCCATTGACTGCTGGTTTAATCCAAGGAATTTTGCAACTCCTCGTGTTAGTAATATGAGAAAGACCACTTATAATGCTAATACTCGTAGGGGGAGTGTTCTAACAAGAGACCAAGGACCCAAACATGTTTGGGTTCGTAAGGCAAATTGATTTGTAATTGCAGGTATGTCCAAAGGCCACCAAATCTCCTATCTGGTATTTGGACAGTGGATGCTCTTGGCACATGACCGGGACAAGAAGCCTACTTCAGAACTATTCTCCAATCTTGAACGTGTCAAATGTCATCTTTGGAGGATCATACCGAGGAATAACTAAAGGCTATGGTATGATCTCTAACGGTTGAGTATCCTTCTCAGATGTGGCTTATGTTGAAGGATTGGAACACAATCTCATAAGCATAAGCCAACTCTGCGATAAAGGATATATTGTTGAATTTCATGCTGATAAGTGCTTGATAAAATTGGTTGACAATATGGAAACGATTCTATCAGGCACTCGAAGAAGAAATATATTTTGTTTAAATTTCATTTGTATAGACTCTTCTATACCAGTGTGTTTTATGGCTAAAGATAGTGCGTCTCTTGGTGACCAATGTCACAAGATATTAACACATATTAATTTCAAAACTATTAATAAATTATTTTCACTGAATTTAGTACGTGATGTCTTAAATGTCAAGTACCTTAAAGATAGACCTTGTCACGCATGTGTAAAAGTCAAGCAAACAAGGGCTACCTTTAAAAGGGTTAATAGCAAAGATTCTAACAGATGTTTACATCTGCTTCATATGGACTTGTTCGGTCCACTACAAGTCAGAAGTTTGTGAGGTAAGGATTATACATTGGTTATTGTTGATGATTACTCGTGCTTTGCATAGGTCTCTTTCTAAAACACAAGTCAGATACCTTTGACATCATTATAAATTTTGTCAGGCAGGTCTAGAATGAATACAACTATTTCGTAGTCAAGATTAGAAGTGACAATGGAATAGAGTTCAAGTCTTGGGCCATGACAGAATTCTGCGAAAGCTTGGGTATCTTTCATGAGTTTTCCTCTCCTCGTACTCCTCAACAGAACAGAGTGGCTGAGAGAAGGAATAGAACACTCATAGAGGCATGTAGGACCATGTTGAGTGATGCCTCACTACCGGAATACTTCTGGGCTGAAGCCATCAACACTGCATGCCACGTGCAAAATCGAACAATCATAAAAAAGAACCACAATAAGACACCTTACGAACTTCTAAAGGGCAGGAAACTGGTTATTTCATATTTTAGAATTTTTGGCTGTAAGTGCTTCGTCCTTAACAATAGCAAGTATCATACTACCAAATTTAGCGAAAAGAGTTTTGAAGGTATTTTTGTAGGGTATAATAGCCATAGTAAGACATATAAGATATTTAATAGAAAAACTCTGGTTGTAGAAGAATCCATACATGTTGTATTTGATGAGACGAGCTTGCTGCAAAGCAACTCTTCTAGTGTGTTCATTGAAGAAACATGTACAAAGTTGAAAGAACTTAACTTGGGTGAGTCGAATGAAGAAAAAGGTGAAAAGTTCATCAAGATCACCACTCCAACTCCGATTGGAGAGGTTGATGATCAAGATGAAGAAATCGTCCAAGTTGATGAAGTCACTCCGGTGATTGAAGACATTCTAGATGCAAGGACTCTAGAGCTCAGACATCAGAAGGATCACCTAATGGACCAAATCATAGGAGATCCCCGGAATGGTGTTAGAACTCGTAGCGGTACAACTAACGAGAATTTATATTTAAGTTTTCTCTCTCAGGTTGAACCAAAGAAGTTTGAGGAAGCGAACTTAGACGCATCGTGGATAATGGCGATGAAAGAAGAACTAAATCAGTTCAAGCACTGTCAAGTATGGAAACTTGTTCCAAGACCTAAAGGTAAGAATATCATCAGGACAAAGTGGGTATACAGGAACAAGATGGATGTGGATTTAACAATCATAAAGAACAAGGCCAGACTTGTCGCCAAAGGATATCGTCAAGAAGAAGGAATCGACTTTGACCAGACGTACACTCCAGTGGCAAGGCTGGAGGCAATCAGGTTATTCCTAGCATATGCCGCTCTTAAGGGCTTCACTGTCTATCAGATGGACGTGAAGTCTGCCTTCCTTAATGGTGACATAAAGGAAGAGGTGTATGTGGAACAACCTCCAGGTTTCGTTGATTCTAACTTTCCTGATTATATTTATTTATTATCTAAAGATTTATATGGTTTGAAACAAGCTCCTCGAGCTTGGTATGAGATACTGTCTACCTTTCTTCTTGAGAACAAGTTCACAAGGTGAAAGATAGATAAGATATTATTTCTTAGGGATATAAGAGGCAAGATTCTGCTTGTGTAAATATATGTTGATGACATTATTTTTGGCTCTACAGACAACAACCTCTGCAAGAAGTTTTCAAAACTTATGCAAGGGAAGTTTGAAATGAGCAGTATGTGCGAGCTGAAGTATTTCTTAGGGCTTCAGGTGAAACAATCTGAAGATGAAATTTTCATCTCGCAGACTAAGTTCACCAAAGAGATAATTAAGAAATTCAGAATGGAGAACATAACCTCTATGAGGACTCCAATCAGTTCAACTGTGTCTCTAGATAAGGATGAGAAAGGGAAACCTTTTGATGGAACCAAGTACAGAAGCATAATTAGATCCTTGCTCTACCTTACTGCTAGTCGACCAGACTTAATGTCCTCAACATGTATATGTGCTAGATTTCAAGTGAACTCTAAGGAATCTCACTACGCTGCTGCAAAGCGGATTTTGAGATACCTTAAAGGTACACCAAATCTTTGCTTATGGTACCCAAGAAGTAATGATAGCGAGCTAATTGGTTTTTCAGATGCATATTTTGCAGGTAGAAAAGATGTCAGGAAGAGCACTTCCGGGACTTGCCAATTCCTTGGCAGAAGGCTCATTTCCTAGAGTAGTAAGAAGCAGAACTGTGTTGCAATTTCAACGGCTGAGTGAGAGTATATCGCTGCAGGCAGTTGTTGTGTACAGTTGCTATGCATAAAGAATCAGCTGGAAGATTACAATCTCAAAGTCTAAGAGATCCATTTATATTGTGACTACTCCAGCGCGATTGCAATAGCAAACAACCTATTCTCTCACAGCCGGACAAAGCACATAGAGCTGCGGTACCACTTCATCTGGGAGCATGTGGAGTATGGGGACATAGATCTACAATATGTCCCAACAGACATGCAGATTGCTGATATATTTATGAAGCCGCTGGATGAGGCCAAGTTCTCGTTCTTTAAAACAGAACTTGGAATGCTCAACAAAGAAGATTAGAGAAGGTGGACTTAAAACAAAGCTCAAAGGTCAAGAAATCCGTCAAAAGTTGAAATTTCTCAAGTTCAGACCTTATGACTCCAGTAACACAAAGACCCCTCGAGTACTCCTCCAGTCACTCAAGTAACATTATTCGAGTACTAAGTTCTTCTCAAGAAGCAAGAAGACGTCACTCGAGTACCATCTTTATTTCACTCGAGTACTATTTTTATTTCACTCGAGTACTGTTGATCCACTCAAGTATCAGGAAGTCAAATTTTCAACTTCGATTCAAATTTCTTTATTCGCAACCCGAGGCTTATATCACCACTTTCAAAGGTATGTTAGCTTAATTTCTTTCTTAATTATCCATAAATTAGGGTTATATAAATAAGAAATGTCCGGATTTCATTTTTCTACACGATTCAAAACCCTTTCACTCGAGTAAGACGAAGGACTCTTCCTCTTCCGCAGACTATTGCAGAGCCTGCACCGTCTTCTTCCCCGCACCGACTTTCTCTCAACTCTCTGAATCATGGCAACGCCGTCAAAGATTCGAATCTGTTCTGAAGTCATCACCACCGATATTGTCGAATTGTCTGACGATTTCAGGAATCTACCCATCCTCCTCGACACCGCCGGCCTGACATTTATTCTACGACAACCGTGCAAAATCTTATTTCTAGAGGTTGAAGAATTCTTCAAGAACATCAAGGTAAGAAGAAATGACAAAGTTCTCAAGACCACAGTCAAGGGTATCAAGATAAAGCTCAACAAAACCTATGTTTCCAACCTTCTTCGGCTACCAGTCATTGATGAAGAAGAACATCTCTCTTATGAAGATTCTGACCGATCTTGTATGTTATGTGGATTATCACCAGAAGTACTCACCATTCGTCGATCAGAGCTCAATCCAGAGAGCAAATTTCTTGTGGATATTATTGGGAAAATCCTCATGTGCCAGACCAGTTCAATCAGAGACATTTCTCTTAACATGTTTGACATCATGACAGCCATTATCTGCAGGAAGAAATATCGGTTTGGTATGTTTATTCTTGATAAGATCAGGGAGAGTATCAAGTCTCCAAACTATGCTAGGATTATCTCTTTGATGTTGCATGAGATCAATCCTGAAGTCTTCAATTTCTCCAAAGGTACAATACTACACCACATGAAGAAGGTATCCATCTCCTCCATTCAGAGATGGGATTTAAAGCTGCTGAATCCTGCCCAGTCTTCCAGAGCCCATGATCTTCCTGCTGTAGAGGATAGGACCCCATCTCCCTTTCCACCTCATAAAGCCAACACATCTGGTGCAGCCGCTGAGGGGGAGCCCGCTCCTTCTGTTAAAGAAGATAAAGTACCTACTCCACATGCTGCTCTTTCTCTCCCTCCATCAAATCCAGAAGATACTCCCTCAGATGCTCAGGTGCAAGACACCATTGTATCTACAGAAGAAGCCATAATTAAATGATTGAAGAGTTAAGTACTGATGAACATCTTCCTCCCCTCCATTCAGAGCAAACTACTGAACCATCAAAACAACAAACACCAATACCTTCACCCACTCATACTCCATCTCCAAGATCTCCTGCTCCATATCCTAAATCCCATGTTCACCACTCTCCTACTGCTGACAAAGAGTAGTTTGAGATTATATTAATTTCTAATGAGATAGAACAGTCCCTAGAACCAGTTGAAGCTCCCCTAAAGAGTTTGGATTTCCCTCTACCCAGCTTCATTGATGAAGAATATGATGCTCTGATTCACACCACCAGAGCTAAGAGCTCAGTCACCATTGTAGAAGTTATTCCATGGTCAACTCCTCCTCCTGCCTCAAATGATATTATGGGTAAGTTTGAACAGATGCTACAAGATCAAATAAAGTATCTTGATGAATCCTTTAAAGCTGTCACTGAGAAAGTTACTGCTCTTGAGAAAGAGATGAGTAGAGGATTTGCTGAGATTCAGCACAATACTGATGAATTGAGACAATTATTCAAGATAGGTTCAAAAGCTCTAGACCACACAATCACAAGTGTTGGTCATGTAATAGAACAAGCGGTTATTATAGCAAATAACCAGATTCAATTAGATAAGTCAGCTCAAGCTAACACATTAAAAATCCGTGAAGAGGTAGGGACCTTCAAAGAAGATGCTATAAATAATCTGACTGTAGAAGTCAGAAAGGGGGAGAATTTAGTCAAAGAGTACTTAGAGAAATCATATGCCGCCAAGCAAACATTCTTGGAAGCTAAGCTAAAAGAAATTCATGATGATGTGCTGAGTCAGATCGAAAGTGTAAAATTCCATACTTATGATACAGTTGTATGGATGCATAACCAGATACTCCATGATTTTCAAGCTGATCCAAATGTTATTCCTCATCATCTGAACCCCCTGGCCCCTATTGCTCCTGTTCCTGTCCCTCAGCATTCTTTCTCTCCTTGACCTGAAGGCTTTGAAGCTCCTCCTCCAGAATCTTATGCTCAGGTTTGGGAGGCTGATCCAGCAAACATATTTCTTCAAGCTCCTCCTCAAATTCAAATACCAAAGAAGAGATGGTATGATGATAGAGCCTCTGCCAGCAGATCCATTCCAGTTCCAGATTTAGAGAAAAGGAAAGCTCCAGAATTTGCAGAAATTTGGTCTCCTACATCTAAGTCCCTCATCCTTGATACTTTAAAGTTAGTCTCGGACTTCAATGAAAATAGACATGATCATTACAGCTTCCAAGAATGGGACTTGTATGAGAAATCTATGACCAAGAGAAGAGTATATGATAGAGAACATGGAAGAAACAACCTTGCTGCTCCTCTAAAGCCTCCCAAGTACTAGCCAAAACGTTACATTTATCAGAGGAGACAACAAGAGAAGAAGTATAAACAACAACATCAAGTCTAGATTGAAGGAAGTTACAAGAGTGTGGATGAGAATTGTGTAGAAATGATTTTTTGGACAATTCTAATTATATAATATTTAATTTTGATTATCCTCTCTTTGCTTATATTCTATGTGCTTATTACTTTGATTCATATCCTGCATATCTAGTTCTTTATTTGTTTATATAATTCACCTTAATGTTGAGGGTTCTAACTTCTACAAATATGGGGAGATTGTTGGGTATCGTATCCACAATAACCCAGAATTGATGAAGTCACCCTTGAACTTAGATGAATTAAGTTGAATTTGAGGTACTGTTTGAGTATGTGTTTGCATGACTAAATTGCCAAGTGTAAACCAATGTTAGTCTACAATGGGTCACTAGGCACAGGACCATACAATGTAATCCCTCATTGTGTGATCCATGGTGTTGACACATTTGTAGTATATCTATTGGGATACACTTCATCTTCAAGCACTAGGATTGTTGATGAAAGACTTGCTATTGATTTTACTGAAGAAAGGAAAATCCTCATGAAGGAAAATATTCTAAGTAATTTACTCGAGTAGTCATGTTAAGTACTCGAGTAGATTTCATGATAAGTACTCAAGTAAGTCAGTTTGAATTCGAGTAAGGGAAATGGTTCTCGAGTAGTCTGAACATAGCTCTTGAGTGGCCAAGTCCATCACTCGAGTAGACTTCCTCTTATTCTCGAGTTAACAATTTTTCCTCTCAGAAAATTTTCTAAGTATTTTACTCGAGTAGTCATGTTAACCACTCGAGTAGATGAATACTTTGTCTCGATTGATAGAAGGAAGATTCTCGTGATGTATTTACCCCACTCGAGTAGTTCAGTTCATGTACTCGAGTAGTCTATCTGCTTCTCGAGTAGTCCAGCTCCAGTACTCGAGTAACCAGATTTTAATTCCCAAAATTTTGTCTAAGTACTTTTCTCGAGTAGTTCTTCTCCACCTCTCGAGTAATCCTTCTACCACTCGTGTGATACTTCTAGCACTCGAGTAAGCCTTTTTCTACTCGAGTGATTACACATTCTATTCTGAAATTTTCTCAAGGAATTCTTCTCGAGTCGTCTAACCTTGTCCACTCAAGTACTCATCATTGTACTCGAGTAGTTCATATTCCACTCGAGTAATTCAGACTAGTTTTCAGAAAAATTTGCTAAGTCTTTATCAGACGGGATTTTAAAATGATGTGATGTGATTGGTCCACGTGGACATCATTAATGCTAATTATATCCGTTAGGGAGATCTTTTATAAGGTCTTGTCAAATTCGACTAACCCTAACAATAAGCACTGAAAAGATTTATTCTAAGAATTCTGAGTCGACAATTTCTCTTCCTAAATCGGACGCCCCCGCCGCTCATCTTCCTCATCGCCTAGGGCTGTCAATCCAAGATGATTCAGAAAGGTTGACTTGCAGATCAGATACTCTTCCATCTACAGATCTTCTCTCTGATCGTGTGAGTCAAGAAGTTTTCTTATCCAGATATTGCCGAGCATCCTCTTCAAAGTTTCTGATAAAGCCGCAAAGTTCATGAAGAAGACCTTGGCTGAAAGATTCTAGATCTGAGAATTATTACTATTTGTATTTCATTTTCTCAATTTATTCTTGTAGGAGATTCCTCTCTGAGTGTCGGAGCTTTTGTCTCCGAGTTGTAGGAAGTTTTCATCTTCCGAGTGTAGATCAGTGTTGTGGATTGAGTTGTAGGAACTTTGTTCCGAGGCGTAGGATTGGTTTTAATCCGAGATAGTGGAGTAGCTGAGTCTAGTTCTTTGCTAGATCGGTGAGTGGAAAGTGGATGTACCCAAGGTTGGGGAATCAGTATAAATCTCTTGTCGTCTGTGAATGCTTGGTAGATTATTGTGCATAGATCGCTTTTTTTATTCCGCAAAAAGACGCACAACTCACCTATTCACCCCCTATAGGTGATTTAGGTAGACAACCGAACACTTTCATCAGACCACAACCCTCAAAGAGTATGTTGATCAATCAGTTGCCACACTAAGGGATAAATTTTCAGCAAATGTAAATGAAAGTAAAGAAGAAATATCTCACTTAAATAAACAGGTCACCACCTGATTTGATAGAGCTGGAACTGCTGGAATCAAGTTGACCACCCTCATGAAATCATTGGATACAAGCCAAACACTCTCTACACCTGACATAGGATATGTCAAGAATTATGTGAGTACAACTGATGAGGTGATCAAGGGTGCAGCAGACCATGTCAATCAGCATGTCACCAAGGTTGCTCTTCACTCCATGGAGCAGACAATTCTCTTGAGGAATGAGATGCTTACTAACAATGAGAGAATACTCCAATCTTTGTCAAACAAAACTGAAGCCAACATCTCATTATTGCAAAAGACGATATCTGAAGAAGGCAGAAAGGGGGAGAGCAGCCATGCTAAGGCAACATCACTCATTTTAAGATCAAGACTTTAATGTAATTCAAGGCACTAGGGTGGCACTACACCTGCCCCTCCTGGAAATAAAGATGCCAGAGTACCTAGACTTCTCTGCACAAGCCATAATTGCACAGGATGCACAACTTGCTGCTAGAAGAAAGAGGGAAGGAACTCAAATGGCTGAAGAGTTCATGGCAAAGAGGTGACCAGAGAATAGAGATGACCCAGACTATGAACAGTTAAGTGAGGCCTATGAATCCATCATTATCAATGTCTGGGTATGCCATGGACAAATATTGAAGAACATTGATAGTGTATATCCTTATGAGGAATGGATAAAGCATATGGAAAGAAATTCCATAAGGGAAATAATATTCAAGGAGAATCTGGTAAGAAAGAGCAACCCCAAGAAAATTTCTCCCAAATATATTCCAAAGCCATTCCTCTACTTCAAGTGGTAGAAGAACAAAGCTGAAAACTTGAAGAAGTCTGCTGCAACCAAGGATGCTGGTGCAAGTTCATCAAAGAATAACTGATAGAAGACTGCAAGACTTAAGCTTATTTAAAAAATATTGTCTGATCTATGTCTTGTAATGAATGTCAACAGTATAAAAATTTCAAATCTTTATCAATAAAATTAATATCAGTTGACCCTGACTATATTGATGTGATAAATGTATATCTGGGATAAATAAATATGATGTTCATTCATATATATCCGGTAATCACAAGTTTGCTATTGTTTGGCTAAGTTAATGATTAGGTTCATCTTGATCATAATGTTTACCTTGTAAATGATTACTAAAGTTCTTGTTGTTAATCATACTATCACATTGTCAATGATTGTTAATTCACCTCTACCATTAGTCTTTCAATCATAGTGTTAAGCCATCTCATCTAGGGAGAGTTATCCTATACTGGGATGACTGGTTGTCATGATAATGTTTCATTAGACCTATCATGATAATTTTTCTGTGTTGATGCACCTTAGCATGGATGTCTGTTCTGCCTTCTTAAAATATGGGGATATTGTTGGGAATTATGCCCTACAATGTTCCTCAGGATTTGAAGTGGCATCATAAATCATGCTAAGGGGCATAATGTATTTGATGTTTGCTCTAGTTTTTGCATGAAGGTAGTCCATGATTGGAAAGGTGAAGAAAAATGAGTTGGGCAGAAAACACAAATTTCATCAAACTCAGCTCAGCGTTTGTTGAACTCAGCTCGCTGATCGTCGAGCGCAACACAACATTCAATGGGTTAAGCTCAAGAGCTCATGATTCAAAATTCGTCAAGCTCAGCTCGAAGTTCGTCGAACTCAACTTACAAATTGTTGAGCTCAGCTCAATTATTGTCAAGCTAAAGCAAGGGAAAAATTGACTAAGGCAAAAAATGATGATACCGCTGAGAAGATCACAGTTCGTCGAGCTCAAGTTGTAGTTCATCGAGCTTAGCTCAGCACTCGTCAAGCTGAAGGCAGAGTAAAATTGATGAAGGCAAAAAATGCTGAGACTGCTGAGAAGAGGGCGTTGAGACCACTGAGAAGAGGGTGTTGAGACCGCTGAGACAGCTGAGACATCATAGAAGATAGCATTGAGACTGCTAAGACAGCTGAGAAAGTTGAGAAGATATAGTTGAGACCGCTGAGACAGCTGAGACAGCTGAGAAGATATCATTGAGATGACTGAGACAACAGATACAAAACAAGCTGGATTTCTCTAAGTCCAAAAGCGTTGAGTGAAGCAGATTCACTCAACAGTTCTAATAAAGTAGGAAGCGCTTAGAGTTAAGTGGTAAACATCTGAGACAAATGTAGCTGGATTTTATCTAAGTCCAGAAGCGTCGAGTGAAGCAGGTTTACTCAATGCTTCTAATGAAGAAGGAAGCGCTTAGACAGTTAAAAGCAAGAAACCGCTGAGACAACTATGAAGATACTGCTGAGATAGAAACTTATCTCAGCTAGGAAGAAGAAAGCGCTGAGACAAAGGCATGTCTCAGCTAATAATGAAAAACTGCTGAGACCGCTGAGACAAAACCACTGAGACAAAGCGAGGGAAATTTCTAACTGCAGAAGCGCTGAGAGCCAAGGCTGATGGCGTTGAGTGTCTTAACATCAATCAACACTTGATGGAATTCTGGAAATTTTTCTAAGTTTGGATGTTGATGACCACTGCTGACGTCATCAAAGTCAAAATTGCAGGAAGCCATTGCGGGAAAGCTGATGCAGCGCCGAATGATGTTTTGTCCCTTTCTGATGGAGATGGCGCTCACCAATCCTTGGTGTGCCCACATTATATTATGTCGTTGATTCAAATCAACACATACAAAAAGGAAACTAAAAAGGGATTAGGGTTAACAAATACAAAAAAAAAATTGAAAAGAGCCGGCTTGACATTTTCTTCCGATAAAGCTTGAAAGCTAATGTCCAGCCAAGTTAGCCTGTAGGCAAAGAGAGATAGCTGAAGCACTTCAAAGTTCAACAAGTTTGTTCTCTTCAGAATAGTGTAGCTGATTCATCTCTTCAACAAGTTGGAAGCTACTCATCTGTGCAGCAGTAAAAATGGATAGTTGTAGAAGAATGATGTTCCCTTCCACACCAAGTGAGCTGGACTGGAATCTGCACAGTCCAGCAAAGTTGACTCATAGATATTTCTCTGAGTCCTTTGTTTTATTTTCTGAAAGTGCAGCTAGATCTGATATACTCTATAGGGGGTGAATAGAGTATATGGTGCTTTGAAATTTTTACAACAATTGTTGTAATATGAGTGAGCAGAGAAGCAATTAAAATTTAATCACAGAAGTAAGTTAAACAAAAGCTAATCACAGAATAATCAAGGCCAGAAACAAAAATGAAAACAAGTAAAACCAGAAGACACAAGGAAATATAGTGGTTCCCCTAAACTTGGGTACATCCACTCTTCTACCACCCTAGGTAGGAATCCACTGCAGGATGAGTTGATCATGTGTCCTGGGCACCAATGAGCTTTTGATAAGGTGCTCAAAAACCAAAGCAGATTTTTTGATCAGGTGTCTTGCCACCAATGAGCTTTTGACAAGGTGATCAAAAACCAATCTCAAACTTTTGAAGGGAGTTTGAGAAACCCTTTACAGAGAGGGGGTGAGAGAGTGATGGCAGTCTTCTCTTTCTCAAACAACTAAGAAGACTATGTGGATTGTTGATGTCAAAGCTCCCCCTGAATCCTTGAGATCTTCAGGAAGAAAAGCTTTGCTGAGGGTGATAGGCCTTCAAAGATTGAACTCCAGTAATAGATGATTTCAGCAATAGCTGAAGTGTTGAATGTCTGGAGTCTTGAAGTATGTTGGCCTTGAACACTTGAAAACTAGAGAGATCTGAAGATTTCTAAAAAGATTGATCTCCTTGGATGAGTGTTCTTGAGAATTCTTTGAGACAGAAGATTTTTTTTGAAGATTATGATGTCTGACTGTGTGTCTATGTATCTCTGTAATCTGTCTCAGAGATTCAAAAAAAAATCTCCTCTTTTATTCTCTAATACTGAACAAAACATTCTCTCTGAGAAGAATAGCCGTTGATCTGCATTAATTGCATCCTTAATTGCAAAATCTCTTCTGGAGGAAAGTCCATAGAAATATTCCTTGAAACTTGGTCCAGAAATGAATGAAAACGGCTAGGAAATCTCTGAATTAATTGCAGAATAACTCCTTAACTGATTTGAATTTGAATCTAGAAACATCCTTGAAGTTATCTGAAATCGTCGAACTGAGCTCTGCTATCGTCGAGCTGAGCTCAGCGATCTACAAATATACAGCAGCAAAATATCGTCGATTTGAGCTCAAAGATCGTCGAACTGAGCTCAGAGATAAAGATCCAAAGCAGAGTCAAAATCGTCGACCTGAGCTCACCGATCGTCGAACTGAGTTCGACGATATAATGAAGTTGAGCTCAGCGATCGTCGAATGGAGTTCGACGATCTGTCGAAGTTGAGCTAGACGATCGTCGATCGGAGTTCGACGAATCGTCATGCTGAGCTCGACGATATGACTTAGTCTCCAAACAGAAAATCTTGGTCTTCAGGGCAGCTTCCAAACCTAGACTTCTAACCCTTAGACTCAATTCTAATTGACCTATTGAGCTATACAGGAGGTCAAGCATTGATTCCTAGAGACATAGTGATCCTGACCCAAATTAGTAATAGGGTGTTCCAACAATCTCCCCCTATTTGGGTTAGGATTACTATTTACAAACTTTGGAAAAATTTAAATAACATACAATCAGCAAAACAGAAAAGCAACAAGCTAGACATTGCAGAACCACAAAAATATATAGCATCCAGATAATCAAAAATCACAGAGAATGTCACCTTACAATATCATTTCTTTTCTTTGCCCTTAACAAGTTTAATCTCTCTGTTGGGATTGAGGGCTTCTTTGTTTGATCTGGTATCATCTGCTGCACCTAAATATGTTTGTTTTTTAGGCCTGGGAACCACAGCTTCAGGATGTAATTCCATATACCTGTCAGAATAAAAGAATTTACTTGATGCATATCTTTCTAGCTCTTTCTGTCTCTGTTCAGACATAGTTGAGATGTTAGATGAATCTTTTCCTTGCTCTCTAGCCTTTTTAATCTGATCCAGTGCAGCTAGTTCTTTTAATCTTGCAGTCCAAGCAGCTGGATTGTTCTCAGGATCCTCAAAAGGTACATGTGGCTCATATCTGTTAGAGGGATTGTCTTGAGGAGGCCTGGAAGACACAGTTTCTTTCAGCTTATAAGGGAAAGGAACAGATGTTGTATCAGTTGAAATTTGTCCTCCCCTAGAATATGGGTGTTGCCTGGAGTAACCTTTGGAGTAGACTTGGAGATCTCTTTGATTTCCTTTGTATCCTCCTCTCCTGGATTGGGAACCCCTGGATTGGCTTTCCCTATGGTAATATCTAGCATGAGGCTGATAGGGAGCCTGACTTCTGGCTGTGGGTTGAGCTGCAGAGCTTCCACCTGCACATGCATCAGGAGGAGGTGGAGGAGGAGGATGAGAGTGTTGGAATTGGGAGGAGCCCTTCTCATATTTTCTCTTCTTTTTCATTGCCTTCAGCTGATTCTTAGAGTATTGCATCCAGTACTCAGTAATAGGGCAGTCATGTAGAATGTAGTATGGAATGTCATTGTTATCCTTAACCTTGGCAGGAGGTACCCTCTTCATAGCTTTGCTCCTTGCCTTTCTTTTCCTGGCAATGGTAGCAGAAGAGTCATCAGAGTCTGTTCTAAACTCATTACTTTCAGAACTCTGGTCATCATAAAGAGCATCAATTTTCTTCATCAGATCCATCTTGAGCTGTACAGAAGCAGATGAGGCAACAGATGGTGTAGCAGCAGTTGTTGAAGCAGAAGCAGAAATGACAGCAGCAGATACAGTAGAAGGTGTTGCAATTGGAGTAGAAGCAGTAACAACAGCAGCAACAGATACTGGAGAAGTGACAACAGCAGTAACAACAGATTCACTAACAACTGCATCAACAGCAGGAATAACATCAGAAACTATAGAAGGCTCAAATTCAGGTGCCTCTGACATAAGAATTTCCTTGGAAATTGGTTCATCAGTAATGACAGAAACTTCAGCAGCAGTATCAGAAGGTTCAGCAGCAGTAGAGGCAATAATATCAGAAGCAACAATAATGCTTTCTTCAGAAGAAGCAGCAGCATACACTGAATTGATAAAGGAGGTGATAATGCTTGGGTCACAGCAATAAAATGGCACAAGTGCCTTGGATAGATCCTCTGGAGGCTGGACAACATTGACCTCTGGCAGACAGCTGAAGTAAAACTGATCAAAATTTGATAGCAAAGACCTGAGGTATATTGCAAGGACTACAGCAGGAGGATTTGGTGCTTGAGGCACAGCAATAGCAGCAAGAGCAGAAGCAGAAGAAGCAGTAGTAACAGCAACAGCAGGCAGGCTTACAGAAACAACAGCAGCAGCAGCATGAAGACTCACTTCATAGGGCATCTCCCCCTGCCTAGATTCAGACAAGTCTGGATCAAAGCATAAATGTTTCCCACTCTAGTTCCAGTTAACACAACTTGGTTATCTACTGAAGTAATAATACAGGAGGATTTATTAAATCATACCTGAAACCTTTCATCACATAATTGACTTATGGATATTAGGTTGTGCTTCAGTCCACTTATATATGTTAGCTTCCTGAAAGTGACAACTCCAATTTTAACCTTCCCATAGCCTTTAGTTTGGCCATAGTTGGAGTCACCAAATATTACTTTGGGATCAAGCTTGGGCTTATAATTGATTAGGTTGTACTTGCAGCCAGTCATGCGCTTTGAACATCCACTATCCAGGTACCACTGTTCCTCTGTGGTGGGATAGTCTTTCACCTGCATTTAAACAGATTAGATATTGTTGACCCAGGTTACCTTGGGTCCTTGTTTCTTTTTATAATTAAAACTAGAAATATAAGAGTATTCAGGGTGGTTCTTATATCATAGGGGATGAATTTTCTTGGTGGAATTATCCACTGATTAAATTGGTTAATGAAAGATCTGGGTTGATTATAAGTTTTAAGAAAATTTGAGTTTCTATTAAATTGAACTGGGATCGACGAATCTTAATACGTTCGTCGATCTGCGTTTGATGAAAGGGGATGAGTTCATCAAACTTCGATCAGAGAATGAAGGTATTCATTTTCTGTGCCCCAATATCGTCGATCACAGTTCAAAGAACTGTATTGGTTTCGTCGATCGTAGTTCGGTGAATAATTATAAGAGAATTCTGCGTTCAGAGTTCGTCGATTGGAGTTCGACGAACTGTAAGTATTTCGTCGATCTGCGTTCGACAAAAATCGTTGAACATAGTTTGTATAAGATTTCTTATTTTTCTTTCCCTTTTTCTTGGTCTTCTGAGTGATTTCAATTGGTTGATTATCTTCATTTATCTTTTCTTTACCCTTTTCTGAAACAAATTTGATTGGAGTTGACAGTATATTTTTCTGAATTAATGGGGGTTGGCTTGATGAAGCACCTAAGCCCAGCTTGCCATTAAGTCTGGCATTTACTGTGCTTGTGATGTTCATCAACTTGATGCTTCTCCCATTTAGGGATTCTTCAAGTTGCCTTGCCTCAGCTAATTCAGTTTTTAGTGACATGATTTGTTCAGTTGTAATAGTAAGTTCATCATTTAATTTGATGTTTTCAGATAGAAGATTGTCTTGTTCAGTTATCTTATCTCAGAGTATTTTAATTTCTTTCTCAGAATTAATCAAATCATTACATAATAGTTTGAATTCAGTTTTAAAGCTATCTGAATTAAAATCAAATGAAGAGATTACCTGATCCTCTTCAGATTCTGATTCTTTTTCAGATTGCTCATCTTCAGAATGGCTGCCTGATGCATTGATAGCCATCAAGCAAACTTCTCTTGCTTTTGCTTGCTCTTCTTCTTCACTTGAGCTGAAAGATGAGGATTCTTCTTCTGAATCACTCCAGGTTTCAGCAACAAAGCCCTTGTCCTTTCTTTTGAACTTGCTGGAGGAGGGCTTGATGTAATGCTTTCTGGATTCCTTTTCTCTTTTTTTCTCCTTATTCTTATTCTCTGGACACTCCGAAATGATATGTCCAGGTTTCCTGCATCCAAAACACACAATCTCTTTAGTAGGTGTTTTGTCATACCTTGGTTTGTCATCATGTCTGGATGATTTTCTTCTGAAATCCTTTCTTGCTATCTTGTAGAATCTTCTTGCCAAAAGAGCTATAAGCTCATCAATAGCAGGTGGAGCTTATGATCCTTCAACTGCTTTGAAGGCAATGCTTGGCTCTTTTCTCCCTGATGTAGAGGTTTTCTGCTCAGTAGCTTCTCTAGTCTTCATCAGCTGCTCATAAGATTTGAGCTTTCCCAATAAAGACTCAGTAGTGATCTTATTCAGACTTTTGGACTCCTTGATTGGCCAGATTCTGGAATCCCATGAGCTGAGGAAGCACATGAGAATCTTGTTATTAATCTCAGTCAGGGTTATTTCCTTGTCCAAGGTTTTTAGCTCATTGACAATTGAGCTAAGTCTATTATACATATAACCCACTAACTCAGATTCTTCTTTCTTGAAGTTCTCATACTGGGAGATGAGATTAGATCTCCTGTATTTTCTCTCATCTGCAGATCCATCAACCATCTGGTTTAGGTAATCCCAGATGGTTTTAGCTGAGGTGCACTCAGCGACTTTCTGGAAAATGTCATCTGACATTGTCTGAGCCAAAATGTTCATGGCCTTGACATCAGCTATCTTGGCCTTCTTCTGTTCATCTGTCCACTCAGGTGGTGGAACAACATTAGTGTAACGTCTCCATCCGTTCATATAGCATATAATAGAAGGTCCAGCCGGGGCCCCACACGATATGCCACCAAACAGGCGGGGAAGTTACAGGTTAATACCACGACACAATCACATCCTAACTCAGAGCATACTAGCGAAAGATTTTAACAGTAATTCAGAACTCCAAACATGAATGTCCACTATATATATAAAGCCATATTTATATATATACTCTCGAGGAATATACAACAAATACATCATCATTTGGTCTTATGGCCTTACAGTTACTTTTTACAACATAGATTACAAACATCGGCTCGCAGGCCGACCACACATAAGCAAAACACAACATTTTCATCATAGCCTTCAAGGGCTAGTAGTAGCAGCAGCAGTAGTAGCAGCAACAGCAACAACAAGGACTTCAGTCCTTATGTATCTCGCTCGTCTCTCCAGCACCTGCACAGAGACAGCCTACCAAACGGTGGTAAACAAAGCACAACGGTCAGCAATCAACTGACCAATTTATAACGACCCTACCCCTTTCCCGGGGCAGTGGTATTCCTTCCCTGCAGGCATAACAATTCATAGGAAGATATATATATATATATAGATATATATCATACATTGTGCCCTCAGGAACAAACAATCCATCACAACCGTCAGCCACGCGGCCCAACGATCCGTGCACTCAGGGTACATTCTTGGTGTACCGGCGAACCAGGGTCCCACCATTGTTTCAGGGGTGAAACCCAACGGTAAAATTGAGCATTTAGTCTTTTTGGCTCGCAAGCCTCAGACTCTCATTATGCGCTCCAACTGACTTCACTTTCAGGTCTTCGAGTCGGACAGACATAACGCAGGTCCGGATCAACAACGCCCTGTTGCTCAAGCCGCCTTGCCATCACCGAATACCAACGTACTCGCGGCTAAATATAAGGCGCGGGACGGTTTCACCTTACAAGTTTGGCATGAAGCCTTTTTAAGAACTTTCCAAGCTCACACATAGCCATACCGTCCCCAAGGTACTGGCTTCACATTCATAGGTTTGCTAGGAGCCACACCCAGCATTAGTGACAGAATTCACTTTCCGTCCCTAGCTCTAACCTTGTCATTCATAGCATACAACACAAGCATTTAGTGGGGGTTTTTCCTGGACTTTCATTCCAATACTTCCTGCTACTATCCTTCACAGGCACAACCCATTGAAATCGCAAGCATCATAAGGGTCTTTTCTGGACTACCATTCCAGTACTTCCTGCTACTGCCCTTCTCAGGTCCAACCCTCCGACTTCATAAACTACACGTTTAACCATGAAGTCTTCTCCGGTGTGCAAATACAACATCACCAATCCATACCAACCTGTACAGATGAGCTTCACACATCATGCCTATTCCGTACTCCATTTTCGGATCTATATGCAAAACTATTGGGGATTCCAAGAATCAACCCAAGGGAAATCTCTTCACAGTCCACCCTCTGTTGGAGGGGAAATCCATGCACATACCAAAAGGAAGGACTTAATATGTCTAAGCAGGAAGATCATTACCCTTGATGACCTCTTTGGAGCCATGGACTTCTAGCTAGCTGCAAAGCATCGCGGCGGCCTTGCCTCCACAATGCTGGCCTTGAATCTCATATCGGCACCCTGCAGCTCCACCGGTGGCCAGCTCCCCTTTCTCTTCCTCCTCCTTGCTCTTCCTTCTCTCTAGCTTGTAGAAAGAGAATGGCCCAGTCAAAAATGGGGATTCTCTTCTCCATCCTCAGCCTTAAAGTAGCAGGGAGAAGCCTGGGCCATCAAATCCCAGGTGAAGGAAATGGACGGCCACGATTCGTCCACAATATCTCTAATTTTTGGCTGACACGACCTGTGACAAGCCCGTGTAACAGGCCATGTACCTTAAGCGGCACACAACCGACTCATCCATAAGAGTACACAACCATATGACACGGCCTTGTCACAGGCCGTATGACCTGACACGCCTTCAGACACGCCCGTGTCTACGGTTGTGTATCTCAAGTGGTACACAACCATCTCAAACCGAGCAAGATACGACCACGTGACATGCCCGTGTCACAGGACGTGTGCACAGAGACACACCCGTGTCTGGCCCATACTCACCAGGCTTCACTACCCAAGCCAAATATAGAAAAGGACACGGCCATATGACACGCCCGTGTTACAGGCCCTGTGCCCTTACACGGCTGCAGACACGCCTCCAGTGTGCGCTTTGTCGACCAAAGTTCGTTGGCCAGAGGGGGACACACCCTATGACATTCCTGTATCGTCGGGTGTGTTCCCTCTCGAGAACTCGTCGAGTGCAGTTCGTCGAGCACTCGACAGACTACTCAGCCATACAAAGCAGGACACGCCCTGGGACACGGCCGTGTCCCAGGCCGTGTCACCCGCCCAACTTGGGATTTGGGGTGTTACAACCCTCCCCTCCTTACAATAAATTTCGTCCCGAAATTTGTACACAGTGTAATATATCTTGACATGCCACTGCACAACAGTTTATACAAACAGCTCGGGAAATTCAGCTCGCATGGTCTGCTCTCGCTCCCATATTAGCTTCTCACAACCACAATTGTCCCACCGGACCTTGACCATCCCGATTATCTTGTTCCGCAACTATTTATCGGCGCGATCCTCGATCCAAATAGGTCTAACCGTCATCGTTAGCCCATACTCCACCGGTATACGATCATTCTCGATCACTTGAGCTGGATCTTTAACGACTTTCCGAAACACAGAGATGTGAAACACATCATGTAATCCACCCAAGTCCGCCAAAAGAGATAGCCGATATGCATCTTCCCCAATTAGCTCCACCACTTCAAACGGACCAAGATATCTCAGACTCAACTTTTTCAGATGTCGAATCCTGGACACACCTTTGAAGGGTTTGATCTTCAAATATACCCAATCGCCTACCGCGAACTCCACATTTCGGTGCTTGGCATTATAGTACTTCGCTTGTCGATCCTGGGCTATCAGTAGCCTCTCTCGAATAGCGCGTATCATCGAGTTAGCTTCATCAACTTCTTTACTCTTCTCCAGTTTGGATTCGCATGCTTTTGCCCAAGCTAACGGTGTACGACACTTTCGACCATACAGAGCGTCAAACGGTGCCATACCGATGCTCGCTTGGTAGCTGTTGTTGCAGGCAAACTCCACCATATAAAGATGATCTCCCATATCTTATCAAAATCCAGGGCGCACATTCATAGCATATCCTCCATTATTCTGTTGGTCCTTTCAGTCTGGCCATCCGCTTGGGGATGAAAGGCCGTACTGAATGCTAACTTCGTTCCCAACAAGTGATGGATTAGCCTCCAATCATTTTATGTGAATCGCCCATCGCGGTCACTCACGATGCTACGAGGAACACCATGCAATCGTAAAATCTGCTCAACATAGAGTTTTGCCAAACTTTCCACTGAATCTTCCCGCTTATTCGGAAGGAAGTGAGCCACTTTCGTCAACCGGTCTACAATCACCCAGATTGAATCATTCCCGCGTTGAGATCGCCGCAACCCATGCACGAAATCCATTGAAATATCATCGAACTTCCATTCCGGAATCGACAATGACTTCAAGAAACCTCCAAGCTTCTGGCATTCCGCTTTCACCAAGGCACAAGTTTGGCATTTAGCCATATAGTGAGCTATGTCTTTCTTTAGTCCTGACCACAAGAACAACTTTTTCATATCATTAAACATGTTTGTGCTCCCAGGGTGAACTGAGTATTTTGTAAAGTGCGCTTCATATATCAATTCTTCTCGTAACTTACCCATACTCGAGATGCACAACCGACCCTCTTTCCGCAAAAGGCCGTCATCCTAGGAGAATTGACCATCAAGCCCATCTTTTGCAAAGCGTTGGAGACTTTCATCCAGCTCCATTGCTCATCAAATACTGTCCGCAAGGTCATATTGCACCTCCATCTAGTTCAAGCATGCATCGACCGTGGAATTCTTGTCAACACAAGAAATCTCTAGCGCTTCCAACTCCTGGATCAGACGCTCATCATGCATCTGCAACCAATTTTCCCTTAACGAAGTCCTCCGATTCAAGGCATCAGTGACCGCGTTTCCCTTCCCGGGAGCATAATGAATCTCAAATGTGTAGTCCCCAAGGAACTCCAGTCACCTTCGTTGTCGCATGTTCAGATCCTTCTGCTTCAATAGGTACTTTAGGCTCTTATTGTCCGTGAATATATCCACTTTTACGCCATAGCGATAACGCCGCCATAACTTAAGTGCAAAGTTCACCGCCGCCAACTCCAAGTCATGGACGGGATAATTTTGCTCATTCACTTTCAACTGCGTGATCCATAAGCAATTACTTTTCCAAACTGCAGAAGAACGCATCCTAAGCCGCTACCGGAAGCATCACTATAAATCTCATGGTCGTCTGTCCCGCATGGCGATGTCAACACAGGTGTCGTGGTCAAACGACTCTTTAGCTCTTCAAAAGCTCGTCCGCACTCTGGAGTCCAAACGAGCTTCTGATCCTTCCTTGTTAGTGTGGTCAGAGGCAAAGCGATCCGCGAGAAATTCTCTACAAACTGTCTATAGTAGCCGGCCAGTCCAAGGAAACTCCTGAGTTCGGCCACTGAAGACAACACCGACCATTCCTGAATGGCTCTTATCTTTGACGGATCGACTGTTATGCCCTCTCTACTTACCACATGTCCAAGAAAAGCCACCGATGACAACCAAAACTCACACTTTGAGAACTTGGCATAAAGCTTATTCCTCTGCAAGCTATGCAACACCAACCGCAAGTGCTTTGCATGATCAGCTTCCGATTGAGAGTACACCAAAATATCATCAATGAATACATTCACGAACAAGTCCAAGTACGCTCGGAACGTTCGGTGCATTAGGTCCACGAATACCGATGGCGCATTGCGTAGCCCAAACGACGTTACCGTGAACTCCTATTGACCATAACATGTTCCAAATGCAGTCTTGGGAATGTCACCTTCCCGAATTCTCAATTGGTAATATCCAGATTTCAAATCCAATTTGGAATAGACGGTTGATCCCACTAGCTGATCGAGCAATTCATCTATCCGTGGCATCAGACACTTATTCTTCTCTGTCAGCTTATTCAGTTCACTATAAGCGATACATAACCGCAAACCACCGTCCTTCTTTTTGACAAACAGAACAGGTACCCTCCAAGGTGACGAACTTGGGCGTATATATCCCTGCTCCAGTAACTCTAACAATTGGACTTACAATTCCGCCATTTCATTTAGCGCGATGCGATATGGTGAGCGGGCTACAGGTTGAGCACCTAGAACCAGCTCAATAGTGAAGTCGATCTCCCGCTGGGGTGGTAGCCCAGGAAGATCCTTAGGAAACACATCCGCAAACTCCGATACAACCGGAACATCACTCATATTAGCCTTTGGCTCAACAGCCTGAATCAGCGTGAAGAATAACTCCGCGCCTTTCCAAACAGCATTGACGACTTGGAGTGCAGACATCAAGGTACCGCTCACTCCTCGCATACTCGTGAATTTAGTCTCAAGCTCGGTATTATGGCCTAGTGTGATCTCTTTGGAATTACAATCAATAAAGGCACGCTGCTCCGAAAGCCAATCCATACCAAAGAGCATATCAAACTCCGAGATCGGCAACACAGATGCTTTCAAACAAAAATCCCGACTTCGAATTTGCACCGCCACATCGCAAGCTCTATCCGCAAGCATCAAACAACCATTCGATAATAACACCCTTACGCTATCTATCTTCATAGGACGAGGTACTCTAATTCGAGTTACGAAGTCCTTAGACATAAATAAATGCGAAGCACCCGTATCCAATAGTGCTCTTGCCAGTGCGTTCCGAATTATAACAAAACCGGATATAAGCACATCATACACAAGCTAAGAACAAGGTATGAAACAGTAAAATCAACAATCAATGATGTTACCGCACACTTGTGACAACGTCACTGTGCTTGATGACCTCCTACTAGCCAGGATTATATACTCGGGATTGCGCCTGTGATGTAGAGGACTCCACCACTGCTTTTCTCGTTTCCACATACGACACTCCTATTTTATACTCAACCATTGGTCAATCAATCCTGAAAATTACGGGCAAAAATGTCCCCATGTAATAGAACATCAACTTTCTATTCGTGTTCATGACTACCATACAAAAACGTTTAGCCCAAACATATATGTATTGTACCCATATAAGCACAAATGAAACATTGGAAACTGCCATTCAAAACTAACTACATGTTTGTACACACAACACATGCATAAACAAGAATACACGAGTAGCACAGTTATTTATGTACATAAAGTCGACATTCCCTTCTTGTTTATTGTCCTCTAAGGGCCAACTTGACAATCTCAGGCTTTATGTCCTTCTTTGACGCACGAGTAACACTTGTATTGCTTCTTTGGCTTCTGGGCACCATCCGAACAGTCTCGGGCAATGTGTCCTTTCTTGCCCCCAAGTATAACAAGCACGAGCCTTGTGTTTCCACCTCCCGCGGTGAGCACGCTTTCCAACCCTTGGAGAACTCACTTCCCTAATCGTAGGCATTTGCTGGGCTCTTGTCAAGTCCATCTCCAAGAGTCTTGCTAACTCCACAAATGTTTGAAATCTCAATAACTTAGGACCCATCAACAGAAAACATAGTTCCTGACGTAGCCCATCATAAAACCTATTGATCTTAGTCTCCTCGGTTACAAACACAAACTCTGGTTGTTGTCTCAGCGTAACAAATGCATGAAAGTATTCCTCAACTGTGTCCACTCCTTGGCTCAAGCACAGGTTCAACGACGAAGCTGATGTGCTTCCTCTTGCCGTCTGCTCAATTCCATGAACCGACATGGGACGCATCACCGGAACAGACACTTGTACCTGGCCCTCATGGTGAGCCTTAATCATTACAAAAACCACATCAGTGATTAATCGAACTGTCTCTCCCAATAGAGGAGATGTTGGTACCACAGTTGATGTCATGCTTCCCATCAAATACTGGGGTTCTTGCTGCTACGCAGTCGCGCTAATCGCCTACAATCATAAAAAACACAAGCAAGCAATGAACATATTGCCAAAAGCAATACCAGGAACGCACAGGTTCCCCAAACAGGTGTATTTGCATTCCTTAGTGGACATTCAAGAGTTCATTAGTGTTAACGTGGTTCGCACTTACACGTGTGCACCACCCCACAGAAGAATTCGACCACAAATTCGAAAAGGAAGGACCGAGATAGGCTGATACCAAAATGTAACGTCTCCATCCGTTCATGTAGCATATAATAGAAGGTCCGGCCGAGGCCCCACACCATATGCCACCAAACAGGCGGAGAAGTTACAGGTTAATACCACGACACAATCGCATCCTAACTCAGAGCATGCTAGCGAAAGATTTTAACAGTAATTCAGAACTCCAAACATGAATGTCCACTATATATATAAAGCCACATTTATATATAAACTCTCGAGGAATGTACCACAAATGCATCATTATTTGGCCTTATGGCCTTACAGTTACTTTTTACAACGTGGATTACAAACATCAGCGAACAGTCCGTCCACACATGAGCAAAACATAGCATTTTCAGCATAGCCTTCAAGGGATAGTAGCAGCAGTAGCAGCAGTAGCAGTAGCAGCAATAACAAAGACTTCAGTCCTTATATGTCTCGCTCGTCTCTCCAGCACCTGCACAGGGACAGCCCACCAAACGGTGGCAAACAAAGCGCAACTGTCAGCATTCAGCTGACCAATTTATGATGACCCTACCTCTTTCCCGGGAAAGTGGTATTCCTTCCCTGCAGGCATAGCAATTCATCGGAAGATAAATAAATATATATATATATATATATATATATATATATATATATATATATATATATATATATATATATATATATATATATATATATCATACATTGTGCCCTCACACACAAACAATCCATCACAACCGTCAGCCACACGGCCCGACGATCCGTGCACTCAGGGCACATTCTTGGTGTACCGATGAACCAGGGTCCCACCACCGTTTCAGGGCCAAAACCCAACGGTAAAATTGAGCATTTAGCCTTTTTGGCGCGCATGCCTAAGACTCTCATTATACGGTCCAACTGACCGCACTTTCATGTCTTCGAGTCAGACAGACATAACACAGATCCGGATCATCCACCCCCCGTTGCTCAAGCCACCTTGCCATCACCGAATACCAACGTACTCGCGGCTGAATATAAGGCGCGGGTTGGTTTCACCTTACATGCTTGGCATGAAGCCTTTTTAAGAACTTTCCAAGCTCACACATGGCCATACCGTCCCCGAGGGACTGGCTTCACATTCATAGGTTTGCTAGGAGCCACGCCCTGCATTAGCGACAGAATTCACTTTCCGTCCCTAGCTCTAACCATGTCGTTCATAGCTTAAAACACAAGCATTTATTGGGGGTTTTTCCTGGACTTTCACTCCAGTACAGGAGGTTGAGAAGATGATGTTGTGTTCTCTTTCTCTAATCAATAAAGAAGACTTCAGTGGATTGCTACTGTCAAAGCTCCCCCTTAGATGTTGAAATGTTCAGGAAGACTGGAGCTTTACTCAGGGTGTAGGTCTTCAGCCTTGTCTTGAAGATGTCCATGAATTTGTAGATAGGTGTTGAATAATTGTCTCTGAATATTCCTGAATCAGAAGTTGAATCAGACTCTTGATTTTGTAGATGATGTCTTCTTCAATCTTTTGTAAGATCAAGGGGAAAACATCTTGTTTTTCTTCACAGAGAAAGAGCAATATTCTTCTGTATGTTGTTCTGTGTAGATGTATCTCTACTACTTATTCTCCTTGTGCTCTTGTCTGTTTTGTCTGAAAAAGAATCTCTCTTTTATATCTTGCTCTAATTCTGCTTTTGAATTTTGAATTATAACCATTAATTGCTGATTGTATTCTGGAAATTAAAATGGCTGCAATATAGTCTTTAATGAATTTCCCCAACTGTCCCAGTAAAATAAGCAAGTAATTAACTCTGATGAAATCCATAATTAATGCTACCATGAACGACTATATTCTTGAGAATATGAGCATTAATTACTTAGAGAATTACTGCTAAAGAATAGAATGAATTTGGAACTTTAATATGGAAAACTTAACATTTAGGCCCTGAATAGATTTTGTCGACCTCAGGGCAGAATTCGTCGACCGGAGTTCCAAGTTCGTCGAGCTGAGAAATCCTCTTTATCGACCTGAGCTCAGCGATAATCAATATGGAAATATCTTGTTAACTCTGCGCCCCAAATTCGTCGACCACAAAATCTGTCTTGAAGAAGAAATCGTCGATCTTAGCTCGAATATCGTCGAGCTCAACTCAGAGAAAGAACTCTGAGTTTGCCGATCTGCGATCGACGATCGTCGAGCTGAGTTCGAAGAACTTCGAACTAGTAATCTGAACTCTGAATTCTTATAAGTCTTGATCTCTGAAGTCTTCTCAAGGCTGGATCATAAGATGTCTAATCCTAGTCAGACTGTCCTTAACCTTAGAACTAACAAATTGACCCAAAGCTATACATGATGGGTCAAAACTTAATAGTGAACCTTAGCCCAAATACAAACTAGGGATCCAACAACTTATGCAGGGGAAGTTTTAGATGAGTAGTATAGGTGAACTGAAGTTTTTCTTGGGACTCCAAGTAAGACAAACTGATGATGGTCTATCTATATCCCAGTCAAAGTTCACCAGGGAGATAATCAAGAGATATCGCATGGAGAATGCTTCCACCATATGAACTCCCATGAGCTCAAGTATGCCTATAAGCAAAGATGATCCATGGAAATCTGTTGATCTAACTCTATATAGAGGTATAGTTAGCTCCCTTCTCTACCTCACTGTAAGTAGGCTTGACATTATGTTTGTAACATGCATCTGTGCTAGGTATCATGCCTGCCCTAAAGAGTCTCACTACACTACTGTGAAAAGAATCTTGAGATATCTTCAGGGCACCCAAGATCTTGGCCTATGGTACCCCAGGAATGGGAAATTTGAACTAACAGGCTATTCAGATGCAGATTTTGCAGGTTGCAAGGAGGACAGGAAGAACACTTCTGGCTCCTATCAATTTCTAGGTGGAAGGCTTGTCTCTTAGAGCAGCAAGAAACAAACGAGTGTTGCAATCTCAATAGCAGAGTTAGAGTATATTTCAGCTGGAAGTTGCTTTGCTCAGTTGCTGTGGATACAACATCAACTTCAGGACTACAATATTCAGATAAGTAGAACTCCACTCTTTTGTGATTCTACTAGTGTAATTTCTAAAGCTAGGAATCTTGTCTCCCATAGCAGGACTAAACATATAGAAATTTGGTATCACTTCATTTGAGAACATGTGGAAAGGGAAGACATCAGCCTTGTGTTTGTCTCCACAGACAAGCAAGTGGTTGATATCTTTACTAAGCCACTAGATGAAGCCATGTTCAACACCTTCAAATTTGAATTGGGTATGTTGAATCTTGTGTAGCTTCAATTCTCTCTTCTACCATATGCTACACTCTCCATTTTACAGGTAGTACAAGTTCTTCCTCCAGATAATGAATATAGCGTGCAACTGTTGAGTGGGAGATAGCCCAACAGCTGAACTCGATTGAGTCAAAGTGGGAAGATCTACTCAAGATAGATAGGGGGCGAAAAACCCCACAGAAAGATCCCTATTGCAGAAGTCAAAAAGGGGGTGGATAGTCAAGGGGTAAGAAGAATAGACAGGTGGAATAGTAAGGGTGGCACCATGCCAGGGGGAGTAAGTAATTCTCCATAGGCTGGAGAAATGTGGTAACATTTCCACACTCTAATAATGTTAATTTTTTTATGATGAATATACTGTGTTGTCAATGACCTGTATTATTGATCAAGAAAAGTTTTGATTTCTTCAAATGGGTGGAGATTGTTGGGTCTATTGATCCCAATATTCCAGATTTGTAAGAAGTTAAACGGGTCAATGACATACACACATAATGCATTTGATGTGCGCTTGAGTTCATGCATGCAGGTAGTCCATGATTGGACGGGTCAACAAAAAGAATATGTTGGAGAATTAAAATTTTTTCAAGCTCAGTTCAAAGTGTGGGTCTCAGATTTCGTCGAGCACAGCTCACAGTTTGTTGAGCTCAGCTCACAGATCGTCGAGCTCAGCTCACCACTCATTGAGCTAAATTCAGAAGCGTGATGTTCAGAATTCGTTAAGCTCAGTCCACCAATTGTCGAACGCACTTCAACATTCGTCGACCTAAAGTTAGACAAATTGACTAAGGCAAGACCCTGAGAAGAAACCACTGAGAAGAAACCACTGAGACAGAAGATAGTCTCAGCTGAGAAGAAGAATGCGTTGAGACCGCTGAGAAGAAACTGCGGAGACAGAAGATAGTCTCAGCTATGAAGAAAGAACCACTAAGACAAAGCCAGCAGAAATTAACCAAGTCCAGAAGCGTTGAGAGCCAAGACAGATGTCGTTGAGTGACTTAACCATCACTCGATGCTTAGTGATATTCTGGATTTTTTTTAAGTCCAGAAGTTGATAACCACCGCTGACATCATCAAAAGTCAACAAGTCAAAGTTTCTCATACCATTGTAGGAAAGATACATCATCACCAAATTACCACTACTAACGTCACCAAATATCAACAAATTTATGCCGTTGCGGGAATGTTGTAGTAGCGTTGAAATCTACCTTTTGTCCTTTTCTGAGGGAGGTGGCGCTCACCATCCTTGGGTAGGCCCACACTCAAATTGTGCCATTGATTCAAATCAACAGATATAAAAAGGAGAAAGAAAAAGGCATTAGGGTTACGGAGAACAGACACAAAACATAAAAAGAAAAACAGAGGCGGTTGGACTTCATCTTCTCCAATAAGCTTGAAAGCAAAAGTCCAGCAGAGTTAGCCAGAAGGCAAAGAAAGAAAGTTGAAGCTCTTCAAGTTCAACAAGATAGTTCTCTCCAGAACAAGGCAGCTGATTCATCTATTCAGCAAGGAGATAGCTATGTGAAGGGCCATCAACCTTCATCAGCAGATTGCTGCTCACCTGTCAGTAAAGAAAAAGTTGGCTATAGAAGAAGACTCATTCCTTCTACAACAAGTGGGCTGGAATGATATCTGCTCAGTCCAGCAAAGTAGACTCAGAGATTTATCTCTGAGTCAGTGTTTCATTTTATTTATCTTGTATAAACTCCTATAGGATTCAGTTTATCTGAATCTGAGCTGTAGGGCCTTTTGGCCTGAGTTGTAGGTGACTAATTAGTCACTAAGGTAGGTGCCCTGTTGGGGTACTGAGGTAGGATCTAAGTGTGTATCTGAGAGTAGGGCTGTCCCCCCCAGCCTGTGTAGTAGGCCTTAGTGATAAGGCTGAGATAAGTGACTGGTGATTCACTGAGCAATAGGTGATAAGTGTGTCACTGAGTGTAGGCCTTGAAGGAGGATGAGCTGTAGGTACCTGGAAGGGTACTGAGTTGTAGGAGTGCTGGAGCACTTTGAGAGTAGAGCTTTGTGCCTGAAGTTGTAGGGCTGAAGAGCCTGAGCTGTAGGCCTTAGAAATAAGGTTGAGGTAGGTGGTTAGTGGATTACAAAGCTTTAGGAGCTCTGCAGGGCTCTAAGGTAGGAATACTTGTGGTTTTGAGTTTGGATTCTGAAAGGAATCTATGTGTAAGGCTGAGGGCCTGAGGTTTTAGCTCTGAGGAGCATATTGGTGGAGTTTGTGCCTAGTCCAACAAATCAGTTGGATATGTGAGAAGGAAAGTAGATGTACCTAATTGGGGAACCACTATAATTAACTGTGTGCTTGGCTGTGGTGTTTGTTTTCTTTCATATTGCAGGATCTAAGGACAAGCTCTAAATAACTTAAGAAGAGAACAACATAAAGACTAATAAAATTTCCAATACCTATTCACCCCCATCTAGGTGATTAGCTAACCGTTAAGTTAAACAACTTTCACTCAACTCCGAGTTTTTCAACCTTGCCAGCATCTTGGTGAATGTCGTGTTTGCCACCTCTCCCTCAATCTCCTTTGCCACTCTCTCCACCAGCTCTTCGAAGGACAAGGGTGGCTTATGATTCAAACTCCTTTTGAAGAACCCCACGCGCAGCCCCACAGTGAATGCGAGCTGGAGGGCGAACACCGAAACCTCCTAAATGAGCAAAATCTCCTCATGGAACCTGTCTACATAGTTGGCTATTGAATCCTCTATTCCCTGCTGGATTTTGAAGAGTACCTCAACAATTTTCTTCTTCTTCTTCGACGTTGAGAAACATATTTGGAAACTTCAGCTCAAGTCCTTGAATGCGTAGATCGACACCATCGGGAGCTGGTGAAACCAGTCCATTGCTTTCTCTTTCAAGGTGATGGTGAATAGATGACACTTGAACGCGTCCGATATAATCTTGATGGAGACCATGACTTCAAACCACTGCAGGTGCTGGACGGTATCATCCTTGCATGTGTAATACATCATTTTTGGCTCCCTACACCCCTCCATAACTAGCGTGGAAACAACAAGTTCACAAAATGGGATCCTGCCGCTCAAGGGTCACGCATGCTCCACTCGCGCGACGAACTCACAGGCCGGGACCACACTCGTTGGTCCTTCACTCGCCGGGCTCGCACTCGCTAGGCTCGCACTCACTGGGCCTGCACTCGTCAGGCTAGTGGAAGATCTCTCCTCACTAGATCCCGCTCCTTCCATCCGCTTGCCGCCTCCTTACCAGGCCTCTGTCTCGGGGCATTCTCGCCCATCCCTGGTGGCGTTACCACTTGGACCATGGGGGTAGACCACTCACCGCATGCTACAGCGAATGCGAAGCGAATAGTCTCCATGACCTCCCTCTTGAACTTCTTCGGCATCTCAACCGTAGCCGGTACTGAGGTATTGGCGAACCTCCATGGTCAGCACCTTGTTCCCCATCTCCAGCCATAGAACTCTTAGGATTTTCTCGTGTAAGCTGCGATCCACGCTCACCGTACCAAAAATGTTGGAACCAAGACTTAGCCCAACGAAGAGGTTGGACCCAAATGGGGCAGCCCACACCTACTTATACTGAGAAAGAATGCTAAGCTAAAGACTTGGAACTTGATACAGACACTAGCTGTAGTGCGAAGGACCCACCACACACCATTAAGATTGAAGAGATCTTCCCCTCCCATGCCAATGCTGAAAATGCGCACCTTTGAGAGCCTTTGAAGCCAACCAAAATTGTCCTGAGGAGGAAGAAGCCAAAAAACTGGATCCCCTCCAAAGGTGCCCTTCAGGGTTTATTTATAGTTTTTCTTGCGGGGCCTGCCAATAGCACAGTCCCGCCTTTTAGTTTTACTAAATACACCCTAAAGTTATATGCCAACAGCCAAAATCCACTATTTGAATGGCTATCGGCAGATAAATAATTATAATCCTGCATGTAGAACATTCCTGGATGGTGAGTGACCTGATGTAGGGGCACCTAGCCTCCGGCTTGCCTCGCTCTCTATGACGACTGCCCTAGCAAACGAGCACCCGCCTAGATTGGCAAGTGCTTAACGAGACCAGCACTCGCCCTCATATTTGGAGTGGTGAGTGCTTGATGAAACGATCAGTCGACTGCCACTTTGGTAAGTGCCTAATGAAACCATCACTCACCCACCACTTTGACGAATGCTTGATGAAACCAGCACTCGCCTGCCACTTTGGTGAGTTCCTGAACACTCTCCTGCCTGGGGAGAGTGTGGTGCTGCATCCTGACTCGCCTCGCTGACTAGGGTTTACAGGTTTAGGCGATCATAAGCCTGCCTCTCCGGCTCGCCTGAAGCTACAGAGTCGCTCTGGTTTGTCCACTCGGCGAACATAGGGTTGTACATGATCCATATAGACAACCCCATTATAGTGGGATAAAGGCTTGAGTGTTGTGGTTGTTCTAAATTCTTAAGCCATTCGATTTCAGCACACATAGTGTCTAAGGCTATATGCTCAGATTCCATGATGCTTCTAGAAATCATAATTTGTTTTATAGAAGCCCATGAAATGGCCATTCCTCTAAGGAGGAATACATATCCAGTCGTATACTTAATGCCTAACAAATTAGTCACCCAATTGGTGTCTGAAATTCCTTCTAATACTTCAAGAAAACTTGTATATACTAAACTATAATCTATAGTTCCGCATAGGTAATTAAACATTATAGTTAACAGATTACTAGTATATCTACTTAGTCGGCCTACGACATAGGAAATCTCCGGACTAGTGTGGTTAACAATGTAAAACAGTGATCCTATCATTTGTATATACATATGTTGGTCAATAGGGTCACCAATATTCGTGAATATGCTCTTGAAATATTCAGTTTTTTTTATTATAATGATCTTCTACGACATTTCATTTTCTTTACGTTTGCTTCATCAAATGGGAGTTTGAGTGCTCTGTGCTTCTTCAGTGTCCACACACAATAGAGTTTGGGATCTAGCCGGGTGTTGCACTAAGGAGAAGTGAGCATCGATTAAAAGCCATGCCGGAGGGTGGTGCAATTTGTATATGGCAGTGACCACATGCATTAACCAGACTCGATTCTAAACTATATATATTATAGTAATTATGATCTTTATTTCTCTTCCCTCTATTTTATAAGTTTTATAATCTTGTTATTTAGATCTGATAATGTTATTTATCATTTACTACATTTATCAAAATGAATATATATATATATATATATATATATATATATATATATATATATATATATATATATATATATATATATATATATATATATATATATGTATATATATATATATATATATATATATATGTATATATATTAGAAATATACGTAAAAATATTCCAACACCTCTGGTGAATTGAATGACTATCAACCCGAACAGGCTAGTGTACCTATCAAATTGTAGTACCAAGGTCGTATTAAAAACTCGGGGTTATCAATTACTATTACTCACGCTTCTACTATTATCCTACTATACGATTGTTGGGTGTTTTGAGGAATTTTAAATTAAAGTAAAGATAATATTAAAACAAAAACTTCAAATAAAAAAGATTGCATTCGATCAATGATTCACCATGAAAAGAGATAAGAAGGATAACAATAAATGTTCTAAAATTTCAAACCAAACTCGACCGTGACGGATTCGAAAATAAGAAATAATCTCGCTAAAACATTAAATCTCATAACTTCTAGACGTTTTGACTGAAATCTTTTTGCAAATCAAAAGGCCTAAAGTTGCATTATCGAAGTGACCCGCAATATTGGATTTGACTCCAATCCGGAGGATTTATGTCGTCCTATCTCTAGGATTGCATGCAACTCCTTCCTTCTTTGAGTGATCTTTCAAATCAACGAGTCTATCGACTACTATGAAATGAGATCAAATTGCCTACTACCCTATACCAGAAATACGGAGTCGACACGAGAAAAATAAAAGAAAGATCAAGAATAAATTTAACAAAAATAAAACTAAGAAGTAAAGAAGAATCTCATCTCATTTCATGGATCCTCATGATCGAATGCTAAAGAAAATTAGCTACACATATTTAAGAATGAAATCCTTATAAGATAAAGGAAATACATTTTCATTGATAGATAAAAAGAGGTACACAATAATAATAAAAAGTCAATATTATACTACTGAGAAAAAGATTACAATAATGAAAAGAAGAACTTAAGAACAATAATCTAAAGAAGAAGGAAACTCTCTTGCACTAGCACTATACTTTCTCTCTAATGTCCAACTTTTCAAAGCTTAAGGCAAGTGCTCGTTATATAGATGAGGGGGAAGGTTCTAGAGGGAGGTGGAGATGAAGGGGGGCAAGGGGGGGGCGGCCATTCATGGATGGGAGGATGCATGAATGGAATTAATGCAGGGGAGAGAGAAGACAAGGTTCAATGCATTTTAATTTAAGAAAATAAAAATAGAAAATAGGAAATAAAACAGGGGGGATGAATGAGGAATAAAAGAGGAGAAAAAATAATAGAAGTGGAGAGAGAGAGAGAAAGTCGGCCATGCATGGGCCTCAAATGGGCCGAAATATGTGGAGAGCCATGCACAGGTGGGTGGATGCATGGCTCACAGTTTTGGGCTTGATGAGTGAAGTGGGCTGGCTGCACTATGGAGGGCTCGGGCTGCACTATGCGGGCTGCATGGTGTTGTGCTGAACTTGAGCTCGGGTTGCATGGTTGGGCAGCATAAGGGCTCGGGTTGCACTTGAGAAAATGGGGGCCGGCTGCACCATGGGCTCGGGATGGACTTGAAGGAGGGCCGACTACATCATGTGGGTTGCATCAAGGAGGGCCTACAAAAATAAAATAAAATACAACATTAGTTATGTTTTATAACATATTAAAGCATAACATCAAAAATAAAATATAAAAACATAACAAACATAAAATACATAAAAGATATAATTAAAGCTAGTAGTTTTTTTATGCTAATCTAACCCAAAAACGATGACTAAAACTAGTCATCAACCCCCTACCAAACCCATCACAAAGAAAATTAAAACTATGATTTGCTTTATTAGGTATCAAACGAGAACTACGAGCAAATAGAACACCCATCCTCAAGTGCATCAATTGGGAAGAAAAAATACCCAAAACACTCACAAGATCCATGGAAAACTAACTAATTGAGAAATCTAAGTTATACATGCAACAAAATAGTAAAATTCTGTTTCATTTTGAAGGAGTTTTTTCTTTCTTTATTTTTTCCTAAACATTTTGAAGGAGTTTCTTGAAGACTAGACACAAAAAATTACCCACATCTCTAACAATATCTACACAAATGCTAGAACTTTGGCACAGTCTGTCTGTCAGCCTTGCAAAAAGAAAAAATCACCCGTCTTTGATATGAAGTATATTTCTACAAACATTGCCTGTGTTTCTCCTTTCTTATCTCTTAGCCTCTCTCTATCTCAAAGAAGCCCATGTAAAGAATAATTTGTAGATTTGAAAACTGCAATGGTGCTTATTTTTATCTTGATAGATTGTTGGGAATATTGCCCTCAATATTCCTAGATTTGAAGAAGCATCACCGACAATGTTAAGTGCATAATGTATTTGATGGCATATCTACTTAATGTATGCAGGACACTTTGTTGATGTCTCTAAAATAGGTTTAGAGCAAAGATTATCTATACCATTGAGTAGGTATAGCAGTGTCCACTATATCTTGGACTCTACCACTGAGTAGGTATAGCAGTGTCGATTGTATTATGGACCATACCGCTGAGAATGAAGACTCTACTCAACGTTATCGTGGAGCAGAAGGATAATGATGCAGTTCTCTGCCCCAAGTCCAATACCACTGAGAAAGAAGACTACACTCAGGGTTATCTTTGAAGCATGATAAATATTACCGTTGAGCCTGTACAAAGTGATGATATTCAAAAATTGGTGCTGACGCATAAAGTAAGGATAAATTATTCTATTCCTATCCATGCCGATGACAAGATGCAACCCATGACCGTTGCAGAAGTCAAAGGTATAAAATGAGATGTTAGGGCAATAAAATAGTACGAAGAATAATATAAGTGTCACTGCTAATTGGAAAACTTAAAGGGGTGCATTGGAAGAAAGTTTGTTCTTCTTGATTTCTTTTAGAAGAACAAAAGAGAGTCAATTAAACTCAAAGCTATATCTTCTTCCAGTTGCTATAGAAGAAGATCAAGAAGGAGAAAGTCCTGACTTGTTCTACCTAAAGATCAATCTGTTCAGGGGCTAGCTACAAAAACTTGCCATCAACAAGAACAATAGAAGAACTGAAGCATCAAGGTATTATTATTTCAAGTCTTTTGATGTAAATCTATACACTATCTTTTCTGTAGGATCTACTTATAGATATAAGTTGTAAGACCTTTGTACCTGAGTTATAGGACCTTTGTGTCTGAGTTGTAGGGCCTTTTGTGCCCGAGTGTAGGATTGTAGTCCCAGCATGAGTTGTAGGACTTGGTGATAAGCCTGAAGTAGGACTTGGTGATAAGTCTGAGGTAGGACTTGGAAATAAGTCAGAGATAGGGATTAGAGATAAGTCGGAGGTAGGAAACCTGGAGTGTTTTTGAGTTGCAGGAGTTGGAGTACTTTAAGCAGTAGGGCATGTATGCCCGAGGTAGGATCTTGGAAGAGATCTGAGAGATCCTGAGGGATCTGAGTTGTAAACTCAAGGAGCTGAGTTTTTGGAGGAATTTGCCTAGTGTAGCTCATTGCTAGAGATATGTAGAGGGAAAGTGGATGTACCCAGACCTTGGAGAACCACTATAAACACTTGTGTGTTGATCCGTGTGTTTGGTGTGCTTTACTTTTATTATAAACTACTAAATCTTGATAAATGACAAAATAGTACATATCTACCTATTCACCCCCTCTAGTTGAGTAAAACTACCAATAACAATAAACTATCAGTGGTATCAGAGGCAGGTTAGTTAAAAGGACTTAACAATCTAACTAAATCCTATAAATAGGTAGTCTAATCATTCACCATGACCTCCAGTGAGTATCATAAGGATATGAACTATATGAAGCTCCCTATATGCAAAAAGGTCAACTTTAGAATATCAAAGCAGAGGGTGAAGTTATTCATGGAAACTTCTGACCCTGGGATCTATATTATAGTAGAAGAGAGGCCATTCATTATAATAAAGGCCTCCAATATATATCCAAATCTGCAAATTCCTAAGAGATATGCTGACATAGGATGAGATTATACTAGCTACAATGGATAAAAAGTAAATAATATAATAGTTAGTGTAATTGATGATTCCACCTTCCAGAACTTGGTGGACTACCAGACATCAAAATAAATATGGGATATACTTATTGTGTATATGGAAAGTATTGAGGAAGTCAGGGATGATAGGAAATCCCTGTTCAACCAAGAATATGAAGCCTTCGGGCAAGGCAACAAAGACATCATAACTAAAAGCTATGAAAAGTTCTTTAAGACAATCAATGAGCTGAAGACCTACGACAAGGTCTTCACAGACTATGAGTTGAATGATAAGTTCCTTAGATCTCTAACTAGAGATTAGGGCAGTAAGATTTGTGTCATCTGAGAGATGGGCAACCTGACTAATATTCCTCCACACACTCTATTTGGGAAGTTATTCTCTTATGAGATGTAACTAAATGCAAGGAAAGTGGGAAAGAATTTTGCTAGGTCACACCATAGGGATATGTATGTGGCCCTCAAAGCTATGGTCTCAAAGAAGAACAAGGAGGGAAACCCCTCTCCTCCCAGGAAAGCTATTGAGTCAGAATATTTTGAACCCAGCACATCAGATGCTGATATGTTTGATGGGGAATTGGTTGCCTTCTCTAGGCAGTTCAAAAGGATGGTGAAGAGGAAGTAATGGAAGAACCAACCTTCCTCCTCTTCAAACTACAAGAAGGATTTCAGAAGATCAGATAAAGATAAGAAAATCCCTAACGGGGACAGGTATGCTCCTAAATCTAGTAAACATAATTTTACTACTATTGTTTGTTATTATTGCAATAAGCCTGAGCATGTCATTGCTGACTGCCCAGTCAAGAGAAAGAAGAATAAGAATGATGGTGATAGGAAGCTTCACCATGAGGGCAAGAAGTCTAAAAAGACTTTCCTTACTAAGAAGGAGAAGAGTTGTAGTTAAAGTGACCCATACTCCTCTGAATCTGAAGATGAAGACGATCCTATATTGGGCTTTATACTGCTGCTGAAGAGGATGAATATCTGGCTTCAAGGATAGGAATTAGAGCCCCTCTATCACATTCATACAATGACAATAAGGAAGATAAAGAAGAAGATGGATGTTGTGGCTTAATGTCCATGACTGAAGAAGAAGACAACCAGGATGAATTTGATCCTAATGAGGTAATAATTCTTAATATGTCATCTTCTGATTCAGAGTATGAGACAGGCCCAGAAGAGTATGCATCTTATCCATATGGTGATGAGGATGGTTAAGATTCAGAGTTTGAGGTCAATCAATTGATTGACAAGTATGGTGCCCTCATTGAGGCATTAGGCAAAAACAAGAAGCTTATTAAGAAGCAAGATGAAGAGCTTAAGGTCCTTAAACCTCTTAAGGCTGAGTTAGAGGAAAAGATGAAGGTGTTCCATCAAATGGACTCGAATTCAATTGAGCTAAAGGTGATCATTGACAAGTATACAAAAATCAGAATTTAAAATGAAAAACTTATTACGAAGCTTGAAAATGTGTTGGATCCCTAAGTTGGATTTGGGCTAGGTTCACTAACTAGGATGATTGACCCACCATATATAGCCAGGGTCATGTCTGTGTCCTAGAGTTTAGGCTATGTACTTAGATTCAACCTTACATGTACCAGCCAATAGAAGACAGCAAAAGACTCAAGAATTAGAAGAAAATCAAGTTCAGAGAATGAGTTTGACGTTCATCGAACTCAGCATGACGATAGTCGTGCTCCGCTCGACGAACTCAGAGTCAATTCTCTGAGTTGAGCTCGACAACATTCGAGCTTAGGTCGACGAACTCTGGAAGTTCAACTTCAACATATTATGTCCAGAATACCTTCTCTGAACTCAGGTCGAAGAAGATAGATTGTCAGCTCGACGAACTTGGACCACAGAATTGGGAAGCTTTTCACAGAAAGCAGTTAGCTGATCTCAGGTCGATAAACTTGAATTTCAGGTCAACGAACAAGAATTCTCTGGTCGACGAACATGATCTCTCTGGTCGACGAACTTTGATCTCAGGTCGACAAAATCTGTTCTCTGCTCAATGATTTCTGTGAAGCTCCAGACTTAGTATTTCCCTCAATTTCTGTCCTTATATCATATTATATAACAATATTTTCCTGAGTAATTAATGCATATATTCTCTTAATATAGCCGTTAGTGGCAACATTGATTATGGTCTTCATCAGGTTAAATACTTGCTTAATTAATTGGGACAGTTGGGGAAATTCATTAATGAAAATATTCTTTTTAGCCGTATTTCATTCTACAGGAAGTTAGCATTCAATGAAATGGAATTCAAAATTCAAAGGAGAATATGACTGAAGATATAAAAGAGATTTTTCTCTTCAGAAGTAGAGAGAGTTCTCAGTACACAGAGAAAATCTATAGCAAAAGATTCTAAACCTTCTCTGTATAGAAAACATTTTTATTTTTTCCTTAACCTTTTTGAAGAAGAAGAAGAACAACAAATACAGATCAAGAGTCTTCTTCTACTTACACTCCAGGATTCTTCAAGGACAACAAACCTCTATCAGTCAGAAATTCCTGGAACATTTTTAAGTCAAGGCTGAAGACTGAAGATCTACACCCTGTGCAAGGCTCTAAGTGATATTGAAAGGAGTTCTTGACAATAGCAAATCCATAAGTCTTCTTTGTTGAATAGAGAAAGAGAAGACATCATCAATCTCTCTTCCCCCTCTATATAAATGGTTTATTAACTCCCTTCAAAAGTTTATTTAGTTTTTAAGCACCTGATCAAAAGCTCATTGGTGGCAGTCACCTGATCAAAACTTGCTAGTGGATTCCTACCAGAGTGGTAGAAGAGTGGATGTACCCAGGTTGGGGAACCACTATAAAATTTCTTGTGTTGTCTGGTTTCCCCTTTTCTTATTATTCTTGCTGTGTTTGTGATAGATTAGGCTAGCTGTGCTGTGGTAGTTTAGCTTAGACTATCTCGTCTCTGTTAATATTGGTATCACATTTTTATTACTCTGATAAAATTTAAAACAACAAAAAGATTTTTAATTACTCTATTCACCCCCTAGAGTAAATCAGGTCTAGCCCCATCTTTCAATTGGTATTAGATCTATTTCCTTTGGTTGTAGAAGCTAACCCTTGAACCAAAAGATCCTGTGTTAGATCTGATCTTTATTTCTCTTAGGGTTATTTAGTTCACAACATGACACAAAACAAAGACTATGTAAGCACCAGACCTGCAGTTTGCAATCTGAACAAGTTTTCAATTTGGAAGGCAAGAATTAGATTGTACATCAATTCTATTGATGAAGACATCTACAATTCTATTTTGACAGGTCCTCCTCAACCAACAGCTTCTACATCTACATCAACATCAAGCACTCATGCTGTTCCACCACATGAGTGGACAAATGCACAGAAAAAGGACAAGATTGCAGATGCAAAGGCCATGAATATCTTAGCCCAGAGCATGTCAGATGACATGTTCCAAAAGGTGGCTGAGTGCACATCTACAAAGGAAATCTGAGACTCACTCAATTAGATGGTTGCTGGTTCAGCAGATAAAATAAAATATAGAAGATCAACTCTCATCTCTCAGTATGAGAACTTCAAGAAGGATCAATCAGAATTGTTAGTGACATGAACAACAGATTAAGTTCCATTATTAGTGAATTGAAGACCTTGGACAAAGACATCTCTCTCACTGAAGTGAATGATAAAATCCTCATATGTTTCCCAAGCTCATGGGATTCCAGGATTTGGCCAATTAAGGAGGCCAGAAGTTTGAATGAGATTTCCACGGAATCTCTCCTGGGAAAGCTCAAATCGTATGAGCTATTGATCAAGTACAGGGAAGTTGCAGAATAGAAGAATCCCTCATCAACAAGGAAGGAGCAGATTATAGCTTTTAAAGCTACAGAAAAATCAGAAGCTTCAACATCAAATGAAGAACTCTTAAGTCTCTTAGCCAAGAGATTCTACAAGATGGCTAGGAAGGACTTTAGGAGAAAGTCATCCAGGCAGGATGAGAAACCCAGGTATGATAAAACACCCACTAAATAAATAGTGTGTTTTGGGTGCAGGAAACCAGGACACTTCATCTCAGAGTGTCCTAAAAATCAAAAGAAAGAAAGAAGAAGAGAGAAAGACTCCATAAGGCAGCAATACAACAGGCCTTCCTCCAGCAAGTACAAAAAGAAGGAGAAGGGCTTTGTTGTTGAAACATGTAGTGATACAGAAGATGAATCCACATCCTCTAGCTCCAGTGAAGAGGAAGAAGAGGCAAAGGCAAGGGAAGTCTGCCTCATGGCTATCAATGCCTCTTGCAGCCCATCAGATGCTGAAGAACAATATGACAATGAAGAATCTGAATCTGAAGCTGATCAGGTACTATCTTCAATTGATTATAGTTCTGATAATTTTAAAATTGAATTTAAATCCATGTGCATAAATTTAATAAATTCTGAAAAGAAAATTAAATCACTTAGGGAAAAGTTAATTGATCAAGAAAACTTTGTTTCAGAAAACATTAAATTAAAAGATGAATTAACATTAGCTCAAGAGCAGATAATTTCATTAAAATCTAAGTTAACTAAGACTAGGAAACTTGAAGAATCCCTAAATGGGAGAAACATCAAGTTGATGGACATCACAAGCACAGTAAATGCCAGATTAAATGGTACGCTGAGCTTAGGTGCTTTATCAAGCAAACCCCCACTAATTCGGAAAAATATATTAACTACTCCTATAAAATTTGTTTATGAAAAGGAAAAAGAAAAGATAGAAACCAATAATAATGTTAAACAAACTGAGCGTAAAACAAAGAATAAGAAAAAGAAACAAAATAAGAAAAATCCAAATTATAACAATGTTCAACATATTTCATCGAACGCAGATCGACGAAATGTGTACAGTTCGTCGAACCCCATCGACGAACTTTGAATGCAGATATCTACTATAATAATTCGTTGAACTACGGCGACGAAACCAGTATGGTTCGTCGACCAGAGATCGACGATTTTGGGGTCCAGAGAATGGATATTCTTATTCTCTGAGTGGAGTTTGACGAACTCACCCCCATTCGTCAAACTCAGGTCGACGAAATCACTTGAATTCGTCGAACGCAGATCAGTATAACAGAGACTTAAATTATTCTAAAAACTATAATCAATTAAGATATTACAGTAATCAATTCAATCAATGGATTATACCACCTAGAAGATATCACCCTTTAGGATATAAATGCCAACCTGAATACTCTTACATTTCTAGTTACAATTATGTGAAGAAAGAAGGACCCAAGGTAACCTAGGTCAGGAATGGATAATCTGTTTTACTACTGGTGAAAGACTAACCTACCACATAGCAACAGATGTATTTGGATAGTGGCTGTTCTAAGGATATGACTAGAAATAAGGCCAACTTAACTCATTACAAGGAAAAGCTAGGACCAAAAGTAATTTTTGGTGACTCCAATTGTGGCTAGGCTGAAGGCTATGGAGAAGTTAAGATTGGAGCAGTTACCTTTTAAAAGGTTGCATATATAAGTGGACTAAAACATAACCTCATCTCCATAAGTCAACTATGTGATGAAGATTATCAGACATCTTTTAACTCAAGCTCTTGTATTATTTCTTCTAAAGAAAACCAAACTGTTTTAATTGGAAATAGACAAGACAACATATATGTAGTTAATTTTCAATCTGCAACATCAGATATTTGTTTATTTAATCTTGTTAGTAATCAAAATGATTTATGTCATAAAAGATTAGGTCATGTTAATCTGAAAAACATTGCTAGGATATTTAAAGACAACCTTGTTAGAGGTTTGCCTTCTGGTCCCTACAAGAAGGAAGGCCTCTGCAGGACTTGTCAATTAGGCAGGCAAACTAAATCTAGCTTTAAATCAGTTAATAAGAGTGATTCACCTAGGATCTTGTACTTGCTACACATGGACCTTTTTGGCCCTATTGTTGTACAAAGCCTAGGAGGGAAATCTTATACTCTAGTTATTATAGATGAATTCTCAAGATTCACTTGGGTATTCTTTCTGAGATCTAAGTCAGATACATTCAAGGTTCTTACAGATTTTCTCAAGACCATACAGATTGAGTACTCAACTCAAGTTGCATTGATCAGAAGTGATCATGGTACTGAGTCTGAGTCTCATCTTATCCAAGAGTTCTGTAGGAAGGAAGATATCAAGCACTGCTTCTCAGCTCCTAGAACATATCAACAAAATGGGGTTGCTGAAAGGAAGAATAGAACACTAATTGAATCAGCAGGCACATTACTTGCAGATGCTTATATGCCCCTATCCTTTTAGGCAGAGGATGTGAGCACAACAAATTATGTACTGAATAGAAGCTTAATATATAAACTTAAGAATAAGACTACCTATGAATTACTTAAAGGGAAGAAATCTAAAATCACCTATTTTAAAATATTTGGTTGCATATGCTATATTCATAATAATGATAAGAAATATATTAGAAAGTTTGAAGCTAAGGCTGTAAAGGGAATTTTTCTAGGATATTCCCAAGTCAGCAAAGCTTATAGGGTGTTTAATAAAACTACTTTAAAAATTGAGGAATCTGTTCATGTAACTTTTGATGAAGCTAACATGTCTTATAAGGAGAAAGAAATTTCTACCAATAGCACATTGTAGGTACCTCACTTATGTGAGAGATTGGATGATCTAAGCCTCACCCAAGAGGTTCCAATACATCCCTCTCCACAAGTTGAAGAAGAACGTGAAGAAGAAAGTTTAGAGGTGGCTTAAACCTATCCAACAAATAATGAAATTCCACACGAGGAATTTATCCCCCAAGGTGTTGCTCAACCAACTCCACCCACTAAATTTATCACACTTAGGGATCACCCTGTATCTCAAGTGATTGGAGACATTTCAGTTGGTGTGTAGACCAGACATCAACTAAACCAAGACTTGATGCATGCCTGCATCATATCTCAAATTGAGCCCCAATCCATTAAAGATGTAGAGCAAGATCCCTACTGGATTGTTGCAATACAAGAGGAGCTCAACCAATTTGAGAGATGCAGAGTATGGGATTTAGTTCCAGTACCCAAAGACTACCCAGTCATTGGAACTAAATGGGTATATAGAAACAAGCTGGATGCCCAAGGTGTCATCATAAGGAATAAAGCAAGGCTTGTTGCTCAAAGTTTTAGGCAAGAGGAAGGGATTAACTATGACCAGACTTTTGCTCCTGTTGCAAGGCTGGAAGCAATCAGGATCTTCCTTACATATACTGCCTACAAGAAATTCAAGGTTTATCAAATGGATGTCAAAAGTGCTTTTCTGAATGGAGAACTCAAAGAACAGGTTTATGTTGAACAACCTCCAGGTTTCATCTCTCCAACTCATCCCTCATATGTCTTTAAATTACATAAAACTCTCTATTGTCTAAAGCAAGCTCCAAGAGCTTGGTATGAAACCTTAGCATGCTTTCTCATAGAGCATAAATTCTCTAGGGGCATTGTAGATAGAATATTATTCACTAGACAGCATAAGGATCAAATTTTGTTAGTACAAATTTATGTAGATGATATTATTTTTGGGTCTACAGATTCCAAACTATGCATGAGGTTCTCTGACCTCATGCATTCAAAGTTTGAAATGAGTAGCATGAGTGAGCTCTCCTTCTTCCTTGGTCTCCAGGTGAAGCAGCTACCTGATGGCATCTTCATATCCCAGGCTAAGTATGCTAAGGAGCTTATCAAAAAGTTTGGAATGACTGATGCCTCAACAAAGAAAATACCCATGGCCACTAATGCTGTAATTGACTCTGATGAACATGGCAAGCCTGTTGATCAGAAATTATATAAGGCCATTGTTGGGTCCCTATTATACCTTATAGCAAGCAGACCAGATATAATATTTTCTACATGTCTTTATAATAGATTCCAAGTGAAAACTAAAGAATCCCACCTAATTTTCTTAAAAAGTATTCTGAGATATACAAAGAGTTGTCCTAGTCTGGGACTTTGGTATCCCACTGAGTCAGAGTTTGTGTTAACTGGATACCCAGATGCTGACTTTGCTGGATGTAGAGTAGACAGAAAAAGCTCCTTTGGAACATGCCAATTCCTTGGTGCTAGATTAGACTCTTGGTTTTGCAAAAAGCAGTCATCTGTGTCCACTTCAACTGCTGGAGCAGAATATATAGCAGCTGGCAGTTTCTGTTCCCAGATGCTGTGGATTCAGAACTAACTTCTAGACCATGGGTTCAACTTAAATAATTCAACTCTACTATGCGACAACACAAGTGCAATTTCCATTGCACAAAATTCAGTCCATCATAGTTGGACTAAGCATATAGACATTAGACATCATTTCATTAGAGAGTGTGTATACAAAAATAAAATTAATCTTGTCTATATCTACACTGATTTGCAAAGATCATATATCTTCACCAAACCTTTGGATGAGAGAAACCATCTATTCTTCATAAATCAACTTGGTATGATAAATGAAGAAGCCTTAATTTAATTTCTGTCTATAGTCGATGAATTTTTCAAAGTTTGTCGAACCGAGATCGACGAACTGGGAAAACTTCTAGAGAAATTTGTCGAACGGAGATCGGTGAACTCTTTATGAGTGAAGCTATTTTCGTCAGCCGGAGATCGACGAATTGGCTTCAGAAAATTTTCGTCGAACTGAACTTGACGAAATGTTTTCACTTCTTCTGACTGAGAATGACGAATTCTTTTGACTATAAAATATTTAGTCAACCTCAGATCGAAGAATTTTTATTATTCGTCGAATGAAATCTGCCGGTTCATATTCTGAAAATCTTATATCTAGGTTTTCTTCGACCTCCGTCCCGCGCTTTCAGTTACCTTGCACTTGATCTCTTTGTTTTTGTTGCAAGTGAATTCATGGCAATTCCGGCGAGCACTCTTTCCGCAATGAAGTTTGACATGTGTTTTGATATTGACTTCGACTCCTTTCAGCATTCTAACCCGATCTTTGTGGAAATTCTGACATTGTTTAAAGAACAAAATATGAAGATGTTCATGACTCACCGAATCAAGATTGCCATGACAGAGATAAAGGAATGGGTATTTACATCTACAACATCAGAAGATACTATGACTGGAACAATTTCTGGTAACAACGTTTCCCTTTCCCCCACTGTACTAACCGAAGTTTTTAGTTTACTGAATGGTGATGAAGAAATTGAAATGCATAATGAGGAATATGAGAATATCATAATCAAAATGGGTCACTCTAGAGAGAACCCAAACAAATTATTAAAGAAGAATTTGTCTGCTAAGTATAAGTTCTTAGCAGATGTAGTTGGGAAAGTGCTGCTGGGCAAACACACAGCACATGACTACATTACCAGGCACCAATTCATGGTGATCGGTGCTCTGGTAGAGAAGAAAGCAGTAAACTGGGGCAAACTGCTATTTGACTTGATTAAAAAGAAGAATAATAAGAAAGAGGTCTGCTTTGGACGGGTATTGGGTATATTTCTGCAAGAAAAGGCACCTGAACATCTGGTCTCCACAACAGTGTTTATAAATGCCTCCAAAAGGCTTACCTCTGCCCTGTTTGGCTGATGGGAGAAGAATATCACCAAGTCATCCAAGGCTTCCTCATCTACAAGACCTTTTGAGAGCACCAGGGCCATCATAGCCGCTCCTCCTCCTCTAGAAGAAGTTCCTTCCACCAACATTACTTCTCCTCCTCAACCTCAACCACCACAACAACAACAACATCTACCCACACCAACACCATCACCAGTTCAATCTCCAGTTCCTACTTCACCAACTCACCAACAACATTAACCCACACCAACATCAACCCCAGTTCCATCTCCTGCACACATCACTCTACCTAAATCTCCACTTCTACCTCATTTAAATGCCACCCACCCTGACACATTTATCTCATCCCACACCTTCAATCTACTATTTCCTCCACCATCTCCACCTCAGGAACCCATCTCCTCCCCCACCATAACAGTTCCCCTTTCTACAACTCCAACTCCCTCTATTCCCATCCCTCCACTCACCCAAACTGACATTCCCTATATTGTACCTGACTACACACATTCAGATATGTCCAGTGCATTCTCTGTCTGTTCAAATTGTGGTCATCACACTCCATACTCCTCCACTACTCCAGAATCTTTCTATCTTAACTTCTTTGACATTGCTAAAGACCTGCTAGCATTCATCACTCCCACCCTTAATAAGCTTCTAACTGATGCTCTAGCTCCTCTTACTGCTTCCATCACATCCCTTTCTACCAAAATTACTGCACTATCCCCTGTCCCTTCTTCTGGTGGACTGGCTTCAGGACCCCCTGAAACCAGTCAGGAGGAGATGCTCTATGATGAAGAAGCTCCAGTGGTGACAGCAGCAGCAAAAGCAACAGAAGCAGCAACAGATTCGATAATGTCTGATGATTCTTTAGAAGACATAACTATCCCTACTGATATAATAGATTTAATTTACTCTGATACAGATATGGATGAGTCAGTTATAGCTGGAATAAAAACTATTAGTGATTGTATTATCAATCCCACAATTAATATGAATTCGTTGTTAGTTTCATTCAATCTTATTTACAAAAATAATCTACCCAGCTTTGATGTACAGCTATCTAAAGCTATAGTTCCATATACTGCACCAATAAGCCCCACAGTTGCCAAGCAACTTAAGGCTAGTTTTGCACTCACAAAGACACCAGTTGTACCATCCCCTTCTAAAGCTATTTCAGCTCCAACATAAAAAATGGATGACAGTCCCCTCCCTGATTTAGATGAAATCACCATGACTGACATTGAAGAAGAAAATAAGTTACTGTCTGAAAAAGTTGATGAAATAGTTGCTGTAGAAGTTGATCTTCCAGAATCTTCAGTGGCTCCTCCAGCAGAAAAGCATATATCAAAAGATATTCTTAATGCTCTTGATGATTTATATGATAATCCTCAAGGATCTTTTGATGATGAAGATGAGGATGATAATTTTGATTATAGCTCTACTGCTAAGAAGAAAATTTCAAAGAAGAGAAAGGCTGCTCCCATTGCTGCTCCCAAACCAAATCATACACATGATACACCATACTATATTCTACAAAAAATCACTCCATATCCTGGGATGCCAGCTTGGATGTGGCTTTCAAAGAATGAACAAAAAGCTAGAAATAAAAGTAGGAGATACTCTCCTCCTCCTCCTCAAAGAAACCTGATAGGTCCTCCTCCTCCTCCTCCACCTGCTGCTGGTGCTTCAGGAAGCAGTTTTCAGAGGTCTACCTCCTATACTCAAACTTATCAAAGACATCAAGGTAGATCCTCAAGATATTAAGAAAGCAGCCAGCAGAGGTATTCCTCCATCAAGCAACATCAACAACAACAACATCAACAACAACAACATCAACAACAGCAGCAACAACAGCAGCAACAACAGCAAGCTCCTGAAACAGATAAAGATGAAAATCCTAAAAGGCCAGAGTCTCCACCTATTCCCTTTGTGGATCCAGAAACTGAGACAATTTCTAGAATGGCCAGGTTCCAGGAACTTATTGGATTATTGATGGAGAAAATTTATACTTTTAAAAGTGTATCCAAACTATAATCTCAAAATAGACAAGTGTACCTATCAAAATATAGTATAGGAAATCGTCGTATCAGACTCGGGGCCTATTGAGTACTCCTACTCACGTAATTTAATATTATTTTATCAAAAAATAAAAGGAGTGAATTAAAACTATAACTCAAAAATAAACTAAAACTAGCACTTAATCTAGACTCACCTTGAATTTAAATAAACTCTTTAAGGAAGTCAAGATTCTAAATTACCTAGTTCGACCATGGAGATTCTTAAATTACAAAAGCGCCTCTCTCTAGAATACGCTCTCGACTAAACTTAGGTTGATCGATTAAGACCTCTTGGCCAGTCGAAACCCCTAAGATTGCCTTATGCGGTGAGCCCCGCTATTAGATTTGACTCCAATACGAAAGATCTGTGTCATCCTCTCTCGAGAAGTTCATGCGTCTCCTTCTACCTTTGAGTGATCTAGTCGTATCCACAACCTGTCGGTAAATCTAGGATACAATTCTAAAACCGAAGAACATATCCGCGAAATATGAATTCGACACAAAATAATTCAAAGGTAAATCAAAGTGGCGATAGAGTTTTGACAAAAAAAGAATTATTTTATTCAAATATTATCATGATCATGTGCAAATGGAATTTGCTACAAAATAAAATACGTTAAGATATAAAGAGAGAGACATGCTTGCAATGAAGAAAAGTACTTGAATTGTAAAAAAACAAAATGAAAACTAAACTATGACTTAAAAAAGTAAAAGAAAGGAATACAAATACAAGACAATGAACTACTAAAACTGGCTAAGAACTACTCCTACATAGACTCCCAAGATGCTCCCCAGCTCCTGAACTCATTTGGAATTTATAGGAAAAGTTGCTGGTCGGTCATGCCCGTGTCCTAGGGCGTATCAGGCTCAGAACCACCATCTTGAAAACTCGGGAACGCTGGAGGAGTGGTGTGTTGAATGACTATCAACCCGAAAAGGCAAGTGTACCTATCGAATTGTAGTACCAAGGCCGTTTTAAAACTTGGGGTTTTCAAATACTTTTACTCACGCTTCCACTATTATCCTACCGTACGATTGTTGGTTGTTTGAGAATTTTAAATTAAACTAAAGATAATATTAAAACGAAAACTTATGATAAAAAGCTAGCATTCGATCAATGATTCACCATGGAATGAGACGAGAAGGAAAAATATAGATTTAAAATTGCAAATTAACCTCGACCATGACAGATCCGATTATAGGAAATAATCTCGCTAGAGCATTAAATCCCCTAACTTATAGACGTTTTGAGCGAAATCTCTTTACAAGTCAAAATGGCCTAAAGTCGCATTACCAAAGTGACCCGCACTATTGGATTTGACTCCAATCCGGAGGATTTACATCATCCTATATCTAGGGTTGCGATCAACTCCTTCCTTCTTTGAGTGATCTTTCAAATCAATGAGTGTCTCGACTTCTATAAAATGAGATCAAATGCCTACTACCGTATACTGGAAATATGGAGTCGACACGAGATAAATCAAAGAAGGATCGAGAATAAATTTGACAAAAATAAAACTAAGAAGTAAAAGAAAGACTCATCTCATTTCATGGATACTCATGATCGAACGCTAACGAAAAATTAGCTACGCATGGTTGAAAGGAGAGCCAAAATAAGAGAAAAGAAATGCATTTTCATTAATAGTTAAAAAGAGGTACACAATAATAAAGAGACAAGATTATACTAATAAAAAGATTACACTAACACAAAAATGGTTACACTAATAAAAACTTAACAACAACAAGTAATAAAAAGGAAAGAACTCTCTCTTAAACTAGCTATCTCACTTGCTTTCCAAAATCCAACCCCTCAATGCATGAGACATGAGTTCCTTTTATAGGAGAGGAGGAAGATTCTAGAAAGTGGTGGAAATGAAGGGCATAAGGGTCTGGCCGACCATGCATGGGTGGAGATGTTCATGCATGATATTAAATGAGGGGGAGAGAGAGAAGAGGCTACATGCATGCATATGCATTTTCATTTTGGAAAATAGAAAAAAGAACAAAATAAAATATAAGAGGGGGAGGGGATGGATGGGTTTAAATGAGAATGAGAGAAAGGGAAAGAGGGTGAATGAGAAATAAATAAGAGAGAGGGGGGAGTGGGGAGATGCATGAGGAATAAAGAAGAGAAAATAATAAAGGGGAGAGAGAGGGAATGAATGAGGGGATGCATGAGGAGTGGTCTGTAACACCCCCTATCCGTCACATAGCATATAGCAGTAGGTCCGGCCGGGGCCCGAAGCCGTATGCCACAGACAGACCGGGTGGTTACTTATGGAAACCATCCAACCAATCATAACGTCCTACACAGAGCATTCTAGCGGAAGCAGTTTATAAAAGTTACAATAAAGAACCCAGCATTAGAGCATGAATGCCCACTAGTACAGAATAGGAATGTTATACAAAATACTCAAAATAAGCCTTAAGGCCTTACAAAATGTTTCACTTCCAATTACATGTTTTACAAACCGCGGCACGCAGGCCGGTCACACATGAATAAAGCAGTAAACACTTCCAAATAGGCCTTCAAGTGCCGGCTTCGCATTCGGGCTTTAGCCCGCTATTGACCGCTTGGTCCAGCTGCACCTGCAAGCAACAAACCACCGCACGGTGGCAAAACAAGACAACGGTCAGCTATGCTGACCAAATTATAACGATCCCGCCCCCAACTCGGGGCGGCGATGCTCCTTCCTTGCATTTCATTAGCATAAGCGAGCAATGTATATATATAGCCATTTCATCACAGACGTCGGCTCGCACGGCCATATGCCCCGTGCTCTCAGGGCACATTCTCGGTGAACCGGTCGATGTCACGTCAATTAAAGCCATAGACATTCCAGACTCACCACCGCCACTTGGACGGCCAAACTTATGAGCAATTTGTCTTCCTGTCCTGGGTCACGACAATTTAACCCATTGACCGCCAAAGACCCTAATCTATGCCAACGGTAAGTGCCACGTGCCTTTAGGTCTCTTTAACCGAACGACATAGAACAGGTACGGTTCCACCTAACCCGTGCTCACATCGCAATGACAATTTAAGCCATTTGCGCGGGTCAGACTTCCACCGAGTCCCATTTCCATCACAAGTCACATAACCCAGTTATGTTCAAGTTGGCTCTCAGGCCACCAAGTTGGCAAGATCTCGTATCCGCCCAGTTTTCCGGGTGCACCTTTGGGTTAGTCCCCAAGGCTCCCTGCTGCAATCTACCGCGTAGAAAACCCGAAAAACAATCCATAGCACGGAGTCTTCTCCGGCATTTATGCAATGTAACATCACCGATCCAGACCAACATGTCCGGGTAGGCTTCACACATCATGCCTATGTCCGTTCTCGCTTACGGACTCTAAACAACGGGGACTTCACATATCTACCCGAAGGAACGCCTCCAACTCTCCGCAAACTCGCGAGAGCGGGCTTCCTATGCAAAGAAAGAGAGCTACTCATGCTCAAGATGAGGATCGTAACCCTAGCGTTCCTCTTTGGCGCCATTGAAAAGTAATCGGATGAAAAGCACCGCACTAGCTTTGCCTCCGTGGATCCGGAGTCGGCTCGCGATTCGGAGCTCCGAAGCTCCTCCAATGGCGGGATCTAGCTCCTTCTTCCTCCCTTGGCTCTCCTCTCTCTCTAAGGTTTTAGAAAGGTAAGAAGTTATGAAAAGTAAGGGTTTTCCAAGTCCATTCATGGGTATATCCCTTCAGGAACAACCCCCAGCCGTTGGATCTTCAGTTAAAGAAATGAACGGCTTCGATTCGGGGATGAAATGCCCAATCTGGACCGAACACGGCCTGGCACACGCCCGTGTCCAGGGCCGTGTGCCGCATTCGTCGTCAAAATCTAATCACCTGGAACTTCACACGGGTATCGAACATGCCCGTGTTCGAGCTGACATGCTCGTGTTCCACCTGACACGGCTGTGTGGCCGGCCGTGTACCCCAACATTTTTCCCCGAAATCAACCCGAGCACTGCACGGGTTCTATGACACGCCCGTGTCCTTACCCGTGTCACCTCAACACGCCTGGACCCCAAGCCGTGTACACGGTCTCGACACTCGACACTTCGTCGAGTGAAGATCGTCGACCTGATGACACGGCCTTGGACACGCCCGTGTCCTAGGCCGTGTGCCTTGTCTCGACGCATCGTCAAGCAAATCTCGTCGAATCCTGGGATGATCGTCGAGACAGGTCGACACGCCCTGCGACACGCCCGTGTCGCAGGCCGTGTGCCTTGTCTCGACGCATCGTCGAGCGAATCTCGTCGACTTCGCGGCTAAGTGTCGACACGGGTCGACACGCCCTGCGACACGCTCGTGTCATAGGCCGTGTGCCCAGTCTCGACACAATGTCGAGACCAAAGTGTCGACTTCCCGGCACAGTGTCGACACAGGCTTGACATGCCCTGGGACACGCCCGTATCCCAGGCCGTGTGCCTCCAGCCAGAACCCAAACTGGCCCAAAACGTCCCCCTTCGCTCCTTTGAGTTTCAGGGCGTTACATGGTCGGCCATGCATTTAATGGGGAGCCATGCAAGGTGGCTGGATACTTGCATTTGGAGAGGGGCTGGGTTGCTATATCTTTGAATTGGGCTGCTGCATTGAAGAGGGCTCGGGTTGCATAGATTAAGTGGGCTGCATGGTTGCACTCAGAGGAGGCTTGGGCTGCATCATGTGGGCTGCTTCTGGAAGGGGCCGGGCTGCATGGTTGAAGAGGCCGGGCTGCTCCAACATCAAGGCTCGGGATTGGCTTGCATGGTGGGCTGCACTTGGACTGCAACAAAGGCTTTGAACCTACAAATAAAACAAAACAAATAAACAAAATGTTAGATATATTTTATAACATAACATAATATTAGTTATTAAAAATAAAACTAACCATAATATCATAATAGTAGTTATATTTCATAACAAAACACAACTAGACATAGAACATAAAATTAAACATAAAAAAGCATAAAACACATAATTAAACTAGGAATTAATATATTATAAAGAAAGACATTAAAACATGAAATAAAAACATAACAAGCATAAAATATAAATAAACTTAGGCATTTTGCATACTAAACTACCTCAAAAACTGATGACTAAAAGTACTCCTCAAGGAGAAACTGCCAAAATCCATTAAATGGCTGGTCACGCCCATAGGTCACGCCCGTGACCTAGGGCGTGTCAGTTCTATTTCTGGAAAACGGCGGGAAGCTAAAAACGACGAGAGTAAACTGGTGTTGATGGAGGAGTCACGCCCCTGGTCATGCCCGTGACCAGGGGCGTGTCAAGCTGCAACGAAAATCTGGTGGCAAAGGCAAGAACAGGTAATTTATTGGCTGAAAAAACGTACATGATACGCCCTGGGTCACGCTCATGACCTCTGGGTCACGAGCGTGTACGAGTCTGGTCAACGTTCTTTGATCGACGATCTGAGCTCCTTAGTGTCACACATGGTGGTCATGCCCGTGACCCATAGGGAATGCCCGTGACTAGGGGCGTGTAGCTTTAAACTGCCGAGTCCTGTTTTCTAGAGCTTCTCTATGGGTCACAGCCACATATCACGCCCGTGACCTGAAGGACACGCCTGTGACATGGCCGTGAGAACTTGATTTTTCCAGGATTGCTCTATTTGTTCTTCTGATTAGCCTAGCATGCTCCAATTTGTTATCTGCAGCCCAAATAGACCTAAAATAAGAAAACAAAGCATTTTAATACAAATATTAAAATAAACTAAATAAAATTTTATTATTTATTAAATAAAAACTATATAAAAATAACTATAAATAAAGACTTATCAAATACCCCCATACTTAAGCTTTTGCTATTCCAGAGCAAAACTATGAGAGTACTTATAAGAAATTATTATAATTTTTAATTAAGCTAAAATTTTATCAAATCAAAAGAAAGTTAAAAGTTAACTTTAGGGATTCAAATTTTTTTTTAAGTCCTAAAATATGAAAGTAAAATTTGAAGAGCTAAATATTTAGCAAAGTTTTCTCTAATAAAATAATTAGAACTCAAAATTAAATATTTAGCAAACAAAGTTAGATTAAAAATTATAAACACTTTTTTCATTAAAAAGAGATTTCAAGGAAAATTCAAACAACTACTTGTTCCCTCTTACAAATTTAATTTAAAACTAAAGAAATTGTATTGGATTTTGGGTTTGGAAAAAGGGCAATTGAAGAGATCTTAGTTTGGGGGTGATAAATTTTATCCTCTCACCCCACACAATTTTTTTCTTTTTAAAGTTTTTTTTTCTCTTCAAACAAAATTGCTTAGGAGTAATGAATTATATCCTCTTACTCCTTTTTTTGGGTTACATATATGTACCAAGGAATACTATATTCCCATGACATATGATCTAACAAAAAGAAAAAATTGCATATGTGTACCATGAGATAATGAAATTTATCCTCTTATCTCCGGACATATGAGCTAACAAGAAAACTAAAAACAAGTGAAAGGCTTAACAAAAATTTAGATTAAATTAAAATTGTTGGAGAGCAACTATAGTAAATTAAGTTTTCCTCAGAATCTTAAAACATAAAGTGAAGATAACTAAAATCTAAAAGTTATTAATCTAAGTACTACAAAATTGAAACTAATTACAATAAAAGAGAAAAAGGACTAAATAGATTTCTCTAAACAAATTTACTTCATAAATTTATTTCTTAAAATCAAATCACATAAGAATTAAATTTAACTAACTTTGATGAAATAAAAATTTAGAAAATCAGAAATTATAAAAATTCTTGTAAATAAACTCAAAATAAATTTCTGAAAAGTCACAAAAATATTAAGTAAGGGTTTATTATATTTTTTGTATTTTAGTTTTTCCTATTTTTTGGTATTTTTTATAATAAGAAGAAAACAAATTTTTTTTAAATTATTTGGATTTTTAAATAAAAACAATAAATAGGAATCCACACCCAGACTTAAAAATAAACATTGTCCCCAATGTTTATAAGTCAAGTAGGAGGGGGAAAAAATAAGTTGTGAAAATTTAGAAAAAAAATTCATAAAAATTAAAAGATAAACAAGGGGTGTCTCCCAAGAGCGCTTTTCTTTTTCCCGTCTTTAAGCTAGATGGTTTGGGTTAGGGGAATGGAAAATAAAATTTAAAATGAAGGGGTAACTCCCTTAATTCGCGCTTTGGCAAAGATGCCAAAGTTGGTCGCCCGAGTACTCCTCCGCTTGATTCTTGATTCTCCTTTTTTGAACATTTGACTTGAAAATGTAAATTTATATCACCTATACATACCTGAGGTGATGTGAATTTTTTTAGATGAGCGGCAAATGGATCATTGACGACATTATATTGTAACAGCTCATCTTCTTCCTGAAACTTGTTAGGGAAAGAAAAATAAAAAAGAAGCGTGTCAGAAGAATCTTCGTAAGGAGGAGGTTCTTGCGAAGTTATATGATTAGGTATAGGTTGTTTATTTTCTAAAATAAAATTATTATCTAAACGAAAATTACTGGGCACAATATTTTCATGAAGTTCAATTTCTGAGTATTCATAAGTAGAGTTTGAAAATTCAGGAGGGGAATGAAAATCGGGAGAAATAGGAGAAGAAACATGTTTTTCTTCTATTTTGCTCGGTGTGCCCATAACTTTAAAATATTCTTGATACAATAATTCTTCTTTCTCTTCGGAATAAGACACTATGGGGACACATGAAGATTCATGTTCCGTACTCGGTGGATTATTTGAAAAGGATGAGGAATCATTAAAACAAGAATCAATTTCTTCTAAATTTTGGGGAGGATCAACTATGAATTGCGTAAAGTCCCCAAAATTAGAAGAAAAAGATTGTGGTGTGCTAAAAGAAGAACAAAAATTTCGATCTAAATAATTATTCGTATTGCTCGGGAATTCTTCTGGTTGATCTTGCGAACAAGGAAAACTAACGTCCGAGGTAGAAGAAAAATTATTTAAATCAAAATAAGTATTCTCGTTTAAAGTTGAAAAATTATTTTCACGGAAATTAAAGGAATTGGAAAAATTATTTTCATGAAAATTGGAAAAAGAATTATCATAAAAGTGAGAATAGTTATTGTCATAAGTATATTCAATTTTATTTTCATAAGAAAGATTTGAATAATAATTTTAATGATAACAATAATTACTTCGATGAGAACCACCACAATAGTAACAAACACTTTGGCGCTCTTTTGCCGCTTTCAAAATATCTAGTTGATTTTGAAGCCTAGCAATTTTAGCGGCCAATTGAGATAACATTTTTTTATTTAAAATGAAAATAAAACAACCTTTACCTAGTGGAAGTGAATGAAAAAGAAAATCAAAAAGAGAATTGGGGTAGAGAAAGAGAATGATAAAAGTAATACAATTTACGCTTTCTAAATATCAACAAAATAGTCCCCGGCAACGGCGCCAAAAACTTGATGGAGAAAATTTATAGTTTTAAAAATGTATCCAAACTATAATCTCGAAATAGGCAAGTGTACCTATCGAAATATAGTATAGGAAATTGTCGTATTAGACTCGGAGCCTGTTTAGTACTCCTACTCACGCAAATTAATATTATTTTATCGGAAAATAAAAGGAGTGAATTAAAACTATAACTCAAAAATAAACTAAAACTAGCACTTAATCTAGACTCACCTTGAATTTAAATAAACTCTTTAAGGTAGCCAAGCTTCTAAATTACCTACTTCGACTGTGAAGGTTCTTAAATTACAAAAGCGCCTCTCTCGAGAATATTCTCTGTATGGACATCTTTTTATTTTATGATTAAAACTTAGTTTGATGTCTCTATTAAAATCTATCGCTCTGGTAATGCCAAAGAATATGTTACTCATGATTTCTCTTCTTTCTGTATGCAATATGAGATTATTCATCAAACTAGTCGTGTCTATACCTCACAGTAAAATGGTGTAGTGGAACACACAAACCATCACCTTCTTGATGTCGCTCGCACTCTGATGACACAAATGCAGGTTCCTCGCTCCTATTGGGGCTATATCGTTCTCATCTTCTACTATATCATCAATCGCATTCCCTCCACAATTCTCCATGGTCAAACCCCGTTATCCATTCTCTATCCGGGCAAGGATCCATTTCCTCTCCCTCTGCATATCTTTGGGTGCACAACTTTTGTGCACGCTCCCTCTGCCACCCGTGACAAACGCTCCCCACGTACAACCAAATGTGTCTTTCTGGGTTATGCTTTTCTTTATTTTACCTTCATATTTCTCTCGTGACTCCTCTTATCTTCCTGATGTTCCTGCTTCTCCTACTGTCCCATCCGTCCCATCTACAAATATTGAGATTTCTCCTCCTCCGCCGTGTCCACCATCTCTTCCTCCTCTCTCTCCTTCTCCACTGTCTTTCTCTTCTCCGCAGCCATCTCTCTCTACTCCCCAGCCAGCTCTCTCCGCCATGGATGCACCAGATACCGAGGAACATGCCGACCTAGATCTTCCCATTGCTCTGCGTAAAGGGGTGCAGACATGTACCCAGCACTCGCTTGTTGTTGTTGTTTCTTATGCTCGCCTTACTCCTTCTTGCAGGACCTTTGTGCTAGCTATCTCTGCCACCACCACTCCCTGCACCTACCAGGAAGCACTTATTGTTCCTCATTAGAAGGAGGCCATGGATGAGGAAATTGCCACCCTCACTGAGCAAGGTACATGGACCCTTATTCCTCCTCAATTTGGCAGCGATGTTGTTGGCTGTCGCTGGGTCTTTATTTTTAAGTTCAGTCCGGACGGCAGTGTGGATCGTTACAAGGCTCGCCTTATCACCAAAGGCTTCACTCAGACTTATGGTGTTGATTATTTTGAAACCTTCTCTCCCTTTCCTCATCTCAGCACTATTCGAGTACTCCTTTCTGTGGCCGTCAATAGGGATTGGCACATTTCCCAACTGGATGTTAAAAATGCTTTTCTCTACGGTGATCTTCAGGAGTATGTCTACATGGACCAACCTCATGGGTATGTTGCTCAGGGGGAGACACAGGTATGCATGCTGAAGAAGGCCATATATGACCTAAATCAAAGCCCTCGGGCTTGGTTTGATAAGTTTAGTGACATTGTGGCAGCTGTGGGTTTTACAAGAAGTTCTACCGATCACTCACTGTTCATTTGCAAAACCTCCCTAGGTTTGGTGGTTCTTGCGTATACGTGGATGATATTCTTCTCACTAGAGATGACAAGGTTGGGATAGCCTTGATAAAGAAACATCTCCGTCAACACCTGGTCATGAAGGATATGGGCTCCCCAAAATACTTTTTGGGGATAGAAATCTCTCGAAAGCACAACTCCTTGGTTCTCTCCCAACATAAGTATGCTCTTGATATTCTAAAGGAAACAGGGTTGACTGGGGCTAAACTTGCTTGATGCCCCATGGCCATTGGAGAAGATAAAATCTGGACAGATGACTCACCTCCTCTATCAGATGTTTCGAGATACAGACGTCTGGTCGGAAAACTCATGTATCTCACGGTAACCAGACCCTACATCTCCTATGCTGTAGGGAAGGTTAGCCAGTTCATGCAAGCTCCTAGGAAGTGTCATCTACAATCTGCCCTGAGGATATTGGAATATATTAAAGCAGCACCAGTTAAAGTACTACTATTTCAGAATAATGATCATTTAAAGATTGAAGCGTACTCAGATTCTAGCTATGTTGATGACATAGGAGATCGCAAGTCCACATCGGGCTTTTGCACATTTGTGGGGGGAAACCTTGTGAGCTGGAAGAACAAGAAACAGTCTGTCATCTATAGGTCTAGTGCAGAGGCAGAATATTGAAGTATGGCGTTAACCACGTGTGAATTAAAGTGGTTATGGGCTCTCATGCTTGACTTAGGGGAGGTCTACAATGATCCTCTACCTATGTTCTGCGACTATAAGGCTGCTATAAATATTTCCAAAAATCAGGTCTTCCATTAGAGAACAAAGCACATCGAAGTGGACTGCTATTTCATTATAGAAGAGATCTTGAAGAAATAGATTTGCACTTCGATCATTACTTCAGACAACTAGTTGATAGATATCTTCATCAATCCTGTGTTCTCTTCCTTTTTTCACATTTACGACAAGCTGATCATGATTGATATATATGCTCCAGCTTGAGGGGAGTGTTGCAGTATGGAGACTAGGTGGTCTGGCAGCTTGAGTTTGGCTGTTTGGAGACTGGGCACTCTGGCGCTTTCACTCTGGCAGTCTAGCGGTTTCTCCTAGCAGCTTCACTTCTCTTTATAGTAGTTGCCGGGTGGTTAGCCTATTCGCCTAACCATGCGGCTTGTGTGGTCTGATTTTATGTATAGCCGATTGTAACATTATTTATTAGTATCATATTGATTATTTGTAATCTCTCCCCTCCCCTCTATTCTATAAAAGGGAGGATATACCTTTGTAATACACACCTTTTTTGGATAATAAAAATTCCGTTATTCCAAATTTCCATCACTTTCTTTCTTGTTCGCATAAGATCTGAGAAAGAAGTTTCCTTTCAAATAATATTTTCCTTATTGCTTTGTAGGAAGTTTGTTCTTCCGAGTTTTTATAGATCCTTGTTGAAGGATCAAGTATAGGAGAAGTTGTTCTCCAATATTATGGGAGTTGTATACTCCGAGTGTAAGATTGTGATAATTTGAGTTTTTGGTGAAGTAGCTGCTGAGTCTAGCCCGAAGTGCTAGATATGCGAGGCTGGAAAGTGGATGTACCCATATTTGGGGAACCACTATAAATCTTTGTGTTTGTGCTGTGATCTCTTATTTTGTGTGCTTTCTTTTGATAAGTTTTAAATTCTACTAAAAGCCGCAAGATTCACCTATTCACTCCTTTTAGGTGATTTAGGATGACAACTAGATACTTTCAATTGCTATCAGAGCCAGGTTGTTTGTTAAAAGGTTAACACCTTGAACAGATCTTGATCTAGTTGTCAAAAGTGAAAAGCATGTCCGGGATGGACAGAAGTAAGGATTAATCCTCGATGAAGCTGTCGGTGTGCACCAAAGGAAATTTCCCAATGTGAAAGGAAATAGTAAAATTGTTCATTGAAGCTTCTGATCCCAGAATTTTCATCAATATTGAAGAAGGCCATCATGTTCCTATGACTCTGTCATCTATTGATCCTAATCTGATGGTTCCTAAAAATATAATGGATTTGAACAAAGATGAGATTGCTCTCGTCGCTCTAGATAAGGAGGCAAAGAACATCATTTCTAGTTCGGCGGACTATGCTATGCTGCAAAACTTAATCCATTGCAAGTCTGCTAATGAGATATGGCGATATCTAATTGTCCTTATAGAAGGAATGGGGGAGATCAGGGATGATAGGAATTCCCTTCTACATCAGGAATATGAAGCCTTCAAGCAAGATATAATGGACAATATTTCTGACTTCTATGAAAAGTTCTTCAAGATCGTCAACAGACTGAGAAATAATGGTCGTGTGTTTACCAACGGTGAACTTAACGACAAATTTTTGAGGTACATGACTAAAGAATTGGATAATAAGGTTTGTGAAATAAGAGAGTTTGGAAAGTTGGCTAGCTTTGAGCAGCAGAACTTGTTCGGGAAGTTGCTATCCCATGAGCTGCAACTCAACATCAGGAAGGCAGAAGAAGAGGGAAGCAAGACTTCAGTCAGATAGAAGTTTGTAGTAATGAAGGCCGAAGTGTCAAGGAAAGACAGAGTTGTGTCACTAGTAAGGTCACATGCTTCAGATGAATATAAATATTCAGAGCTAAACACCTCTAGTTCTGAAATGTTAGATGGAGAGTTCTCTTTAATCTCCAGATAGTTTAAGAGGATGCTCAGCAAAAGGAGGCAAATTAAAAATCAACCCTCCTTATCTAATTACAGAAAATCTCATCATGATGGTGATCATCACAAGAAGATCTACAATAGTAGCGACGGGTATAAATTGAAACTAAACAAACATGTTTCTTCTAACATACTTGCTACTACTGTAATAAGCCATGACATATGATCGCCGACTGCCCATATAAGAAGAGGGAAGGATCCAAGAAAGATGAAAAAAAATTCTTCAAAAGTAAGAAGAAAGAAAAAAAAGAGCTGTATCGCTAAGAAGTCAGAGACTTTCAGCGATAACAACTCAAGTGAGTCAAGCCCGGATGAAGAAGCCTATTTTGGGCTTATGGCACATACCGATGAGGATGGATACGACTCCCATTATAATGGGAAGGTAAATTCACATACTCTCATATCTGAATCTGATACCACCTTCAATGGTCATGAAGACTGCCCATATGAAGAGGACTCAGACTTAAGGGTACACTATCAAGTATTACTGAAGGAATTTAAAAGTATCTAGTTGTCTACCTAAATAACCTAAGGGGGGGGGGTGAATATGTGATATATGCATCTTTTAGCGGATTAAAAATTAGTAATAAACAAACACATAGAAGCACAACACAAACATAAGGATTTATAGTGGTTCCCAGGAATGGGCATGTCTAATGTCCCGCCTTGCCTATCTAACACTTCGGGCTAGACTCGACTACTTCACCAAAACTCAGATTATCAAAATCTTACACCTCGGAGGCTCAACTCCTACAACTCAGAGATAACTCTCCTATGACTCGAAGAACAATGTCTCCTACAACTTGATCCAACAAATACAAATCTACAAACTCAAAAGTAGAAACTTCCTACAAAAATGAAAATAATTTTTATAAGTTTCTAGATTGAAAACAATCTTCTTCTTCAGATCTAAATGGATTCAATCTTCTTCCTTCTTGGAGAGTAGATCTTGAAATGAAGGGTGAAGAAGAAGACTTGAAAACTTGAAAATCTTGATATGAAAGCTTTGTAATCTGACTAGAGCAAGAACACTTTTGAAGAATCTGAAAGCAATGAACTTATCGAATTTTTCTTTTTGAGAAGAATTATCGATCGTGAACTCTAGGTCGTCGGGAAGAGCATTTTTGAAAATAGTAGATCGGAAAGAAATTTACTCGGCCATTCACGATTTTGAAATTAGGTTTTGCGATTCTTGGGATTCATTATTATTGAAATGAAATCCTTGATATTTATATAGGATTCCATCAGCAATGGCTAGAAATATCCTTCTATACCAAGCTTCTACGTGCACTGTACATGACTGTCATTTTGAAACAGAGCCCGTCGGAAAAATCAAACTAGAAAAATCGTTAAGTCCATTCATCGAAATGACTCGTGTCAAACTTAGAACACTCGATGAATTGGTTAACTACTCGACAAATTCGACGAGAGAATTCAATGAATTACATGAGATCATTCAACAAATTTAACTCAGCCAAAAATGGGACCAGAAGAAAATTTTCTGTTAACTCACTGGACCACTCAAGAACATTCGACGAATTCCACAAGTATTCACGTGATGTCTCAACTAATGACACTGGACTTCATGTGTATACTCGACAAATTTAACTTAGTAGTTTTTGAAGAAGATTCAAGAAACCATCAGAAATTTACCGACTAAACTCGATGAATTCCATGAGTATTCAAGTGATGTCTCGACAAATGACACGAGACTTCACATGTATACTTGACTAATTTTACTTAGAAAATTTTCTGATTCTTCTTGACTTCAGAAACCATCATTTTCCTTGATTCCTATGCACTTGAAAATAAAGTACACCCTAATAGAGAGATTACACATGTGTCAACACCATGTCCTACACAATGAGGAATTTCATTACATAGTCCTGTGTTATATGACTCATTGTAATCTGACATTGGTGTGTAATTGACAATTAAATCATGCAAGCAAATAAGTTGAAAGCATTATCAAATACAACTCAATTCATCTTAGTTCAAGGGTACTTCTTCAAATCAGGATTATTGTAGAAATGATACCCAACAATCTCCCCCTATTTGAATAAGTCAGAACCCTATATACTAAGGTGAATTATATATAAAATAATATTAAACAAAATATGTAAGAAAATGTAATGACATTATCAGAGATCTCAAAATAATCAAAACAATGATATTATATAAACAGTTCTAAGTGGCATTCCAGAATTCACACATATTCATAATCAGAGTATGAATACTAAACATTTTTCCCTTTGCTCTTCTCATTTTGCCTTTCAAAATAAGTTGTTGTCTTTGGGAAATACTTTGGAGGAGGAGGAGCATCTGGATCTTCTCTCCTATACTTCCTAAAGTGTATCCTCATCTTCGCATTATCCACTTCATGCTTCTGCCATTTTTTTCGCTGTAGTGCAACCATCTGTCTTCATTAGTCAGATCTACCAACGTGAATGTGTCTACGATGATTCCTTTGGAGATTGGGCTCCATACTTCAACAAGTTCCCTATTTGGGTTAGACCTATGAGCAGAGGAAACGTTTCCATACCTTATTCTCTTAAGAGCTAGTTGGGATAGCTCCTCAACAATCTCAACATCAGATCTAGCTCCAACAACAGTCGGAGTAGCAGTCTCTGTCCCATATTGATAATAATCTTTCGAATAGTCCTTAGTATTTGTCTAGTACTGGGAGTAGTCCTATGCAGGCTGAACAACATCATATCATGAATCTGGCAGTCTGACTTTAGGCTTTCTAGCTTCAGTATTTACCTCGCTCTGAAGTTTATCCTCCCCCTTTTTAACTTCTGCAGTGAGAGCATTGACAATTATATCTCCGAAGTAGACCATTTGGTCATCAAAATGGTGCATCCTATAGTTTTGTGCATCAATAATAGTCTTTGTTGTTTCATGCATATGCCTTGTCTCATCAAGGTTGCCACTAAATTCTTTCGTTGTATGCAGAATTGCTTTTCCACCTTCAATAAGCCAACTATCCAAGTTGGATTCCAGCTTCTCAATGTTTACTTTGACTTCAACAAGTCCATTGTTCATGTCTTCTCCACCTCTTCTACTTTATAAAGTACTTTCTTAAAGGACAGATCAAAGTGGACTCTATGCTTTGTAAGCATTGCTTCAATAGATTTCAAAAGTGTACTATTAGAACTAGAACTGGTAATATCCTCACCCTGAAGTCATGGAGGTGAAGGAATTTTTGCATGAGTCTCATGTTCACTAGAGAGATGTGCCATTCGGGACACATGGGCCTCGAGCAGAAGATGACCTTCAACCTCTAGGATAGGAGGGACCACCTCCGTTTCTCCTTCCTTATCAGAAAGCTCAATGAGATACTCCCCCTCAACTCAAGCACCCAAATCCTTCTGGTTTTGGACTCCAGGGCCACCGAGAATGTTGGCAATCATTTCCCCAAGGTGATGTATAAACTTATCAATTTTGTCTTTGATGAGTCTGATTTATATATTGTTTTTCGGACTCATCTGGGCTTATTTTCTTGCATGTGCACTACTTGTTCAGTTGGAAAAGTCATATTTTTGTTTAGGTCTTCACTTAGCCAATAGTTCATTGTTTTGGCCCAATGTGGTGCGCAATTGCGCACTCTTGTGTTGAGGGTAAGTTCTTTTAGCTCCTCGCACTTGTTTGTTCTGATTTATATGATTGTTTGTGGGGATTTATTGCTGTGACGGTGGCCAATATGTCTGGTATTCCATTTCCAGCTCCTGTGTAAAACACACGGTCAAGCGAATTTCTTCGCTTACTATTTCAGTGTAATCATGCGTTATATACAACAATCCTATGGACGTCTGTGGTTACACATGCATTTTGTTCTCGCACGGTTTTGGCCAAACCATGCGAGAAGGAATCGCACGGTCAGCATATTGTTCTCGGAATTCCTGCGCTCTGTGGTTAATCGTATGATTTGTTCACGCACGAGCAGAAGTGCCCGTGCACGAGTAAAACATAGGGTTCCACTTGCTTACCGGTATTTCCTACTCTCTGGGGTTAATCGCGCGTTTTCCTTCACGTACGGGCATACATGCCCGTGCGTGAGTAAAACGCACGGTTCCTCTTTGTTATCCTGCTTTCCAGCGCTTTGTGGTTACCCGTGCATTTTCCTTCACGGGTAAACGTTTCTTCCTCGCAGGATATTTTCTGTATGTGAATAACGCACAGTTAATGCACAGTCATACGCCAAACCGTGCGTGACCATTTTTGACCTGCTTCTATTTAAGCACAGGTTTTCTTCCAATCAAAGAGGTTCTGCTTTTCTGCCATTCCCGTCACCGTTTTAGGGCAAAACTCCACCCTTTCCCCTCCGCCCTTCATCTTCCACTAAGGAGAGAAGCTCCGGCCATGCTCGCGAAGCTTACCTCTTGCCAGTGCTTGCTCTCGGTCTACTCCTTCACTTCCTAGCTCTATTGCAAGTTTTGATGTCGTATCCATCAAGCAAAGGGAAGCTTGCAACCTTCTTCTGGATCGTGACACGAAGAAGATGGGTCCTTTGGAGGGTAGTGACAACCTTCTCTACCCCGGATGTAGTTAAGGACCGAGCTTGTACGCAGACTGACAACCCAGCGATTCCTTCCACGACTCCTCGACGAGCCTTCGGATTCGATCAATTTCTTGACTTGTCCTTGCTTTATTGCTGTATATGCGCGGATAAATCTTTATATGTAGTTTATATGGCGCTTTAGCTGCAGCGTTATTAGTTTCATGTCTATGTGAATCTTTATCGTTTTACTGCTTTAGTTGCTTGTGCAACACCTATATTTCCGCTCACTGCCATAGTTGGTTCTGCCGATCTAGCGATTGCTAGAGGCGCACGTTGTGACGAGGTGTTTATGACCCTCAATCTGCGGTTCTATTCACTTCCTACACCTGTATTTTCCTCCATTACGCCGAGCAAAGTAGCGCATATCAACCTGCATAGGAGTAGATTTAGTTAGATTTTTTTCTTACTATAAAACCAAACCCCTTAGTGACCTCGATCTAAGGACTTCAATCTCAAGTCCTCCTTATTAGACAACTCCACCTTGCGATGTTCCTTGAGAGATTCGATACTTGGGAAAGCCTCCCCATTTTACATTACTTATGCGAGCTGTACACTTGCTGTAAGTGCATCAAGTTTTTGGCGCGGAAACCGTGCATGACCATTTTCTGACCTGCTTCAATTTAAACGCAGATTTACTTCCAAACCAAGAGGTTATGCTTTTTTGCCCTTTCTCCTAAACCAAGAGGTAAAAAATCTACCCTTTCTCTTGCACCCTTCATCTTCCACTACGGAGAAGCTCTGGCCATACTCGTGAAGCTTATCTCTGGCAGGTGCTTGCTCTCGGCCTGCTCCTTCACTTCCTAGCTCTATTGAAAGTTTTGATGCCGTATCCGTCAAGCAAAGGGAAGCTTGCAACCTTCTTTCAGATCGTGACACGAAGACGATGGGTCCATTGGTGGGTAGTGACAGCCTTCTCTACCCTAGACGTAGTTGAGGACCGAGCTTGGACGCGGACAAACAACCTGGCGATTCCTTCCGTGACTCCTCAAAGAGCCTTCGGATTCAGTCGATTTCTTGACTTGTTCTTTCTTTATTGCTGTATATACGCGGATAAATCTTTATATGTAGTTGATGTGACACTTTATCTGTAGCATTATTAGTTTCATGTCTATGTGAATCTTTATCATTTTTGCTGCTTTAGTTGCTTGTGCAGCGCCTAAATTTCTGCTCGCCGCCATAGTTGGTTCTGCCGCTCTAGCGATTGCTAGAGGCGCGCGTTGCGACGAGGTGTTTGCGACCCTCAATCCGCCATTCTATTCACTTCCTATGCCTATATTTTTCTCCATTCCGCCGAGTGAAGCAGCGTATAGCGGCCTACATAGGAGTAGATTTAGTTAGCTTTTATTTTCTTGCTATAAAACCAAACCCATTAGTGACCTCGATCTAAGGACTTCAATCTCAAGTACTTCTTATTAGATAACTCCACCTTGCAGTGTTCCTTGAGAGATTTGATACTTGGGAAAGCCTCCCCATTTTATATTACTTATGCGAGCGGTACACTTGTCGTAAGCGCACCGGTTTTGAAGTAGATTAGATGGCTGGTTCAGCTCCCCCTCAGCCATAGCTAGAATTTCTTTTGGGAAACTGACTACCAAATCATTAGTAGCAACAACTTCATCATTATTAATATCATTTTCTTCCTCAGCATTACCATCAAGATCAACATCATCACCATCATTACCATCATCAGCATATCCATCAGCACCACCAACAACATCATCCTCGACAACATCCTCATCAAGAACATTTGTTTCTGTAATCACTGTCTTTGTAATCTTTGTAGGAAGATGAGTCAGCGAAGAGTCTCGAGTAATCTTTACGAATGTGTGTGAAAATCGAATGCCCCTAAGTCCTATTTATATATTTTTAAAGTTTTGAAGAGAGAGCACCTACCTTTTTTTTTAGAAATGACTTTTCGGATCCAATATGTAAGACTTAGAAAACAATTTCAGACCTTCAGCAGATTCGTCGAAATGACTGGAGAAAGCTTGATAAATTTGTCGAAATGACTCGTGAAGACTAGGGTAATTCGTCAAAATGACTCGTGAAGAAATTTTGATTTCACGAGAAGTCTCGATGAATTTGCCGAAATTACACTAGTATACTCGACGAATTTTTCTTAAATTTCTTGAGATGAAGAATTTTTGTACTTTGGTTGATTTCTCGACTGTCAAGACTCCTTGTTGAGCATACCAAGTTCCATTTTGATAAAGGAAAACTTGGCGGCTTCGTGAATATATTGGCAACTTGCTAATCCGTCGGTACATAACTGAGATTGATGTCCCAGTTCTCCGCGTGCTCCCAGATGAAATGATACCTTATCTCAATGTATTTTGTCCGGCTGTGAGAGATTGGATTATGAGAAATTGAGATGACACTGGATGAGTCGCAAAACATAGGAATCTCCTTCAACTTCAGGTTGTAGTCTTCAAGTTGATTCCTTATAGAAGTACAACAACTACCGACAGAGATATATTCTGACTCAGTGGTTGAGATTGCAAAACAATTTTGCTTCTTACTACTCTATGAGATAAGCCTTCTTCCTAGGAACTAACACATCCCAAAAGTGCTTTTCCTATCATCTCTGCTTCTTGCAAAGTCAGCATTTGAAAAACTAATTAATTCACAGTCATTACTTCTTGGATACCATAAGCCAAGATTTGTTGTACCTTCAAGGTATCTCAAAATCCTCTTTATAGCGGCATAATGATATTACTTAGAGTTCACCTAGATTCTAGCACATACACATGTTGGAAACATTATGTCCGGTCTATTAGCAGTAAGGTAGAGCAAGGATCCAATTATTCTTCTGTACTTGGTTTCATCAAAAGGCTTCCCTTTCTCATCCCTGTACAAAGTCATAGTTGAACCCATTGGAGTCCTCATTGAGGTTGTGTTCTCCATTCCAAATTTCTTAATTAACTCGGTGAAATTCGTATGAGAGATGAAAATTCCATCTCTAGATTGCTTCACCGGAAGTCCTAAGAAATACTTCAGCTCTCCCATACTACTCATTTCAAACTTTCCTTGTATCAAGTTAGAAAATTTTTTGCAAAGGTTATCATCCGTATATCCAAAGATAATGTTGTCAACATAGATTTGCACTAGCAAAATTTTGTCTTTTACTTCCCAAAGAAATAATATCTTATCTATCTTTCCCCTTGTGAACTCATTCTAAAAAAGCTATATAGCATCTCATACCAAGCTCGAGGAGCTTGTTTAAGACCATATAAAGTTTTATAAAGGAAATAAACATAACCGGGTAATGAAGAATCTACAAAACCTAGGGGTTGTTCCACGTATACTTCTTCCTTTAAATTACCATTAAGGAAGGATGACTTCACGTCCATTTTATAAACCTTGAACCCTTTATGAGTAGCATATGCGAGGACCAACCTGATCGCTTCGAGTCTGGCCACTGGAGCAAAAGTTTGATCGAAGTCAATCCCTTCTTCTTGTTTGTACCCTTGGGCTACAAGTCTGGCTTTATTCTTTATAATTACTCCATCTTCATCCAGCTTATTTTTAAAGACCCATTTCATCCTGATCACGTTATGTCCTTTGGGTCTTGGTACTAGCTCCCAAACGTCGCACATTTTGAATTGATTGAGTTCTCTTCTTGTTCTTACTCCATCACGAGGGTCTCCAATGATCTGATTAGTTGGATGATCTCTTGAGTGACTGATCACTAGATTCATCATGTCCTTTATTCCACTAGGAGGTTCTGCTACTTCTAGTGCATCTTCCTCAGTTTGATGGAGCTCTTCATCTTGAAGTTCTTCTTCCACCATGCTTGGATTGTTTACTTTGAATGTGCTTGGAGTATCTTTTTTTCCATTTTCTTTCAAGCTTAGCTCTTTTAACTTTGTACTTGCATGTTCAACAAATACTCTAGAGGTGCTGCTATAAAGTATGCTCATCTCATCAAATACAACATTAAAAGTTTATTCTACTGCCAGGGTTTTCTTGTTGAAAAATCTATAAGCTTTATTGTGGCTACTATAACGTACAAAAATACCTTCAAAATATTTTTAATTAAACTTAGTTTTGTAATATTTCCCATTATTAAGTACAAAATATTTGCTACCAAAAATTGTAAAATAAGGCATAGTTGGTTTCTTACCCTTCAATAGTTCATAAAGTGTCGTACGGTGCTTCTTGTTTATGAGTACTCTGTTTTGCACATGGCAAGCAGTGTTGACGACCTCTGCCAAGAAATACTCTGGTAAAGAAGAATCATTCAACATGGTTCTGCATACCCCTATGAGAGTGTTATTCTTTCTCTCAGCAACTTCATTTTGATATGGATTGCAAGGAGAGGAAAACTCATGAAAGATACCTTGACTTTCACAGAATTGTGTCATGACTGTTGGAACCCTAGTTCTGATTTGGGCAAGGATCACTATTAGGCTTGTTTATATTGACCCACAATGTATAGTCATGGGTCATAGGTTTATTTCCAAGACTTGCCTCAGAAGGACTCTCCAGAATTGTTGAAAGAATTTTGAGAAATGCAGTTAAGACAAAGTCAGAAAATCAGTTCGACGATAGTCGAACTCAGGTCGACGAACGACAATCTAGGTTGACGAACTCTGAGTTTCTTCCCTAAACTCAGGTCGACGAACTCTGATCTCAAGAAGCTCTGCACAATGAAATAAAAGCTGTGCTCGACGATCTGTGAGCTTCGTTCAACGAATTCAGTGCAGATATTTCAGGCCTATTTATTTACATTTGGCAGATTAAATTAAGGATTAATTACAGTCATAATATTTAGTGATAAACATTCCCAATGGAAATAGCCGTTCAAAGTGGGCAGTTTCAGAAGTTAATTGTGGATTAATTCCCAAGGCGTCTTCTTCTGTCGGGAATGCTTCAGCCGTTATCAACATGAATAAATTCAAATGTTATAACTCCCTTATATAAGAGATTAACAGAGAGACAAAATAGAGATACAGAGCGCAGTAGTGTGTAGAGATACAGTGAAGGCTTTCCTTTATACAGAAAAGGAGGAACTCTACATCAATCAAGACAATCATCAGAGTTCTTCATCTGCTCCAGGCTTTCAAGAGACACACATCAATATCAGTCTGAAAGCTTGCTGGAGATCATCATCACTTTGAAGGCCTATACCCTGAAGCAAAGCCACCTACAATCCTGAACCATTCAACATCTCAGGGGGAGCTTTGACATCATCAAATCCACTAAAGTCTTCTCTCAGTTGTATTTGAGATAGAGAAGACAACATCACTTCTTTTCCCTTTCCTGTGTACAGGGTTATAACTTCCTTCAAAAGTTATTCCTTGGTTGGAAGTCTCCTGTTCAAAAGACTTGGGTTGGTTTTTGAGCACCTGATCAAAAGCTCATTGGTGGCTGTCACCTGATCAAAAACTGCTAGTGGATTCCTACCACTGTGGTAGAAGAGTGGATGTACCCAAGGTTAGGGGAATCAGTATAATCCTTGTGTCTTCTGGATTGCTTGCTTTGCCTTCTACATTTTATGTGCTGTGATTTTATTTTCCTAATATATTATATATAAAACTCTAACTAGTGCAAGTTAAGATCTATCCCTAACTTTCAATTGATATTAGAGCGGGTTTTCTTGATTGTACAGGCTAACACCTGAACCAAAATGATCTGATAGATCTTATACATCTTTAGAGTTTATCATGACACAAAATGAAGAGTTTTCAAGCACCAGACCACCTATGTGCAATCTAGATACGCTTGCACTATGGAAGACAAGGATTAGGCTTTACAAGAACTCTATTGATGAAAATATTTTTAATTACATTTTGTCAGGTCCAACTCAACTACAGACAACAACAAGTACCAATGTTGTTCCATCATCTCAATAGACAGATGCCCAGAAAAGGCTGAAGATTGCTGATGCACAAGTAATGAACATTCTTGCACAATGAATGTCTGATGACATTTTTCAGGAAATTGCTGAATGTTCATCTGCAAAAGATATGTGGGATTCCGTCACAACAATGGTTACAGGATCAGCTAAAGAAAGAAACCTTAAAACTGAAACCTGGAGTAACTTTGAAGCTTCATCTTGTACAACTGATGATGAAGAAGAGTCAAAATTAAGAGAATTTTTCCTAATGGCAATAAATGCCTCCTACAATAACCCCGAGGAAGAATCAGACTCAGATGATGAATCAGAATGTGAATCAGAAGAAGATCATGTAATCTCTACCCTTGATCTTTCATCGTAAGAATTTGAAACTGATTTTAAATTATTGTGTGGAGATTTGATTTGATTTGAGAAGGAAATAAAACTTCTCAGAGAGAATATAAATAATGTATCTTCTGAAAATATAAAACTCAAAGAAGAGTTAAAGAATGCTCTTGAACAAATAAGTCATTTAGAATCAATTAAAGGAAAAGAAAAGTTAGAGGACATAAATAAAAATACTGAAAAATTGCAAAATAATAAAGCAAATAAACTTAAAAATCTTCAGAAAAGTTTTGTTCAAAATAATTCCTCGAACCGAGCTCGACGAAAACAACACCATTCGTCGAACAAAGCTCGACAAACTATAAACAAAGATTTTGATTTTAACTGTTCAGGAATCTATGCTCGACGAAGTAAATACACTTCATCGAACCGAGATAGACAAAAATGGTATACCGAAAACAACTATTATCATTCCGTGAACAGAGCTCGACGAACTCAATACCATTCGTCGAACTCAGTTCGACGAAAATTTTTTTCGTCGAACCCAAAATTTCAGAGCAGAAATTTTAACTTATTTCAAAATCATAATCAAAATCAACATTTTAAAAAACCTTTTACTGAGTGGATAATCCCTCCTAGGAAATATCATCCACTTGGATACAAGGATCATCCTGAATGATCTTTCATTTCAAATTAGTATTGTGAAAGAAAAATAGGACCCAAGGCAATCTGGGTCCAGAACTCCTAACCTCTCTTTATAGGAAAAGACCTATCTTACAACAGAGGAATATTGGTATTTGATAGTAATAAAAAGATATAGTCTCAGCCAACACAAAAGATACATCAGTGACTGTATAGTGAGAGATTGTTTGAAAGGCTACAATAGTTGAGAGAGACTATTTATTCTACTAAGTTATAATTTCTCCTCAGATTTTGGGCAGGAATGTGTGCAAAGAAAAGTATATAGGTAGAGATTGTTTGTTTTTTTAAAGAGGACATTGCTTAAGAGGTTGCAACAATAGATCTGTCTTATTTGTTCATTTCTCAAAGAACCCTTGTACATCTACTAAATTTTTTATAAATCAGGCAGATTGTTTTTGCTTTTTATTATAATTATTTTTATGAAAATAGTGTCCTCACCCAAATAGGGGGAGATTATTGGAACCCTAGTTCTGATTTGGGCAAGGATCACTATTAGGATTGTTTAGATTGACCCAAAATGTATAGTCATGGGTCATAGGTTTATTTCCAGGACTTGCCTCAGAAGGACTCTCCAGAATTGCTGAAAGAATTCTGAGAAATGCAGTTAAGACAAAGTCAGAAAATCAGTTCGATGATAGTCGAACTCAGGTCGACGAACGACGATCTAAGGTCAATGAACTCTGAGTTCCTTCACTAAACTCAGGTCGACGAACTCTGATCTCAAGAAGCTCTGCTCGACGAAATAGAAGCTGAGCTCGATGATCTGTGAGCTCCATTCAACGAATTCAGTGCAGATATTTCAGGCCTATTTATTTACAGTTGGCAGATTAAATTAAGGATTAATTACAGACAGAACATTTAATGCTAAACATTCCCAATGGAAATAGCCGTTCAAAGTGGCCAGTTTTAAAAGTTAATTGTGGATTAATTCCCAAGGCGTCTTCTACTCTCAGGAATGCTTCAGTCGCTATCAAGATGAATGAATTCAAATGTTATAACTCCCTTATATAAGATATTAATAGAAAGACAGAACATAGATACAGAGCACAATAGTGAGTAGAGATACAGTGAAGGCTTTCCTTTGTAAAGAAAAGGAGGAACTCTGCATCAATCAGGACAATCATCAGAGTTCTTCATCTGCTTCAGGCTTTCAAGAGACACACATTAATATCAGTCTGAAAGCTTGCTGGAGATCATCATCACTTTGAAGGCCTACACCCTGAAGTAAAGCCTCATACAATCCTGAACCATTCAACATCTCAGGGGGAGCTTTGACATCATCAAATCCACTAAAGTCTTCTCTCAGTTGTATTTGAGATAGAGAAGACAACGTCACTTCTTTTCCATTTCCTGTGTACAGGGTTATAACTCCCTTCAAAAGTTATTCCTTGGTTGCAAGTCTCTTGTTCAAAAGACTTGGGTTGGTTTTTGAGCACCTGATCAAAAGCTTATTGGTGGCAGTCACCTGATCAAAACTGCTAGTGGATTCCTACCAGGGTGGTAGAAGAGTGGATGTACCCATGGTTAGGGGAACCACTATAATCTTTGTGTCTTCTGGATTGCTTGCTTTGCCTTCTACATTTTATGTGCTATGATTTTCTTTTCCTAATATATTATATATAAAACTATAACTAGTGCAAGTTAAGATCTATCCCTAACTTTCAATTACATCAGATTCAAATTCTGTTCCATAGTCACTTCTAATTTTGACCACAGAGCAGTTCAATTCGTTCTGAATTTGCCTAACAAAATAAGTGGAGTCATATGTATCTGACTTGTGTTTCAGAAATAACACTTATGTAAATCGTGAGTAATCATCAATAAGAACCAACGCGTAAGCTTTACCTCCTAAACTACGAATCTGCAAGGGACCATATAAGTCCATATCGAGTAGATATAAGAAGCTGGTAGAATCTATGCCAATGATGCTCTTAAATGTAGCACTTATCTGTTTACCCATTTGGAATGAGTGACAAGGTCTCTTTTTAACGCACTTAGTAGTGGGGGCATCACACACTAAGTTGTGAGAAAATAATAAATTAATAGTTTTGAAATTAATATGTGCTAATCTTTTATGTCATTGGTCATAAAGAGACACACTATCTTTTGCTAAAATACACACTGGTGTAGAGAGTCTAAACAAAGAAAATTCAAACAAAAAATATTTCTACGCTGAGTGCCTGCTAAAATAGTTTTTGAGCTATCAGACGATTTTATCAGACACTTATCTGTGTAGAACTCTACCATATAGCTTTGTCACATAATTGACTTATGCTAATGAGATTATGTTGTAATCCCTTAACACACGCCACGTCAAAGAGACTATACTGTTAGTAATCATACAATATCCTTTAGTGTTTCCCCTATCTGAACTGCCGAAAATGACTTTTGGACCGTCCTCAACTGGGTTATAGTTCTGAAGTAGGATTCTTGTCCCAGTCATATGCCGAGAGCATCCACTATCCAAATACAAAATTGGCATGTTGTTGTCCGTTGGACATACCTGTATTTATAAACTAATTTCCCTTAGGAACCTAAACAGATTTGGGTCCTTGGTTCCGGGTTAGCTTGACACCACTGGGGTGTTAACATTGCGAGTGGTCATTCTTGCAGTGTTACTCGCAGAGTCTTAAAATTCATAGGGTTAAACCAGCAGTCGAAGGCAAAGTGATGCAGGCTAGTCCCACCGACGTGAATGAGATGATCGAAAAACTCACAACTCGCTCTCTCACTCAACTAAGACGTAACCACACCGAATTGCGTTGTTATCAATTGCACGATAACTCGAAGGATTGCGAATCCTCTAGAGATTAAATAAGGGCTATATGCCAATATTTGCTCAAGTGAAATGGACCTACACGATCCGAATGGTTGTGTTGTACCAAAAGAGATCCACCAAAAATAAATCGATGCACAAGGTGGTTGATCTCACCAAACAAAAGGAAAAGCAATGAAAAATCAAATCCTTAGAATGCTAAATAAACAAAGAGTTTCAACAACGCATAATCCAGAGAAAAACCACAATGCAATCTCGATTTCCAAAGTAAAGCCACAATTTTTCTCCACAAGAAATATGTTAAGGAATGAATCACACACGAGATGAGGAAAGAAACTCGTTACCCACACTCGAGGAGGTTGTCAAGAGGAGGATCGCTCTACTACGATTCCACCGAATGGAGACCAATACTTGCCAATCTCCATGGAGTCACGTTGCAGAGTCTCGTCGGGCAGTAGATCTGGACAGTGGGGCACAAGTAAGGATGTCGGGCAGCAGTTCGATTAGGAATGGGGCGGCAGCAGCTCGGGTAAGAATTTCATGGAAGCTGCAGCTCGGGTAGATGGGGCGGACCGCCAGAGTCACACCTACGGAAGAAGGGACTAGTCACATGCCGACGAGGAGGGGTGGAGAAAGCATCGCACGACACGCTCGCAGGATTTCGTGCCAAACCATAGGGAAGAAGCTCACAACTATTTTTCTTTTTGTTCTCAAAATCTCATCTCCTCTTTTCATTTAACAAGAGACCTATATATATAGTCTTTAATACAACATCCAAGCCTCTCATCACAAGGCTCATCATGGCCATCAAAACAAAAATCAAAACACAAAATTTTGTTTTGTTTAATAATAAAAAGAAACCCAAATGATGCTTAATTATGACAAGACGCATAATGAAACATCATTTGGACGAGAACGAACATGAGCGGAGATTGTAGCGATGACAATCTTCGTTTTCTTGAATGTTGTGGCAACGCGGCCACGAACGAAGGTTGTAGCGGCCGATATCTTCAGTCATTGGCGGGTCGACATCACCAATCCTCCCTCGGTCAAAAGCACTCATCACCGGTGAGTGGTCATGTCGATAGTGTTGTAGGAGTGCCACATCCAAGCATTCCAAATCAGCCTCGAGGAGCTAAGATTCATCTAAAGCGGGGCGGTCATGCCAACAAATAAGGTAGCGGTGGAGGCCACCACCAGCAGAGGTAACAACTTCATCGTCCAAAATCCTATTGGCACAAAGGAGTTTTTGGGAAACCTTGGAAAAGAGTTAACAAAATCAACATCCAGCACACCTTCAGTAGAAGCCACAATAGAGAGCGATCCGAGAATAATCTCACCCCAAACCAGTAGTAGAACTGGAAGAAGACATGAACGAAGGGGAAGATATTTCAGGTGGTGGAGAAACATATGCCGTTAAATCCGAAATGTTGAAAATAATGGATATACCATAATTCATGGGCAAATCTAGAAGATAAGCATTGCCTTTTAATTTCTTTGCAATTCGAAAAGGATTGGCTCTCCGATTAGCTAATTTTTTTATGGAGCCTGAAGGAAACCATTCAGGGATGAAACAAACCAAAACCAAGTCATCAATGTTGAAGTGAATTGCTCTCTGATTCAAATTTACATGGACTTGATAAGATGCGTATTAAGTGGCCAACGTCTCTTGAATGTGTTTGTGCAAGTCGCGAACATGTTGAGCGAACTCCTATACAAATTGACTTGACTTATACAATGGTGGTAAGGGAATCAAGTCAAGTGGCATGGGAGCCTTATAACCATGCACGATCTCGTTGGGGAACAAACCAGTAGATCTATTTTTGGAGTTGTTATAAGCTAGTTGGCGTGGGGAAGAAGTAAATCCCAAGTTCCCTTGTGGTCACCCACAAGACACCTCAATAAGTTTCCCAAACTTTTGTTTACCACTTCCGTTTGGCCATCCGTTTGTGGATGATAGCCTGAAGAAAACAAAAGCTTAACGCCTATTAACGTCCATAAAGTTTTCCAAACAAAACTAGTAAATTTAGTGTCTCTATTAGTAACTATAGTTTTAGGAATGCCACGATGTTCGACAACCTCTTTAAAATACAACTTAGCAATATGAGACGCATCACTAGTTTTATCGCACGGAATAAAATAGGTCATTTTTGAAAAGAGATCTACCACCACCAGGATGGAATCATTATGTCGAAAAGTGATTGGTATACCCAAGATAAAATCCATACTAACATCCTCCCATGGAATGGACTGAATCAGGAGAGGTGTATATAGACCCGCATTAGTCTTATTCACCTTGGACAATTGGCAAACATGACAACTACTAATGATTTTACTAACTAATGGCTTGAGATCGGGCTAATAAACTTGTCTTATACCAATGTGATAGTTTTGTCACGACCAAAGTGACCACCAAGGCCACCGCTATACAACTCCCACACAATAAGGTGACACAAAGAAGAGCTTGGGATGCACAACTTCACATGCTTAAATAGATAACCATACTTAATATAATATGTCAAAATAGTGGTGGGTGAATCGCTTTGAATGGATAAATAAATATCTTTAAAATCAGGACACTGAACATACTCATCCTTGATCCTCTCAAACCTGATAACTTTCTCTTGTAATATAAACAATAATAAGGATACACGGCTAAGGGCGTCGGCGACATGGTTTTGCGAACCCTTAAGGTGCTTGAGAGAAAATGTGTACTCTTGTAGGAAGGAGACTGTTGGAACCCCACCTGTGTTTAAGATTTGGGCTAAGGTTCACTATTAGGGTTGCATAGATTGACCCTCATTATATAGTCTAGGGTCATAGGTCTTCATTAGATTATAGGGTAGGTCAACAAGTCATATTGATCAAACCAAGCACTTAGAAGACTTAGAAGATTGCAGAAACAAAAACAAGACAGATATTTCATGTTGAAGATGTCATTCGATGAACTCTGATCTTCTATCAGACTTTGAGTTTGACGATCCTCTATCTCTGTTCGACGATCTTGGAGCCTAGTATGGAAAGCTGTATTTTAGTTCAAAGCTCTCAGGGCTCAGTTCGACGAAAGAGAGGTTGAGTTCGACGATAGAGGAACTCAGATCGACAAAAATTACCAGTTCAACATTTATATTCTCTGCAGTTATTTCAAATTGATTAGGCTTATTTTATTGCTTATATTGCTCTGAGTAATTAATGCTTAGATTCTTAGAATATAGCCGTTCATATGGCAGCATTAATTAATGGTTTTCACAGAGTCATTATACAGCTAATTCTTAGGACAGTTAAGGAATTACTTTATTGCTCTTCTAGCCATTGTCCAAGTTCCAAGATTTTAGCAGCCAATCAAGGCAGTTGAATTAAAATTAAAAGTCCTATCAGCTGCAGATGATATAGTCAAGTTTTTTGAAAAACACAAAACACAAAAAAATTTTCAAGAGAAAGAGTTCTGTACTGTCTCCATCAAGTGTTCTTCTTTCAGCAAGCTTTCAAGAGACAATCAACTTCACCTGTCTATAGTTTTCTGGAGAACATTGTTTTTCAAGAAGACCTATACACCCTGCAAAGCTCTCAATTTTCCTGAACAGAACTTCATCTCAGGAGGAGCTTTGACACCATCAAGGAACAACAAGTCTTCTCAGTTGTTTTGAGAAAAGAGAAGATAACATATACTTTTTATTTCTTTCACCCCACTGTACACAAGGTTCTAACTCCCTTCAAAAGTTAAACACCTGGTTGCAAGTCTCCTGATCAAAAGACTTGATTTGGTTTTTTGTCACCTAATCAAAGGCCTGAAGGGTTTCCTGATCTACCTGAATCAGATCTTCTGGTGACAAGGCACCTGGGCAAAAACCTGATTAGTGGTAGGGCACATGATCAAAACCCTGAGTGGTTTCCTATCAGGGTGGTAGAAGAGTGGATGTACCCAAGTTTAGGGGAACCACTATAAAATTCTTGTGTCGTCTGTGATTCTCTCTTATTTTCATTGTGTGCTACTTGTTGAATGGTTTAGTTTTATTTCTGCACTAACTGATTACACATATAAGTATTATTATTTTAATTCCGCAATAAAAATCTGATAAGATTTTAAAATACTCTATTCACCCCGCTCTAGAGTTAAATAGATCTAACCCCTCAAATGGTATCTTTCATACCATCCTTCAATTGATATCAGAGCATGGTTATCTTTGGTTTCACAGATTCACATCTGAACCAAGATCCTTATTAGATTCTTTTTCTCTTCTTTAGTTTTTTTTGTTGTTATAGCAATGTCATAGAATAAAGATTATGCTAGCACCAGACCTCCAGTCTGTAACTTGAACAAATTTGCACTCTGGAAGGCAAGAATCAAGCTTTACATGAATTCTATTGATGAGGATATTTTCAATTCAATTTTGACAGGACCCCCTCAACCTGCAACAGAGACTGTATCCACATCAACTTCAAGCACTCATGCAGTTCCATTACCTGAGTGGACTGATGCTTAGAAGAAAACCAAAATAGCTGATGCAAAAGCTATGAATATACTAGACCAAACTATGTCAGATGACATATTTCAAAAGGTGGCTGAATGCACTTCTACCAAAGAAATCTGGGACTCCCTAACCAGATGATGGCAGGCTCAGCAGATGAGAGAAAGGACAGAAGATCCCTCCTAATATCTCAATATGAGAGCTTCAAGAAGAAGGAATCTGAAACAGTGGCTGAGATGTATAACATGCTTAATGTTATCATCAATGAACTAAAGACCCTGGATAAAGATATCTCCTTAACTGAGATTAATGACAAGATCCTAATGTGCTTCCCCAGCACTTGGGATTCCAGGATCTGGCCAATCAAGGAAGCCAAAAGTTTGAATGAGATATCCACTGAATCTCTCCTTGGAAAGCTAAAATCCTATGAGCAGTTAATCAAGACCAGAGAGGATGCTGAACTGAAGGAGTCAACCTCTTTAAGGAAGGAGCACAATATTGCTTTCAAAGCAACAGAAGAATAAAAAACCCTTCCTGCGAATGAAGAGTTGATGAGTTTGTTGGCCAAAAGGTTCTACAAACTAGCCAAGAAAGACTTCAGGAGAAGGCCGTTCAAGAGTGATGATAAACCCAAGTATGACAGAACTCCTACCAAGGAGATTATTTGCTTTGGATGCAGAAAGACTGGGCACATTCTTCCTGAATTCCCAGAAGCTCAGAAAAGAGATAGAAGAAAAAAGAAAGAAAACAAAAAGAATTCAAGCAGGCACTTAAGCAAACACTCCTCCAGTAAACATAAACGAAAGGAGAAAGGCTTCATTGCTGAAACTTGGAGTGATACTGATGAAGATACCTCATATTTTAGCTCCAGTGAAGACGAAGAAGAAGCAAAGGCAAGAGATGTCTTCTTGATGGCAATCAATGCCTCATGCAGCAGGCCTAATGCTGAAGACCAAGCAGAAACTCATTCTGAAGAATCAAAAGAGGAATCGGAGATAGAAGAGTACCATGTAATCTCTTATTTTGATTTCAATTCTATTGATTTTAATAATAAATTCAAAGCCTTATGTAGTGAACTAATAAAATCTGAAAAAGAAATCAAAATGCTAAGAGATAGGCAAGCTGAATTTGATAATCTATTTGCTGAAAACACTAAGCTCAAGTATAATTTAGTTTTAGCAAATGAACAAATCATTTCTCTGAAAACAAAATTATGTGAGGCCAGGCAACTTGAGGAATCTCTCAATGGGAGAAGCCTTAAAATGATGGACATCACAAGTACAGTCAATGCCAGACTGAATGACAAGCTGGTCTTAGATGCTTCATCAAGCTTACCTCCCATACTTAAGAAAAATATATTATCAACCCCCATAAAATTTGTTTCAGATAAAGGAAAAGAAGTAATATACAATAAGCAACCCACAAAAGGCTTACTTAAATCTAAAAATCAAAAGAATAGAAATAAGAAAAATCTAAATAAAAATAATATTCAACAGATTTCGTCGAACTCAGATCAACGAAATGTGGCTAGTTCGTCGAACTCCGATCGACGATCTATGAACGCCAACATTAGCCATAATAATTCATCTTACTGCGATCGATGAATCTTGTATGGTTCTTTGAGCAGAGATCAACAAACTTAGGGCACAGAAAATGAATGTATTCATTCTCTGAGCAGAGATCGACGATCTCATCCCATCTCGTCGAACTCTGTTCGATGAACATACAGCACTTCGTCGAACCCAGTCAGACTTAACAAAAATCATAACTTTAACAGAAATTTTAATCAAACTAGAAAACCTGTTAATCTATTTGCTAATTGGGAAATTCCACCCAGGAGATACCATCCCTTAGGATATAAATCTGAACCTGAATTTTCTGTTATATCAAGTTTTTCATATCAAGAAAATAAAGGGCCCAAGGTAATCTGAGTCAAGAACTACTAATTTTTTCCTTTGCAGGTAAAGAGCTGTCCAGCTTTTAATCAACAATGGTATCTGGACAGTGGATGCTCTAAGTATATGACTGGCAGCAAGGACAACCTAAATAATTACAAGTCCAAGCCGGGACCAAAGGTGATCTTTGGTGACTCAAATTATGGCCAGACTGAAGGCTTTGGAGAAGTTAAGATTATAGCAGTTACTTTCAAAAAGGTTGCATATGTTAGTGGACTGAAACATAACCTCATTTCCATAAGTCAACAATGTGACGAAGGTTATTAGGTATCTTTTAACTCAAGCTCTTGCATTATTTCTACTAAAGAAAACCAAACTATTTTAATTGGAAATAGACAAGGTAACATATATGTAGTTTATTTTCAATCTGCAACATCAAATATTTGTTTATTTAATCTTGTTAGCAATCAGAATGATTTATGACATAAAAGATTAGGTCATGTCAATCTGAAAAACATTGCTAGGTTATCTAAAGACAACCTTGTTAGAGGATTGCCTTTTGGTCCCTACAAGAAGGAAGGCCTCTACAAGGCTTGTCAATTAGGCAAGAAAACTAAATATAGCTTTAAATCAGTTAATAAGAGTGATTCACCTAGGATCTTGTACTTGCTACACATGAACCTTTTTGGCCCTATTGCTGTACAAAGCCTAGGAGGGAAATCTTATACTCTAGTTATTATAGATGACTTCTAAAGATTCACTTGGGTATTCTTTTTGAGATCTAAGTCAGATACATTTAAGGTTCTTACAGATTTTCTCAAGACCATATACATTGAGTACTCTACTCAAGTTGCATTGATCAGAAGTGATCATGGTACTGAGTTTGAGTCTCTTATTATGTAAGAGTTCTGTGAGAAGGAAGGTATCAGGCATTGCTTCTCAGCTCCTAGAACTCCTCAACAAAATGGGGTAGCTGAAAGGAAAAATAGAATCCTAATTGAAGCTACAGGCACATTACTTGCAGATGCTTACTTGCCCCTATCTTTTTGGGCAGAGGCTATGAGCACAACAAACTATGTACTGAACAGAAGCTTAATACATAAACTTAAGAATAAGACTCCCTATGAATTGCTTAGAGAGAAGAAACCTAAAATTACCTATTTAAAAATATTTGGTAGCATATGCTATATTCAAAACAATGACAAGAAATATATTAGAAAGTTTGAAGCTAAGGCTGCAGAGCGAATTTTTCTAGGATATTCCCAAGTCAACAAAGCTTATAGGGTGTTTAATAAATATACTTTAAAAATTGAGGAATCTGTTCATGTAACTTTTGATGAAGCTAACATGTCTTATAAGGAGAAAGAAATTTCTACCAACAACACATTCCAGGTACCTCACTTGTGTGAGAGATTGGATGATCTAAGCCTCACCTAAGAGGTTCCAATACATCCCTCTCCACAAGTTGAAGAAGAAAGTGAAGAAGAAAGTTTAGAGGTGGCTGAACCCTATCCAACAGCTAATGAAATTCCATAAGAGGAATTTATTCCCCAAGCTGTTGCATAACTAGCTCCTCCCACTGATTTTGTCACACTTAGAGATCATCCTAGATCTCAAGTTATTGGAGACATTTCAGCTGGTGTGCATACAAGGCATCAACTAAACCCTGACTTGATGTTTGCTTGTTTCCTCTCTCAACTTGAGCCCCAATCCATTAAAGATGCTGAGCAATATCCCCATTGGATCATTACCATGCAAGAGGAGCTCAATCAATTTGAGAGATGTAGAGTTTGAGATTTGGTTCCTAGACCCAAAGACTACCCAGTCATTGGAACCAAATGGGTGTTCAGAAATACGTTGGATGCAGAAGGCAACATTATGAGGAATAAGGCAAGGCTAGTGGCTCAAGGCTATAAGCAAGAGGAAGGCATTGACTATGATCAGACATTTGCTCCTATTGCAAGGCTTGAGGCTATAAGAATCTTCCTTGCATATGCTGCATTCAAAAAGTTCAAAGTCTACCAAATGGATGTCAAAAGTGCATTTTTGAATGGAGAACTCAAAGAAGAAGTATATGTGGAGCAACCACCAGGTTTTATCTCTCCAACATATCCCTCTTATATATTTAGATTGCATAAAGCTCTCAATGTTTGAAAGCAAGCTCCAAGAACTTGGTGTGAGACCTTAGCTAGCTTTTTGTTAGAGCATAAATTTTCTAGAGGCATTATAGATAGGACTCTTTTTATCAAGCATCATAAAGACAAAATCTTATTAGTACAAATTTATGTAGATGATATTATCTTTGGCTCAACTGATCCCAAACTATGCAAAAGGTTTTCTGACCTTATGCATTCAATGTTTGAGATGAGTGGCATGGGTGAACTTTCATATTTCCTTGGTCTTCAAGTGAAGCAATCATCTGATGGTATCTTCATCTCCCAATCTAAATATGCTAAGGAGCTTATTAAAAGATTTGGGATGTGTGATGCCTCAATAATGAAGACACTGATGGCTACAAATACTGTGATATATTCTGATAAGTATGGAAAATCTGTTGATCAGAAGTTTATAGGGCCATTGTTGGGTCCCTATTATATCTCACAGCAAGTAGGCCAGACATCATATTTGCTACATGCATTTGTGCTAGGTTCCAAGTGAACCTTAAAGAATCTCACTATATTTTGCTAAAAAGGATTTTGAGATATATAAAGGGTTGTCCAAATCTAGGACTTCAATATCCATCAGAGTCAGAATTTGACTTAACTGGATTTTCAGATGCTGACTATGCTGAATGTAGAGTGGATAGAAAAAGCATAATAGGAACATGCCAGTTCCTTGGTGATAGGTGTACAACCTTGGGCTCGCGAGAGGTGGTTCAATGAGCGGTAAGGGGGGACTGGCGAGATGAGTTAGACAGGCGAGTAAGACCAGGAGGCCCACCCGCGGGAGGTAGGATGGGGGATTCTCTGAGGTTGGCGAGACGCCCAGGTAGTGCGAGATGGCTCTAGGAGGCAAGATGGCCTATAAGGCGAGAGGCCGGCGAGACGGTCATAAAGGGCCTTCTCGCCCGTCAGTATTTTCCCCACTAGCCACATGCGAGAAAAGGTGTTTTTACCCTTTTACCCCCAAGGGGGATTTTACCTTTGTGCCCCAGGTAATTTTAAACTTCTACTCCTGGAGGTCTGCGTATAGCCCTCCAGAATAGCAGAGTTTGGTTGTTGGCAGACCCAGCCCAGGGTGTTTTGGTCATTTCAGGTTAATTCAGAAGTGATATTTGTAGATCAGATTCAGAGGCCTATAAATAGACCGATAGGGTGCCTGAGATGGTTGTCGAACCTTTCTACTGTTTTCCTCACAGATACCCTATCGGTGATGAACTATTATGTGGGGAAGGATGATCCCCTCCATCACTTGCAGTGGTTCGAGGATGCGGTTTCGATCAGGCCCATGACAGACGCGTTTAAATGCCGTCTTTTTTCCGTCACTCTAAAGGACAAAGCTAGAGACTGGTTTCACCAGCTCCCGGTAGGCTTGAAATAATGCTTCGAGGACCTAAGCAGGAGCTTCCAGTTACGGTTCTCAACTTTAAAGAAGAGAAAGAAGAATCCGGAGTCAATCTTTTTGATTATGCAGAGGGCAGATGAATCCCTAGCTCAGTACGTGGATAGGTTCTAAGAGGAGATCTTGGATATACAGGAGGTGCCGGGGTTTGCCTTCCAGATGGCCTTTACCATGGGACTATGGGAAGGTTTCTTCAAAATGAGCCTCACCCAGAAGGCGTCGCTGTCTTTTGAGGGCTTGATGGAGAAGACGGTGAAGGAAATAACGATGGAGGCGGCAAATCCCGCCTTTGCAAAAAAGTTGGCAAGGCTTACAGAGGTGGAGTCGAGGGAGTCAGGGGGAAGACAGCAGGAAGCGAGAAGAAGAGAAGAGCCGAGGGCACCGACGTATCAAGAGCTGGGATGGATGCAATAGGGAGGCCCTGCCCCAGGACAAGGGAGAGGATTTCCCCACGGGGGGAGGAACCAACAAGGAGGACCGGGAAGATTTCACCAGCAAGGGTGGGGGTATGGTCATAGACCACCCCTGCCCCCTCCGCAGAAGGCTATGGCGATCGGCCGAGGTAGAGGTAGAGGCCGGGAGAGAGGAAGAGGAGGAGGAGCTGGGAGAAGGAGAAACCCTCAGGAAGGAAGGCAAGGGGGGAGGTGGCGTTGCCATATTGCGACTTCCACGAGGATGAAGGTCACATAACGGCTACCTGCCCAGATTTCTTGGAAATGAGGAGAACTAGAGGAGCAGGAGAGCAACAGAGACCGGTGCAGATATAGGAAGTGACAGGTACAGGAGAGGAGGATCGATGCGTAGATCGAATGAATGTAGGAGATCGAGGGGAAATTGGAGTAATCCATGGGGGGGGGGGGTAGGGATAGAGGCAGCCCAAAAGGCGAGCATTCACACTATGTATCGCCGAAGCGTAGCCTTGACGTCACAATCCCCTCCCCCAGATGAAAAAATCACATTTTCAAGGAAGAACATGCCAGACCATGAAGATCCTTTCTGTGACGCGCTGGTGATACGAACCGCCATCGAGAACTTTACGGTGTCACAGATCCTAGTAGACAATGGGAGCTCGATAAACATTTTTTTCAAGAAAACATTCAATGAGATGAGGGTGATGCCCGGAGGGTCCTGGTGGTGGATGGACCATTGTTTGGGTTCTCAGGAGAGAGGAAAGAAGTCGAGGGGGGAGTGGGACTTCAGGTAACCCTGGGGGGGGGGGGGGGGGGGGGCTATCGCGAAATTGCCGCTTTGTCATAGTAGATTCCGCCAGTATTTACAACGCCATTTTTGGGCGCCCCTTGATCAGCGCTTTCAGATGCGTTCCCTCGTCGTTTCACCATTGCTTGAAGTTGAACTCAGTAGGTACCCAAATCAGGGTGCGGGGGGATCCAAAGGCTGCAAGGGAATGCTACGTGATGGCAGTGAACACCGTCTCCTGGCATGGAGATGCTGAAGAGATGGAGAAGAGGATGGAACAATTACAACAGAAACTAGGGGGCGAAGTAAAAGAAAGGGAGGAAGAAGATACTGGAGGAGAGGGAGAAGTGGTGATGGTTGCGGGCATGGTAGGGGAGCCATAAATGGCGGGAGAGAAGCACAGAGAGATGGGGATAGTAAAAGAGAGGGAGGGATAAGATGCTGGAGGAGAAGGAGAAGTGGTAATGGTTGAGGGCATTGCGAGGGAGCCAGAAATGGCAAGAGAGAAGCACGTAGAGATCGGGATAGTAGAAGAGAGGGAGGGAGAAGACGTTGGTGGAGAGGGAGAAGTAATGATGGTTGGTGGCATTGCGGGGGAGCTAGAAGTGGCTGGAAAGGAGAAGGGAGAGATGGAGGCGGAAGATGAAGGGGAGCCAAAAGAAGATGAAAGGAGGAAAGAGAAGAGCAAGATGGAGGAAGCGGGAGGGTCGCCCAGGAGGGGGCCCAGCTGGAAAAAAGAAGAGCCTCACTGCAGGAAGGAGATGGCACAAGCAAATGGGAGATGGAAAAACTTGGGGAAGAAATGGTGATGGCTGTTGCGGAAGATGAAGTCAGAGAACATGACGCGCTGGAAGAGAAGGAAGGAGAGGAAGAGCCATCAAGGCTGAAGGCGGCCGTAAAGGTACTCGAGGTAGAGATCCGCACCAAGGAAGGGAGAAAGGAGAAGGTAAAGATCAACGACGAACTCAGCCCGGAAGACCGAGAGAAGATCAAGGACTGCGTGCAAAAAAAATTGACGTCTTCACATGGAACGCCGTAGACATGCCCGGGATCGATGCGGATGTCGCTTGTCACTGCCTCAATCTCGATCCCAACACCAGCCCCATACAGTAGAAGAAGATGGCCATCACCTCCAAGATGGCCGAGCCTATTAGAGAGGAGGTAGAGAAGTTACTTAAGGCGGGGTTTGTGTCCGCCTGTAAGTATCCGGGGTGGGTAAGTAATGTTGTAATGGTTAAAAAGGGGGAGGGTAGACGGGGAATGTGTGTGGATTTCTCTCTTTTAAATAAAGCGTGCCATAAGGATTGTTACCCGCTGCCCCGAATCAACGCGCTGGTTGACTCAGCCGTCGGTTTTTCTTTTATGAGTTTCTTGGATGCGTTTTCCGGATATCACCAAATACGCATGCATCCTACCGACGTTAGGGATGTCACCTTCATCACAGAGGATTGGTGCTTCTGTTTTAATATGATGCCCTTCGGGTTGAAAAATGCGGGGGCGACCTACCAAAGAATGATGGATCAGATCTTCCGAAAATAGAAAGGGAGGAACCACGCGGTGTACGTGGATGACTTGATGGTCAAAAACAAGGACCTCGAAGCTCATGTCCTAGATCTTGAGGAGACCTTTGAGACCCTGAGGAAATATGACATGTGTATTTGGAGCCAATAGGGGAAAGTTCCTAGGACATCTTCTCACTCCATCTGGAGTGGAGCCCAACCCCGAGAAAGTAAAAGCAATCCTAGAGTTGGAGTCCCCTAGAAATGCCAAGGAGGTTCAGCATCTCACCGGCAAGTTGGCCGGGCTATGCAGGTTTCTCTCTCGAGCCGGAGAGAGATGCTCGCCTTTCTTTCGGACACTGCGGGGAGGCAAGAAGTTTGAATGGACCCCAGAATTTGAGAAGGCTTTCCAGGCTCTAAAGCAACAACTCACCCAAACGCATTTACTCCAGGGGCCAAGGGAAGGTGAGGTCTTGTTTTTATACTTACGGGTAGGGACTCGGGCTGTGAGCTCGGTTCTTGTGCGAGAAGAAGGGAAGAAGCAATTTCCGATCTACTACGTGAGCAGGGTCTTAAAGAAAGCGGAGCTCGGGTATCCCATCCGTGAAAAGTTAGCGTTTGCCCTCATCGCTCGGCCCGAAAGCTCAGACCGTATTTTCAGGCTCATTCTATTCAAGTGGTAACAGACCACCCCCTCCGTTGCATCTTGGAAGGGGTAGAACACTCCGGGAGGCTGGCCAAGTGGTCAATAGAGCTCGGTGAATTCAACCTCGCTTTCATTCCGCGGCTCGCCATTAAGGCACATGCGGTGGCCAATTTCCTGGGGGACTAGGTAGTTGAGGTACAAGAGACTAAAGCGTCCCCTCGAGCAACCTGGAAGATGTTGGTAGATGGAGCGTCGGGAAGAAATTACTTCGGAGGGGGAATGATATTGATAAGTACGGAGGGGACCAGGATTGAATAGGCCGTGAAGATACATTTCACGATCACCAACAACCAAGCGGAATATGAGGCGATCATAGCAGGACTCAGGTTAGCCCAGGAGTTGGGCATACGAGACATTGAGGCCTCGACATACTCCATGGTTGTGGCAGGCCAGATCAGAGGGGAATTCTAGGCAAGGGAGCCCACCCTCCAGTTGTACCTAGGGAAGGTCAAGGGCATCATCGGGCAGTTCCGAAGCTTTTCAATTTGGCACGTCCCGAGGGGGGAGAGCACTCAGGGTAACCAACTCGCCAAGTATGGCCCTCGAGATGGGGAAATAATGACAGAGCTCTTCAGGCCGTCTATAGAAGAAGGGGAGCTCATGGAGATATGCCAGCAGAGGTCTTGGATGGACCCCTTCTTCGCCTTTTTGGCTTCAGGGCAGCTACCAGCGAAAGAACTCGACAAGAAGCATACCAGATACAAATCGGCGTACTACCTGCTGAAGTATGGAGTTTTATACTGCAAGATGCTGTCGGGTTTGCTGGACCGATGTGTGTCGGAGGAAGAGGTTCCAAAGGTTCTGCAAGAGATTCACTCAGGAGAATGCGGGAGTCACTCGGGGAGCCGAACGTTAGAGGGGAGGGTGCTGATACAGGGGTACTTCTAGCCTACCCTCAGGAAAGACGCGGAGGAGTTCGCGAAAAGGTGTCAAAATGCCAGGAGTTTGCCCCCTCCAGCTCCTTCCGGCCCAAAGGTTGCGGACAATCACAGCTCCCTGGCCTTTCGCTATATGGTGGCTAGATCTGTGGTTACTTTTCCCCAAGCGAGTGGCCAAAGGAAATTTCTGCTAGTCATGGTGGACTACTTTTCAAAATGGCTGGAGGTGAAGGCGCTGGCTGTAACATCCCATGTTACTTCTAGACCCCTCAACTTAGATTGGGTTAGGCATGGGGTGAGACTTAAGGAGATCACCTAGGTTTGACCCTAGGTAGTGGGTGGTAGCCATGTGGGGCCCACTATAAGACCTTAGTCAAACTAGGTCAAACTAGCCTAAGTGGGGACCCTAGCCACACCATGACCCCACCACATTGCTCTAACCCTAAAGACAATCTAAGTGGACCCTAGGGTATGTCACTGGGTCAACATTTTGACCCCAATTGACCAAAGTCAACCTTGGGCTTAATTTGGTCAAACCCACACTCATAGACCTAATTAACCTAAGTGGGGCACCCCCTTGACCCAAACCAAGTTGGGTGGTGCCACTAGACCCATTTCCACCAAGTGGGGTCAGTCCACCCACCATGGTTGACCAAGTCAACTCCCCAAGTCAACAAGTCAACAAATTGACTTAAAGGAATGAAATGAAGGCCAAGTCATTTCCCCTTGGACCAAGCCCACCAAAAATGGCCCATAGTCAGCCCAAGTGAACAAGACCAGTCCTACCCCTCTAAATCAGGAGAGAGAATTCATGCAAAGGGGTAAAATTGAGATTTTTAGGAAAAGAGGAGAGAGAAAGGGGAATGAAGGAAATGGTGGCCACATGGCCACCCCATCAGCTGGTTTTGGCTGCCTAAAACCAGGTGGCCGACCTCCCCTCTTCATTTCCAGCAGAATACCAGGGCTGTGAGCCACATGGCAGCTGGGTGAAACCTCCAAAGCTCAAAACCGAGCTAACATTGGAGTTAACTCCACATATAGCCCACCTCAGTCCAAACAGACCTCACCAGCAGCTTCAGGAGGCAGAAAGGAGTGGAATTCGACTGCTTAATCATGGAGAATGGTGGAGATTTGAGTTTTCGGGGTGGAGCTCGCCGGCGCACCACCACCACGGCAAACCGCCGCATGACCCGCAGTCAAGCTTCGATTCAGGTCCGTTTCACTTCACCTCTACCCGTACTAGCATCTTAGATCGATTAGGAGAGATATCGGGCTCAACTGAGCCCGATGCCATGTGAGAAAAATGAGAAATTTCCAAGCTTTTGAAACCGCTCGGGTTCGCCGTCGCCGCCGTCTCCCGCCGCCCCATCGCCGGGAAATGATAGCCACCACCACCCTGAAGGTGATGGCACCGTTGGCCGGAGGTGGCGCCGTCTCAGCTGGCCAGAAACCGCCAGCAAAGTTGCTCCAGGTCGGCTCGATCTCAGCCGTTGGCTGGAGGTAGACGATGACCGGATTCCGTCGGTTATGCTTTAAGATTCGTGCGGGATTTATTAATATGAGTTAATTTAATGTGATGAATAGTATGATTTCTGTCACACTTTTTCAGTCACCTTGCATGTTAAATTTAGGCCTCTTAGAGGCATTTCCAGAACTTAGTCCCTTAATGAAAAATGTAGCCAAGGGTCTTACCTTTAATATGCCACCCAAAACATATATTTTGGTGTAGTGTACAGTCCTGTAGGACATTTCTCCTAGGACTGGTCCTAGAGTAGGGCAGAAATTAAATTGGATGCCCAGGTCAAAATATTAGTCACCATGGCCCCACATTTTGGGCACATACATGATTAGGGTATACTTAGCGCCTGCCAAAATTTAGGAATTTTTAGAGAAGAGTTTCCTATAGGTTTTGCTAAAATATCAAAATTCAAATAAATGAAATATAGGGAGTTCTACTCCTCCCCATGGCCCCAAATTTTGGTGGTAGGTCAGTGGGGACATCCTTGGTGCATGATAAAATTTTCAGCACCTTGGGTTCAATGCATGTTGGAGAATCCACTTGCATGTGCTAGCCTATGTTAAGCATTGGTGTGCAAATAGCAAAAATGCAAATTGGTGTATTTAGCTCAATGGTGACATGCAAAGGTCATGGAATTATTTGCAGTGGTTCTTTAGGGTAAATTTCATCCCTCAAATTAATAATGGAATTTTTGGAATCAAAATTCCATTTATTGGAATTTATTTTAAATATAGCTACTTTGGGAATAAAATTGGAAAATAGGATTTCTTCAAGTACAAATCCAAACAATTTTTCCAATGCATAGATAATATCACATTTGACTTAGGAAAAATATGATTTCTCTGTTTTGAAGAACTTTTGGAGTAGATACCCTAAATTCCCCATTTTACCCTTATCTTGTTAATTCTTGAAATGATGGATATATACCTCTGAAAAATTTGGGATTTATTCTACTGCTATAAAATGTTATTACTAGTTTTGCATAAATTTCTCAGAATTAATGGATGCATTATTTGTTGTTAAATTAATACAATGGCATTTTCGTAAATATCTTATAATGGAATTTTATAGGCCATTTCACAATAAGTGTTGATGATACTCTGCCAATAGTCATAAATTAGTGTCCTAAAAGTTCTGTAATGTTCCTGGAATTTTTGAGTACATAATGCCTATACTTCATTTGGAAAATGGAATTTGTGTGGAATTGATATTAAATAGAAAATGAGAATAAATAATTTAAGGAAAATTATGAAACTCTGTAGGCAGCAATATTTTGTCAATATACATCTCAGGAAAAATTTCCTAGGTCAGTGGATACTTAATCATACTACTTCATGTGTAAAATGACCTAGTGTTTAAATTAAAAGATTTAATTAAAGGACTAATTGGCCAAGAAAAATCATGAGAATTCTTAGGGTAGTTCCCTTAGTCCATAACACCTTAGGATAAATATTTAGAGGCAAGATGCCTTAAGGTTTGGAAGATCACATTTTTAGGGTAATCATAGGTCATGATCTACATATAACACAAATAGGTCATGCCTTAGGGGTTACCAGGGAATTGGTTATCAGATGAAATAAAAGAGTTCAACATGAGTAACCCTGGTGGGTAGAGTTATCTTAGTGAGGGATCAAAAGTGCAAGTCTTAGTTAGCAACTGGAGTGGGAGTCGGCGGAAGACCGTCAGCTTCCCGGTAACGCCTTAAGTCACTAGGTTGTACTAAAGCAATAAGGAGAGCTGGGGAGATACATTAGTAGCCATCAACTAAAATAAATATCCTTGCGAAAGGGAACGCTGGGCGTAATCCCAACACAGTTCCTAGTGCCCCTTGAGAGCCCTTCACAGGGAATACCGGGGGCAGTCCTGGGATTAACCTTAAATCTCTAAGTGTAATAAACCGTAGACAAGAGTAGTTTAATAGGTTAGGACATTGTTGTACCTTCTCGCCCGTGTGGGGTTGGAGAGATTCATGATATATGCTCACCCGTTTTGGGGTTTGAGGGAGTTGGCATAAAGGCACTAATGTGCGTTCTCACCCGGGTTTGGGTTTGAGGGATTCAGGATGGGTTTTGGTCCTGCGAGCGGGAGGCTCGGTATGAATTACTTGCATGTGCATAAATATCGTGGCGGGGCATGCGGTACTGGCCGTTCGTCACACCGATGGCAGTACGGTGCACCAGGCGGTTGTGAGAGTTAGAGGGGCCAGTGGGTTTTTTTACACTGCGGTCTGGAGGACGATCCCCGATAATGCACATCCGACCCAACAAGACTGACGGGTTTGTCAGCAAAGTACGTACGCGAGACTCTAGAGTGCACCTTGGACGTGTACAAAGGCGTATGAGAGGGGTCTAAGGCTTGGTAGTGTGTATACCGGTCTAGAAGCGGAGACGCCCGCTCCGCTGCTGCCGTAGCCACAGCGGTGGTACCCGAGAGTGATGCTAGCTCTCAAAAAGTGGGAACTAAAGGTCTGTGATCACAGAGTCATTGTGTGTGAGTTGCACTTGCCTGCGCATAAAATTGCATCATATCATTCATTCATATTAGGTCATACGCTTCATAGATCCTTATCATATAAATTAGTATGGGCTCTTTTATATGATAAGTTAAATTTCCTGGAAACCCTAACTTATATATTTGTATGGGCATTTATATAAGTTAGGGTACGTTTGTGATGATAGCATAGTGGTAGCTTAGCTTATTTACTTGTTCATACTACTATTTCTTTACTTTCCTTTACTGCACTGCTCTTACTTGTTACTCGTACCATACTTAGTACTGCTAGAGTAGGATTACATTACTTATTACAGCTCTAGTTAGATATTGTCACCTGCTTCCACTTTGCTACCCCTTGTTGTCCTCCGCTTCGTCCTCCCGCTCGGTGCCTAGGAGCTGCGGGGCGAGGTGCGGAGGAAACTACTTAGTCTTTTTGACTAATGGTCGGTGACCAACTATTTTTAGGAGCCCGTGGAGATGGAGCACCACCACGTCGAGGAGGCAGGACATGAGGAGCAGATACCGCTTCAGCAGGCTACTACCACTACAGTGCGTCCTCAGGTGGGACGAGATCTGATGTTCTAGCATAGCTTCCGCATTTATGATTTTGTGAGAGAGAGATTTGATGTACTGGGCATAAGCCCTTTTTACTCTTTCATTTGTACTTATTTGTGGACTATTGTACTATTCATTTCTTTTACATGATTGTACTGTGACTTGTGGACTGATGGTTTTATATACAGTTTACTTTTTTCTTCTCATGTTGGCCTAATGATTAATGATCGTACTAGCCGGCAGAATCGACGTATTGCGGTGTCGACTAACCCGTGAGTTAGTGTCACCGTAAGACGGCGGTTCTGGGCATAAGATCCGGTAGCCCTCCTTGGTAAGGGGGAGGGGGATCTTACAAACTGGTATCAGAGCCAGGTTTCGATCCTGGGACCTGTGGGTTATGGGCCCACCACGCTTCCGCTGCGCAGTTTGTCCGAGCATCCAGCCTCTGATGTGCTCGGATGCGCTCCTGTATATCATCGCCGCTGATCACTGAGCTCAAATACTCTCTATATACAACTGGCTCAGTCTCGGACACCATGGTAATGTGCATGTCCTCCATCATCTGTAGCAGCTCTATAGACATCAATCGGGGCTCCGATCCAGAAGTGCCGGCCCTCCTGCTCAAGGCATCCGCAACCGTGTTCGCTTTTCCCGGGTGATAGTGGATCTTGTAATCATAATCACAGAGGAACTCCAGCCACGTCCTCTGTCTCAGGTTTAGGTCCTTCTGCGTATCGATATACTTGAGATTCTTGTGATCTGAAAAGATGTCACAATGAATCCCATATAAGTAATGCCTTCATATCTTTAGGGCGAAAACCACAGCCCCGAGCTCTAGGTCATGTACTGGATAGTTATGCTCATGCTTCTTCAACTGTCTCGAAGCATAAGCAATAACGTGTCCATGCTGCATCAGGACTGCACCCATCCCCTGATAAGAGGCGTCCGTGTAGATCTGGAATCCTTCGCTCCCGGATGGAAGCGCAAGAATGGGGGATGAGATGAGTCGGTCCTTCAGCTCCTGAAAAGCCGTTTCACACCGCTCTGACCAAACAAAATCTGTGTCCTTCTTCGTCAAAGACGTGAGGGGGAGTGCTATCCTCGAGAACCCCTCCATGAACTTGCGGTAATACCCTGCTAGTCCCAAGAAACTGCGGATGTCACATGCGGTCTTCGGTCGTGGCCAATCACTCACTGTCTCTATCTTGGCTGGGTCTACTGCTAACCCAGCCCCACTGATCGTGTGCCCCAGAAAAGCCACCTCCTGCAACCAGAACTGGCACTTCGAAAATTTTGCGTACATCTGTGTCTCCCTCAGCCTCTGCAGGACCTATGCTAGGTGCTCCGTATGCTCCTCCTGAGTCCGAGAATATATAAGGATGTCGTCGATGAACACAATCACGAAGCGGTCTAAGAAAGGCTCGAATACACGGTTCATTAGACTCATGAATGCAGCAGGAGCATTCGTGAGCCCAAAAGGCATCACCGTGAACTCGTATAATCCATAGCGCGAACTGAATGCCGTCTTCGGTATGTCCTCTTCCCTGATACGGAGCTGATAGTAGCCGGATCGCAAATCTAACTTGGAGAACTAGAAGGCTCCCTGTAGCTGGTCAAATAACTCATCTATCCGAGGCAGAGGATAGGTGTTGCGGACCGTCAACCGGTTCAGCTCTCGGTAATCTATACATAATCGCAGTGATCCGTCCTTCTTCTTCACAAAGAGAACTGGCGCTCCCCATGGCGATGAACTAGGCCGCACAAATCCTGACTCGACTAGCTCCTGTAGTTGAGTTCTGAACTCTGCTAACTCCCTGGGAGCCATCCTGTAGGGTGCCCGGGACACTGGCTTCGCTCCCGGTACTAGCTGAATCCTGAAATCCAAGTCTCTAGCAGGTGGTAGCCCGGGCAATTTCTCCGGGAATACGTCGGAGAAATCCCGGACCACCGGAATATCTGAGATAGTCGCTCCTGTTCCCACCATCTCGAAGCAGACAAGATAAACTTCTTCACCCTGCTCATGGGCCTTCACAGCCTGTACAGATGATAATAGTAGGTGGCAGAAAGGCTGGATACCTTCAATGATAACATGAGAGTCGCCATGCCTTAGCGTGATCCTCCTGGACGGACAATCTATCTGGGCATGGTTCCGATGCAACCAGGCCATGCCCAAGATCAAGTCAAAGTCCTGCAGCTTCAGAATAGTTGCCGGCGCCTCAAATGCCTTGCTGCCAATCTCGGCCTCCATATCACAATGTGCAGTGGTCCGCAGCTCCGACCCATCGGGTAGACGTACCCTCATCTCTAGCCCAGGGAACCTCTCCACGCCTTCGAGTCCGTCGATGAAGGCCTCAGATACAAACGAGTGTGAAGCACCCGTGTCGAAAAGAGTATGAGCGGGCTTGCCGCTGATCATAACTATGCCTGAGGTTTGTTTATGTGAAAGTTAATTGTTATCCTATAGTTCCAGGTACTATATATATATCATTGAAATCCAAGAAAATTCATAATTAACTTCAAGTACCTGTGATAACCTCCTCGGGATTCCTCGGCTCTGTGAGGTCCCAGGCGTATATCTGCTCCTGCTCGCGTCTCCTGCCGTGATATCCCCGACCTCGGCCTCGTCCTCGGCCTCATCCTCGGCCCTGCTGTACTGGGGCCACTGGAGGTGGAGGAGGAGGAGGGGGATGGAATCGGTGCGGGCACTCCGACCTGATGTGCCCGGGCTGGCGGCATCCGTAACAAACCACTTGTCGGTGGCCTCGGTCATCCTGTCTCCTCGGATCATGCATCTGTAGAGGTGGGGGAGCAAATGCTGGAGGAGGCCCCTGCTCCTGCCTGAAGTTGGGACGACGACGTCCCCCACCCTTCCTATATCCGATGGTCCTGCCTCTCTGAGAGCCCCTACTGCTCTCACCTGATGTCGACCCATCAAATGGTCTCTTCCCTCCGGCTCGCACCATCAGCTGGTCAGCCTCCAGCTTCTTCGCCATCTCGATGATCTGCCTGGATATGCCATGAGAAATGAATAGCAAGGCCTGCCTCAAATTGTCCCTGAGGCCCCGGTAGAACCTGACAGATCAGTGAGATTGGAGCCGATCCGGATTGACGATACAGCCATCCGAGTGTTGCGGAAGAAGAAGGTTCCTCTTGTGAAGGTGCTGTGGTCCAACCATGGACGGGAGGAGCACACTTGGGAGCCGAGGGATCTGATGCTGGAGCAACACTCGGAGTTATTCGCATCAGGTACATTTAAGTTATGCCTTTAAATTTCTTGATGATTTTTGCAAATAGAACCCCGTAGACCCGAACTTAAATTTCGGGGACGAAATTATTTTCTTGTTTATTGGAATTTGTAACATCCCATGTTACTTCTAGACCCCTCAACTTAGATTGGGTTAGGCATGGGGTGAGACTTAAGGAGATCAACTAGGTTTGACCCTAGGTAGTGGGTGGTAGCCATGTGGGGCCCACTATAAGACCTTAGTCAAACTAGGTCAAACTAGCCTAAGTGGGGACCCTAGCCATACCATGACCCCACCACATTGCCCTAACCCTAAAGACAATCTAAGTGGACCCTAGGGTATGTCACTGGGTCAACATTTTGACCCCAATTGACCAAAGTCAACCTTGGGCTTAATTTGGTCAAACCCACACTCATAGGCCTAATTAACCTAAGTGGGGCACCCCCTTAACCCAAACCAAGTTGGGTGGTGCCACTAGACCCATTTCCACCAAGTGGGGTCAGTCCATCCACCATGGTTGACCAAGTCAACTCCCCAAGTCAACAAGTCAACAAATTGACCTAAAGGAATGAAATGAAGGCCAAGCCATTTCCCCTTGGACCAAGCCCACCAAAATTGGCCCATAGTCAGCCCAAGTGAACAAGACCAGTCCTACCCCTCTAAATCAGGAGAGAGAATACATGCAAAGGGGTAAAATTGAGATTTTTAGGAAAAGAGGAGAGAGAAAGGGGAATGAAGGAAATGGTGGCCACATGGCCACCCCATCAGCTGGTTTTGGCTGCCCAAAACCAGGTGGCCGACCTCCCCTCTTCATTTCCAGCAGAATACCAGGGCTGTGAGCCACATGGCAGCTGGGTGAAACCTCCAAAGCTCAAAACCGAGCTAACATTGGAGTTAACTCCACAAATATCCCACCTCAGTCCAAACAGACCTCACCAACAGCTTCAGGAGGCAGAAAGGAGTGGAATTCGACTGCTTAATCATGGAGAATGGTGGAGATTTGAGTTTTCGGGGTGGAGCTCGCCGGCGCACCACCACCACGGCAAACCGCCGCCTGACCCGCAGTCACGCTTCGATTCAGGTCCGTTTCACTTCACCTCTACCCGTACTAGCATCTTAGATCGATTAGGAGAGATATCGGGCTCAACTGAGCCCGATGCCATGTGAGAAAAATGAGAAATTTCCAAGCTTTTGAAACCGCTCGGGTTCGCCGTCGCCGCCGTCTCCCGCCGCCGCATCGCCGGGAAATGATAGCCACCACCAACGTGAAGGTGATGGCACCGTTGGCCGGAGGTGGCGCCGTCTCAGCTGGCCGGAAACCCCCAGCAAAGTTGCTCCAGGTTGGCTCGATCTCAGCCGTTGGCTGGAGGTAGACGATGACCGGATTCCGTCGGTTATGCTTTAAGATTCGTGCGGGATTTATTAATATGAGTTAATTTAATGTGATGAATAGTATGATTTCTGTCACACTTTTTCAGTCACCTTGCATGTTAAATTTAGGCCTCTTAGAGGCATTTCCAGAACTTAGTCCCTTAATAAAAAATGTAGCCAAGGGTCTTACCTTTAATATGCCACCCTAAACATATATTGTGGTGTAGTGTACAGTCCTGTAGGACATTTCTCCTAGGACTGGTCCTAGAGTAGGGCAGAAATTAAATTGGATGCCCAGGTCAAAATATTAGTCACCATGGCCCCAAATTTTGGGCTCATGCATGATTAGGGCATACGTAGCTCCTGCCAAAATTTAGGAATTTTTAGAGAATATTTTCCTATAATGTTTGCTAAAATATCAAAATTCAAATAAATGAAATATAGGGAGTTCTACTCCTCCCCATGGCCCCAAATTTTGGTGGTAGGTCTGTGGGGACATCCTTGGTGCATGATAAAATTTTCAGCACCTTGGGTTCACTTCATGTTGGAGAATCCACTTGCATGTGCTAGCCTATGTTAAGCCTTGGTGTACAAATAGCAAAAATGCAAATTGGTGTATTTAGCCCAATGGTGACATGCAAAGGTCATGGAATTATTTACAGTGGTTCTTTAGGGTAAATTGCATCCCTCAAATTAATAATGGAATTTGTGGAATCAAAATTCCATTTATTGGAATTTATTTTAAATATAGCTACTTTGGGAATAAAATTGGAAAATAGGATTTCTTCAAGTACAAATCCAAACAATTTTGCCAAGGCATAGATAATATCACATTTGACTTAGGAAAAATATGATTTCTCTGTTTTGAAGAACTTTTGGAGTAGATACCCTAAATTCCCCATTTTACCCTTATCTTGTTAATTCTTGAAATGATGGATATATACCTCTGAAAAATTTGGGATTTATTCTACTTCTATAAAATGTTATTACTAGTTTTGCATAAATTTTTCAGAATTAATGGATGCATTGTTTGTTGTTAAATTAATACAATGGCATTTTGGTAAATATCTTATAATGGAATTTTATAGGCCATTTCACAATAAGTGTTGATGATACTCTGCCAATAGTCATAAATTAGTGTCCTAAAAGTTCTGTAACTTTCCTGGAATTTTTGAGTACATAATGCCTATAGTTCATCTGGAAAATGGAATTTGTGTGGAATTGATATTAAATAGAAAATGAGAATAAATAATTTAAGGAAAATTATGAAACTCTGTAGGCAGTAATATTTTGTCAATATACATCTCAGGAAAAATTTCCTAGGTCAGTGGAGACTTAATCATACTACTTCATGTGTAAAATGACCTAGTGTTTAAATTAAAAGATTTAATTAAAGGACTAATTGGCCAAGAAAAAATCATGAGAATTCTTAGGGTAGTTCCCTTAGTCCATAACACCTTAGGATAAATATTTAGAGGCAAGATGCCTTAAGGTTTGGAAGATCACATTTTTAGGGTAATCATAGGTCATGGTCTGCATATAACACAAATAGGTCTTGTCTTAGGGGTTACCAGGGGATTGGTTATCGGATGAAATAAAAGAGTTCAACATGAGTAACCCTGGTGGGTAGAGTTGTCTTAGTGAGGGATCAAAAGTGCAAGTCTTAGTTAGCAACTGGAGTGGGAGTCGGCGGAAGACCGTCGGCTTCCCGGTAACGCCTTAAGTCACTAGGTTGTACTAAAGCAATAAGGAGAGCTGGGGAGATACATGGGTAGCCATCAACTAAAATAAATATCCTTGCGAAAGGGAACGCTGGGCGTAATCCCAACACAGTTCCTAGTGCCCCTTGAAAGCCCTGCACAGGGAATACCAGGGGCAGTCCTGGGATTAACCTTAAATCTCTAAGTGTAATAAACCGTAGACAAGAGTAGTTTAATAGGTTAGGACATTGTTGTACCTTCTCGCCTGTGTGGGGTTGGAGAGATTCATGATATATGCTCACCCATTTTGGGGTTTGAGGGAGTTGGCATAAAGGCACTAATGTGCGTTCTCACCCGGGTTTGGGTTTGAGGGATTCAGGACGGGTTTTGGTCCTGCGAGCGGGAGGCTCAGTATGAATTACTTGCATGTGCATAAATATCGTGGCGGGGCATGCGGTACTGGCCGTTCGTCACACCGATGGCAGTACGGTGCACCAGACGGTTGTGAGAGTTAGAGGGGCCAGTAGGTTGTTTTACACTGCGGTCTGGAGGACGATCCCCGATAACGCACATCCGACCCAACAAGACTGACGGGTTTGTCAGCAAAGTACGTACGCGAGACTCTAGAGTGCACCTTGGACATGTATAGAGGCGTATGAGAGGGGTCTAAGGCTTGGTAGTGTGTATACCGGTCTAGAAGCAGAGACGGCCGCTCCGCTGCTGCCGTAGCCACAGCGGTGGTACCCAAGAGTGATGCTAGCTCTCAAAAAGTGGGAACTAAAGGTCTGTGATCACAGAGTCATTGTGTGTGAGTTACACTTGCCTGCGCATAAAATTGCATCATATCATTCATTCATATTAGGTCATACGCTTCATAGATCCTTATCATATAAATTAGTATGGGCTCTTTTATATGATAAGTTAAATTTCCTGGAAACCCTAACTTATATATTTGTATGGGCATTTATATAAGTTAGGGTACGTTTGTGATGATAGCATAGTGGTAGCTTAGCTTATTTACTTGTTCATACTACTATTTCTTTACTTTCCTTTACTGCACTGCTCTTACTTGTTACTCGTACCATACTTAGTACTGCTAGAGTAGGATTACATTACTTATTACATCTCTAGTTAGATATTGTCACCTGCTTCCACTTTGCTACCCCTTGTTGTCCTCCGCTTCGTCCTCCCGCTCGGTGCCTAGGAGCTGCGGGGCGAGGTGCGGAGGAAACGACTTAGTCTTTTTGACTAATGGTCGGTGACCAACTATTTTTAGGAGCCCGTGGAGATGGAGCACCAGCACGTCGAGGAGGCAGGACATGAGGAGCAGATACCGCTTCAGCAGGCTACTACCACTACGGTGCGTCCTCAGGTGGGACGAGATCTGATGTTCTAGCATAGCTTCCGCATTTATGATTTTGTGTGAGAGAGATTTGATGTACTGGGCATAAGTCCTTTTTACTCTTTCATTTGTAATTATTTGTGGACTATTGTACTATTCATTTCTTTTACATGATTGTAATGTGACTTGTGGACTGATGGTTTTATATACAGTTTACTTCTTTCTTCTCATGTTGGCCTACAGATTAATGATCGTACTAGCCGGCAGAATCGACGTATTGCGGTGTCGACTAACCCGTGAGTTAGTGTCACCGTAAGACGGCGGTTCTGGGCATAAGATCCGGTAGCCCTCCTTGGTAAGGGGGAGGGGGATCTTACACTGGCTAAGTGGTCAAGAATTTCATATGGGGAGATATCAACTGCCGGCATGGGTTACCTCTAGCCATTGCAACGAATAATGGACCACAATTTGCAAGTAGGGAGTTCGTTGACTTCTGCATCCACTTGGGAATAGATCTCCGCTTTGCCTCTGTTCATCATCCACGAAGTAATGGGCAGGTGGAAGTAGCCAACAAGATCATTGTCAATATTTTGAGAAAGAAAGTCGAAAATTTGAGGGGAAGCTTGTTTGAGTAGCTCCCTTCAGTGCTCTGGGCCTTGAGAACCACACCAAACACTGCCACGGGAGAGAACCCGTTTAAGCTCTCTCATGGCTCGGAGGCTTTTGATGGTTAAAACTCTAAAATTATTTACGGTCACGCGGCGACCCGACGGTTTTATTTGAGAAAAAAAAGCGAAGTGATTTTATTTAGAAAACGGGGCGCGTGTATTTATTTATTTGGATATAAAACGGGTTAGATCGAGTTTTAACGAAAGGAGGCAAGTGCACCTATCGTGAGTAGTATAGGATATTCCGGGTGGAATATCGAGGTCGTATTGTTCTCGGGGTTGGTTCGATTATTTCTACTCTTCCCTGGAGGGGACTATTATTTTACCGATAATACTTGTCGGGTATTTATATAAAATAAAAGAAAGGCAGAAAACATAAAAATAAAGCATAAAAAGAAAGCTTGAAGGTGGTGCCGATGAAGAGCTTAGCTCGATGGCACCGAGAAAACAAATGAACTAAAATAGACTTCAAATAAAAAGAGCTCCTAAATTTCTAATTAATTAAGGCGGAGACTTGGCCGTGGAGGTTCAACTAAAATGAGCTCACCTAGCTATAGGGCTATCGCTCACCTGAACGCTAAGACTATTCGACCGGGCTCTCGTCCGACGAAGGATTCCTCTTAACGCCCGCATTACGCTAAAAACCCCGCTATTGGGTGGGGAACCCAATCCGGTAGAGTTGGCGCGCCTCCTCTCTCGAGGGTTAGTGCGGAACTCTCTTTGCCAAGGGGTGATCGGTCCATATGCACGGCCTCTCGGCTAGCTAGCATATGGACTACGGAAATGTGGTCCTACGCGTCGTTAACCCCGGGCAAACCTTAAGTATTTTTAATTAATTAGAAAAATGAGACCTTTAATTATTTTAAGCTATTTTATTTGTCCCAATGCTCTTCGATACCGAGGGCTAAGAACGGTTAGCCACTCATCGGAATGGGGACGGCTTGCGGGAAAAGCAGAAAATAAAGCAGTAAAGGAAAGCAGTAAATGAAAGCGATAAAATAAAGCAGTAAAGGAAAGATGAAAATTGCAAGTCCTACCCAAACAAGTAGGAGTGAAGAAAGCTGTAAATTGCGAGTCCCGGCGCAAATGCGTGGGCGGGAGAAAGAAAGCGGGTCCTACTCAAATGAGTAGGACTAAATAAATGCAACACACGCACACACTCGACAGAAAGTAAAACTCACGCACACGCTTTCTCGACATAAATGAAAACACACACACTCTACAAGAAAGTAAACACACTCTACCGAAATAAAATCCAGCCATTTAACTCAAGTGAGTAGGCGGAAAGAAAGAAAAATACAAACTCACGCACTCTACAGAAAGTAAAATAAGCGAGCGCCATTTAACTCTTAACGAGTAGGCGAAAATAAATGCGCACAAGTACAGAAAAATATAAAAAAACTAAGTTGTCTAAAACTGAAAACAACTGCATTTCTACCGCTAGAATGCGGGAGAAATGCATAAAAAACTGAAATAAAAATAAAAGGGGCAAAAGTTTCAACGAAAAATCAAAGTGCATGAAAAATTAAAACGAATACATTTCTACCGCTAGAATGTGGTAGAAATGCATAAAAAGAGAACGAAAAAATTAAATAAGGAAAAAGTTTTTTGAAAAATAAAGGAAAAACGAAAATGCTTGAAAAATTAAAACTATTATGTTTTCATTCTTATAATTTTATAGAAATGCCTAAAATGTGGAAATAAGAGTAAAAGAGAACGAAAAGTTTTACAATCCTAAAGAGCCTAAGTTAAAAGAAAATTAAAAATCACATTTTAAAACATTGTTTTATAAACTTATAGGAATGAAAACAAAGTAAAAATAATAAAGTAAACCTAAACAAGTATTTGCATGAAAATAAAATTGCGATTATAACGGCTAGAAATTAGACAAAAGTTAAAAGCTAAAAAGATTTTAGAAGACATAAAAGAAAAACAAAATAAGAACAAACATTAAAAATCACTTCGAGTAGGGCGCATGAATGGATTCCAAGCTATGCAAAGAGAGAAAAAACTAACACATTTTATTAATGAAAAAGTGATTACAAGAAAGCTAAAAACAAACACTAAGAGAGGGGGAAGAAAATCCCTTACATAGCATAAGAAGGTAATTCGGCAGCACCTACCATAAGCAAAGTGGTTCAAAAAAGGAACAGAAATCCTAAGCAGAAGCTCTGAATTTATAGAAAAAATTTACATGGGTCACGCCCTTGGTCACGGGCGTGACAGGGGGCGTGACAGTACTATTTGAGAAGGCGGCCGGCGATTTGACGGGAAAGTGGACTTCGGGCTGGACACATGTCGGTCTCACAGTGGTCACACCCCAGGTCACGGGCGTGACGCTGGGAGTGTCAAGCAGGTGGATCTGGGCGCGGTGCGCGCCGAAAGTCTTCGGGCAGGTCTTGTCGGCCAGGCGCAGTGGTCACGCCCCAGGTCACGGGCGTGACTCTAGGCGTGTTGGCTGGTGTCGACACTCGACGAATGTCGAGCTGAAAGTGTCGAGTTGAAAATCGTCGAGCGGAAAGAGGTGTCACGCCCTAGGTCATGGGCGTGACGCTGGGCGTGACTGTTGGTGTCGACACTCGATGATCGTCGAGAGGAATTCGTCCAGTGGAGTGAACACGGGCTTGGGTCACGCCCCGTGTCAGGTGACACGGGCGTGACGCCGGGCGTGTCAAGCTTTGCTCTTCAAAATTCGCAGATTTCACTGGAGTTTGTCGTGTCACGCCATGGTCACGGGCGTGACCAATATGTCACGGGCGTGACATTGACTTTTTGGGCAGATTTTGACATTTTCTGAAAAATAAAAATAAAGCAAGTTAGTATAATATTTACAAAAAAGGAGCAATTTATTAAGCAAAAATATATAAAAAAGACGAAAAGAAATAAAAACGACTAAATTAATGTACAGAAAAATAGGTATATTTACAATTCATCAAATACCCCATACTTAAGCTTTTGCTATTCCAGAGCAAAAGTTGGAGATGAACTTATAAGGAATAAAAGAAATCCTAAGTTTAACTACCGCTTGAATTAATTAAAAGTAAGATCAAAATAAATATCCGGAGTTAAAAAATTAAATCCTAATTTATTAAATGTTATAAATAGAGGAAGAGTTTCAAAAAGACTTCTAGATAAAATAAAATAGAAAGCAAAAATTTATTTTTGTTAGTTTAACAAAGATGGATTGAAATTATATAAAAAAAACTTTAGCTTAAAAGAAGTTAAAGGAAATAATGCAATTTAAAAGTTATGCTCTCAAAAAAATTTAAATTAATTCTAGAATCATTGAAATGAGATAAGTGGTTTGGTGGTTTATGAAGAATGCTTGAATATTGAGGCGAGGTAATTTTTTCTCGAACCTCCAATTTTTTTTCTTTTTGAATTGTTAGGAAAATGAAATCTTATTTTCCTAACACATAATAATTTTTTTTCTTTCTTGATAATAAATAAATAACCCAATGTATATGCGTAGAAGTAATGAATTTTATCCTCTTACTCCATAACATATAATATTTTTAAATATTGGGTGCCTATGTTTACGGAATGAAATCTTATTCCCATTGACATAAGATCTTTTAAGGGATAGGGGTAAATATGTCAAGTAAGACATGAAAAAAAAAGGAAGTGGGTTTAGTTTTTTTCAAAAAGAAAACTAGATTTTAATAAAAAAAGTTTTGAGAGCAACCTTTTTAAAATGAACGTTCCAATGTTTCTAAAAGCAAAGAGTAGAAATAATTGAAATCCATGGATGTTATTTTCTAACATAAAAAACGAGCTTCTATTTATAAAATTAGAAGTGGTGGTGAAAAACAAGTTCTCTATTATAAGGAAAAGACATAAAAAATTCTTTAAATCTTAACCCCAGACACTTAAATCTATCGAACTTTAATTAATAAACGAATAGTAAGCAAAGAATAACTAAAATTCGCATATAAATTAACTCGAAACAAGATTTTTGGAAAGCAAAAAGAGTTAAGATATGGTATATTCGAATTATTTTGTTACATAATTTAACAAAACATTTTTTTTGGAATTTTTAGAGTTTTTATCATTTTTTTGTGTTTTAATTATTATCTTTTTAAGATTTTTAGAGTTATTTTCTTTTTTTTTAGGATTTTTGGTTTTTCTAATTTTTTTTGATTGATTTTTTAGTGTATTTTGATATGTAATTTACAAGAATGAGGAGAGAAAGAAGTGCTATTTAAAGAAGATAGGGGGGGGAAGAGAGATTTAATTTTTGAAACATATTTACAAAGTAAAAAAATGTTTTTTTTTTATTTTGAATTTTTTTGATGTTTTATAAGATTTTTTTTTTGTGTTTTATGATTTTTTTTATTATTATATACAACAAGGAAAATTTTTTTTTTTATGTTTTAAGTTTTATAATTTTTTTGTATTTTCATTAGTACAGAATAATAAAAAAAATGCAGAATTGGAAAACACCCCCATACTTAAACCCAACATTGTCCCCAATGTTGCAATCTAAGTAAGCGGAACAGATAATATACAAAATATAATAAGTACAAAAAAGAAAAAGGGAGGGTAGGAGCTTCCCTTAGACGAGTCCGGGAAGGCGCAGGTTGAATCCCTGCATTATTTAGAAGAAAAAGCAAAAAGATAACAGAAAAAACAAAAAAAGGATAAACTCGGCCTAAAGTGTGCGGGCGGTAGGGAGTGAGTGCGTGGGCGACTCGAAGGTAGCTAAGGCCTTAGCTACGTGAGTGTGATGGAAATGCGCATCCCTAGCGTGCACAAGAATGGAAGTGCGCCGAAGCGAAACAAAATAAAATAAAACAAATTAAAAGAAAATAAAAAGACAAAATATATACACATGTATTTTTTTGTTTTTAAGGATGTTTTATTATATTGTTTTTGTTGTTTTTAGGTAGGTGTTTTAGTTTTCATTTTTTTTTTGTTTTTTTGTTTTTTTCATGAAAATATAGTTTTTTTTTGTTAAGTTTTATCATTTTTTCGAATTTTTTATTTTGTTTGTTTTATAGTTTTTTTTTTTTCATTAAAAGAATGAAAATAAAAATTTTTTGTGAAGTTTTATTTTATTTTTTTTTTGTCTTTTTGTTTTGGGTTTTAGTTTTTTTTAGTTTTATAGTTTTTTCAAATTTTAAATTTGTAAGGTTTTTCAAAATTTTTTATTTTGTAAGTTTTTCAAAATTTTTTTGTTTTATAATTTTGTAAAATTTTTTATAGTTATTATTATTATTATTATTATTATTATAGTTTTGTTAGTTGGCCAAACTATTTTTTTTTTGTTATATAAATATATATAGGTAAAATTAATAGAACCCCAAGGTTCAAAATAATGAACCGAAAATTCCCCGGCAACGACGCCAAAAACTTGATGGTTAAAACTCCAAAATTATTTACGGTCACGCGGCGACCCGACGGTTTTATTTGAGAAAAAAAGCGAAGTGATTTTATTTAGAAAACGGGGCGCGCGTATTTATTTATTTGGATATAAAACGGGTTAGATCGAGTTTTAACGAAAGGAGGCAAGTGCACCTATCGTGAGTAGTACAGGATATTCCGGGTGGAATATCGAGGTCGTATTGTTCTCGGGGTTGGTTCGATTATTTCTACTCTTCCCTGGAGGGGACTATTATTTTACCGATAATACTTGTCGGGTATTTATATAAAATAAAAGAAAGGCAGAAAACATAAAAAGAAAGCATAAAAAGAAAGCTTGAAGGTGGTGCCGATGAAGAGCTTAGCTCGATGGCACCGAGAAAACAAATGAACTAAAATAGACTTCAAATAAAAAGAGCTCCTAAATTTCTAATTAATTAAGGCGGAGACTTGGCCGTGGAGGTTCCACTAAAATGAGCTCACCTAGCTATAGGGCTATCGCTCACCTGAACGCTAAGACTATTCGACCGGGCTCTCGTCCGACGAAGGATTCCTCTTAACGCCCGCATTACGCTAAGAACCCCGCTATTGGGTGGGGAACCCAATCCGGTAGAGTTGGCGCGCCTCCTCTCTCGAGGGTTAGTGCGGAACTCTCTTTGCCAAGGGGTGATCGGTCCATATGCACGGCCTCTCGGCTAGCTAGCATATGGACTACGGAAATAGGGCCCACACATCGATATGTGGTCCTACGCGTCGTTAACCCCGGGCAAACCTTAAGTATTTTTAATTAATTAGAAAAATGAGACCTTTAATTATTTTAAGCTATTTTATTTGTCCCAATGCTCTTCGATACGAGGGCTAAGAACGGTTAGCCACTCATCGGAATGGGGACGGCTTGCGGGAAAAGCAGAAAATAAAGCAGTAAAGGAAAGCAGTAAATGAAAGCGATAAAATAAAGCAGTAAAGGAAAGCTGAAAATTGCAAGTCCTACCCAAACGAGTAGGACTGAAGAAAGCTGTAAATTGCGAGTCCCGGCGCAAATGCGTGGGCGGGAGAAAGAAAGCGGGTCCTACTCAAATGAGTAGGACTAAATAAATACAACACACGCACACACTCGACAGAAAGTAAAACTCACGCACACGCTTTCTCGACATAAATGAAAACACACACACTCTACAAGAAAGTAAACACACTCTACCGAAATAAAATCCAGCCATTTAACTCAAGTGAGTAGGCAGAAAGAAAGAAAAATACAAACTCACGCACTCTACAGAAAGTAAAATAAGCGAGCACCATTTAACTCTTAACGAGTAGGCGGAAATAAATGCGCACAGGTACAGAAAAATGTAAAAAAACTAAGTTGTCTAAAAATGAAAACAACTGCATTTCTACCGCTAGAATGTGGGAGAAATGCATAAAAAACTGAAATAAAAATAAAAGGGGCAAAAGTTTAAACGAAAAATCAAAGTGCATGAAAAATTAAAACGAATACATTTCTACCGCTAGAATGCGGTAGAAATGCATAAAAAGAGAACGAAAAAATTAAATAAGGAAAAAGTTTTTTGAAAAATAAAGGAAAAATGAAAATGCTTGAAAAATTAAAACGATTATGTTTTCATTCTTATAATTTTATAGAAATGCCTAAAAAGTGGAAATAAGAGTAAAAGAGAACGAAAAGTTTTACAATCCTAAAGAGCCTAAGTTAAAAGAAAATTAAAAATCACCTTTTAAAACATTGTTTTATAAACTTATAGGAATGAAAACAAAGTAAAAATAATAAAGTAAACCTAAACAAGTATTTGCATGAAAATAAAATTGCGATTATAACGGCTAGAAATTAGACAAAAGTTAAAAGCTAAAAAAATTTTAGAAGACATAAAAGAAAAACAAAATAAGAACAAACATTAAAAATCACTTCGAGTAGGGCGCATGAATGAATTCCAAGCTATGCAAAGAGAGAAAAAACTAACACATTTTATTAATGAAAAAGTGATTACAAGAAAGCTAAAAACAAACACTAAGAGAGGGGGAAGAAAATCCCTTACATAGCATAAGAAGGCAATTCGGCAGCACCTACCCTAAGCAAAGTGGTTCAAAAAAGGAACAGAAATCCTAAGCAGAAGCTCTGAATTTATAGAAAAAATTTAAATGGGTCACGCCCTTGGTCACGGGCGTGACAGGGGGCGTGACAGTACTATTTGAGAAGGCGGCCGGCGATTTGACGGGAAAGTGGACTTCGGGCTGGACACGTGTCGGTCTCGCAGTGGTCACGCCCCAGGTCACGGGCGTGACGCTGGGCGTGTCAAGCAGGTGGATCTGGGCGCGGTGCGCGCCGAAAGTCTTCGGGCAGGTCTTGTCGGCCAGGCGCAGTGGTCACGCCCCAGGTCATGGGCGTGACTCTGGGCGTGTTGGCTGGTGTCGACACTCGACGAATGTCGAGCTGAAAGTGTCGAGTTGAAAATCGTCGAGCGGAAAGAGGTGTCACACCCTAGGTCACGGGCGTGACGCTGGGCGTGACTGTTGGTGTCGACACTCGACGATCGTCGAGAGGAATTCGTCGAGTGGAGTGAACACGGGCTTGGGTCACGCCCCGTGTCAGGTGACACGGGCGTGATGCCGGGCGTGTCAAGCTTTGCTCTTCAAAATTCGCCGATTTCACTGGAGTTTGTCGTGTCACGCCATGGTCACGGGCGTGACCAATATGTCACGGGCGTGACATTGACTTTTTGGGCAGATTTTGACATTTTCTGAAAATAAAAATAAAGCAAGTTAGTATAATATTTACAAAAAAGGAGCAATTTATTAAGCAAAAATATATAAAAAAGACGAAAAGAAATGAAAACGACTAAATTAATGTACAAAAAAATAGGTATATTTACAATTCATCAGCTTTCATACCTATCGAGTTTGAAGTCACATCACCAAGAGTAGCTGTTGCAAGGGAAGGGGACGAAGGATGGAGAGCGGAGAACGAGGAAGAGCAGAGACTCTCTCTGGATCTCGTGGAAGAGCTCAGGGATTTGGCGATGGTCTGGCAGGAGGAGGTCAAGTGCCGGATGGCAAGGTACTTCGACAAGCATAAAAGGATCAGGCAGTCCGAGAAGGGGGATTTGGTCCTAAAAAAGGTAGATGTAGCAGGTAGAGGGGCCTCCGTAGGGAAGCTCCATCCCAATTGGGAGGGTCCTTTTATAGTAAAAGAGGTCTTGAAGTCGAGAGGGTACCACCTCCAGGATGTGGATGGGGTACCCCTCGATCGTGCCCGAAGTGGTGATGATTTAAAGAGATTTTACCCATAACACTTCCTGTTCATTACATTTTTATTGTTATACAATACTTGCAATTTTGATGTGCTCTTCTGATGTGATGAGAGTGTAGGTATCCTTTTTCATGGCATTAAAGGTGAGATGTAAGTGAGGAGACCCCGAGCAGACCCGCTAACCAGGCTCCCATCTAGCTGGCAGGGCTGTAGGCTCACTCGGTGGATGAAGATGATTTGGAGAGGAGACCACAAGCAGACCCACTGACCAGACTCTCATCTAGATGGAAGGGCTGTAGGCTCACTCGGTGGTTGGAGATGGTTTGGAGAGGAGACCCCGAGCAAACCCGCTGACCAGGCTCTCATCTAGCTGGCAGGGCTGTAGCCTCACTCGGTGGTTGGAGATAGTTTGGAGAGGAGACCCCGAAAAGACCCACTGACCGGGCACTCATCTAGCTGGCAGGGCTGTAGGCTCACTCGGTGGTTGGATATGGTTTGGAGAGGAGACCCCGAGCAGACCCACTGACCAGGCTCTCATCTAGCTGGCAGGGCTGTAAGCTCACTCGGTAGTTGGAGATGGTTTGGAGAGGAGACCCTGAGTAGACCCGCTGACCAGGCTATCATCTAGCTGGTAGGGTTGAAGGCTCACTCGGTGGTTGGAGATGGTTTGAAGAGGAGACCCCGAGTAGACCCGCTGACCAGGCTCTCATCTAGCTGGCAGAGTTGTAGGCTCACTCGGTGGTTGGAGATGGTTTGGAGAGGAGACCCAGAGCAGACCCGCTGACCAGGCTCTCATCTAGCTGACAGGGTTATAGGCTCACTCGGTTGTGGGAGATGGTTTGGAGAGGAGTCCCCGAGCAGACCTGCTGACCAGGCTCTCATCTAGCTGGCAGGGCTGTAGGCTCACTTGGTGGTTGGAGATGGTTTGGAGAGGAGACTCCGAGCAGACCCGCTGACTAGGCTACCATCTAGCTGGTAGGGTTGTAGGCTCACTCGGTGGTTGGAGATGGTTTTGAGAGGAGACCCTGAGCAGACCCACTGACCAAGCTCTCATCTAGCTGGCAGGGCTGTAGGCTCACTCGGTGGTAGAGATGGTTTGGAGAGGTGACCCCGAGCAGACCCACTGACCAGGCTCCCATCTAGCTGGCATGACTGTAGGTTCAATCGGTGGTTAGAGATGGTTTGGTGAGGAGACTCCGAGCAGACCCCCTGACCAGGCTCTCATCTAGCTGGCAGGGCTGTAGGCTCACTCGTTGGTTGGAGATGGTTTGGAGAGGAGACTCCGATCAGACCCGCTGACCAAGCTCCCATCTAGTTGGCAGGGCTGTAGGCTCGCTCGGTGGTTGGAGATGGTTTAGAGAGGAGACCCCGAGCAGACCCGCTGAACAACTCTCATCTAGCTGGCAGGGCTGTAGGTTCACTCGGTGGTTGGAGATGGTTTGGAGAGGAGATACCGAGCAGACTCGCTGACCAGGCTCTCAGCTAGCTGGCAGGGCTGTAGGCTCACTCGGTGGTTGGAGATGGTTTGCAGAGGAGACCCCGAGCAGACCCGCTGACCAGGATCTCATCTACCTAGCAGGGCTGTAGGCTCACTCGGTGGTTGGAGATGGTTTGATGAGGAGAACCTGAGCAGACCCACTGACCAAGCTCTCATCTAGCTGGCAGGGCTGTAGGCTCACTCGGTGGTTGGAGATGGTTTGGAGAGGAGACCCCGAGCAGACCCGCTGACCAGGCTCTCATCTAGCTGCCAGGGTTGTAGGCTCACTCGGTGGTTGGAGATGGTTTGGAGAGGAGACCCCGAGCAGACCCGCTGACCAGGCTCTCATCTAGCTGACAGGGCTGTAGGCTCACTCGATGGTTGGAGATGGTTTGGAGAGGAAACCCCGAGCAGACCCGCTGACCAGGCTCTCATCTAGCTGGCAGGGCTGTAGGCTCACTCGGTGGTTGGAGATGGTTTGGAGAGGATATCCCGAGCAGACCCGCTGATCAGGCACTCATCTAGCTAGTAGGGCTGTAGGCTCACTCGGTGGTTGGAGATGGTTTGGAGAGGAGACCCCGAGCAGACCCGTTGACCAGGCTCTCATTTAGCTGGCAGGGTTGTAGGCTCACTCGATGGTCGGAGATGGTTTGGAGAGGAGACCCCGAGCAGACCCACTGACCAGGCTCTCATCTAGCTGGCAGGGCTGTAGGTTCACTTGGTGGTTGGAGATGGTTTGGAGAGGAGACCCCGAGCAGACCCGCTGACCAGGCTCTCATCTAGCTGGTAGGGATGTAGGCTCACTCGGTGGTTGGACATGGTTTGGAGAGGAGACCCCGAGTAGATCCGCTGACCAGGCTCTCATCTAGCTGGCAGTGATGTAGGCTCACTCGAGGGCAAGTCAAGTGGTGAGAGTTCACAGGGAGAAATGTCCATATTTATCAGGAGATTGGTGGAAGTATTGGGGATTAGGACAGGGAAGAAGATCTCTGGCCGACACTCAACATGGGTGGTCTCGCCCATAGCGATTGGGTCTTCCTTGTCCAAGGCACATGCCTGATATAAAAAGGCGGGGCCTGTCATGTGGGGCAGCTGGTCTCTAAGGTCTTCAGCGCAGGTTTATCTTACGGTGAGACGAGCACTAAGGGTCAGAAGATCTTGTGGGTGGTAAAGGCGAAGAGAGACCCAAGGTCTCGTATTTTGGGCTAACTATTAAGCGAAATAGCAGAAGGTAAAAGCACAATAAAGTAACATATAAAAAGTTAATGACAATATCCATTGGATCAGCACAAAAAGGAACACCTCGCTATCCCTGAGGAAATGTCTATATCATGAGTGATCACAAGTACAAGACAAGATAAAAAAGAAGGGGGGGGGAGAGAAGCCCCTGACACTGGTGTCTCCCTACTCCTCGCTGCTAGAAGATGAACTATCGTCCGTCTCACCGAATAAACGGGGGACCAGGTCACGGACAGTAACCGTCTCGGCATCATCGCGCACCACCCCAAGCTGCTTCATCATTTTGAGAACGAGCTCCGCCGTCTTGATATTCGAATCTCGACAGAGGGCATCTACCTCGTCCACAGAGTAGCGAGAAGGAACTGGAAATTGGTCTGAAGGGGGTGCCGTGCTGTTCCGAAGACGGATATTTTCAGCTTTTAATCTCTTGTTCTCTCCCTCCCGTGCCTCAATGCGTGAGCGCATCTGGTTGGTAGTCTCGGCATCCTGCAGGAAGATTTAATGAATAAAGGACCATAATGAGCAGCGAGTAAGGCTGGCAAAGTAGCGGTAAGAAAACTTACCACACCAGCCTGACTCTGTGCAAGGAGGTTGTCGGCGACGACCAACCACTTCTCAAGGTCGTTGGACTTCTCACGTTCCGCGGCGAGACCGGCCTCCGCTTCCTTCCATTTCCTATTATTGAAGACCAGGCGACGCGAGACCCGGTGCGCAAGCTTCAAGGAGTGAAATTGAGCATGGGCGCTCTTCATAATGAGGTCTCGCGACATCTCATTATCTGCGGGCTCAGTGCCGAGGCCGCCATATAGTCCGAACCCTAGGGAGAAGGCGTGACTGGTGGGGGGGGGGGGTCCTTCTCTTTCCAGGAAGGAAGGAGAGTGGACACCGAAACGCGGTTAGCGTCCTTGTCCCATAGGAGCACCGGCTAGCCGACAGCATCATCCGTCACAGACCCCATGTTATAATTGGGGTGCGAGGCGGGAGCCGGGCGGCTGGAGGAGCCATCCTCGCCGGAAGGGAACTCAGCGGGCTGGACAGTGGTGGTGGCAGTTGGTTTTGATAAGACCGCCTCGCGGGTAGGCGAGACGGCTGATTGGCGAGGTGAGGGAGACCCTAAATAAATCGGGGACAGTGATCCCGATAACTCCTTCCTTTCTTTTGGGGCGGAATTTTTCTTCTCCTTTTTAAAGGACACCGATTTCTTTACCCTCTTCTTTGGGCTGTGCCGAGAAGTGCCCGCGTCCCCGGGCCTTTTCTTTGGGGTGGGGGTCAGCGTATCCTTCGCGGCCTCCGCCGCCATACTCGCTAGGGCGAGACCCCTATTACTTTGGTAAGGAGGATGGATAGGGATGGTTCTCTCCCCTGGGCAGGTTGACAGTCAGCATAAAAGAAAAATTTACAATGCTAAGGGGGGCATGAGTATACCTTCACCGGGGAAGACAGCAGGAAGCGAGTCGAGGTCTCGCCTGAGGTAATTGAACTCGAAGTTTTTCCTTGCGAAGAAGTCCCAGAGAGCCTTCTCAGCACCCCCAACCTTTGGAGTTTTGTAGTATCACTCAGCAGGGGACACCGGCGCGAGAGGGATGCCTCCTACGTCCCCGTGAATGAAGACGAAGCGGGTCAGCCGGTGATGATTCTTGTTCGGCGTCTCGCACACCTTCAGGCCTTGGCCGGTGAAGTAGGAAACACCATCGTCTTTCGCATGATAGATGAACAGCTTGCGAAAGACGGTCAAGCTAAATTCGATGCGCTCTCGCCGCAAGTAGCAGGCGAAAGAGACCAACATAGAGATAGCGTTGGGGTTGAATTGGGCGGGAACAACCCCAAAATACTTAAAGACTAATTTGACCTCTGGCTAAAGGGGAAGTCGCAGCCCCGCCTCGAAGTGTGAGATGGGGAAGTCCAGTTCGTTGGAGTAAAAAGTATTGATGCACTCGCCAACTTTGGGTGGGCGAGACAAATAGCCGTCAGCAAGGAACTCGCTGGCGAAGAGAGTATATTCTTCCTCTGGTAGTCTGCTGAGAGGAAAATCGTGATCCACAAATCGCTTTCCGCAGCGGCTGCGGCCCTCACCTTCTTCCACCCTCTTCTTTCCCATGGCAGGCAAGGAGGTAGAAATAGGAGAAAAGAAAAGATTAGAGGGAGAGCGGGACGTGAGAAGTGTTGGGAAGAAGAGGGGCAGGCGGAAGCTCAGACCGCGAAGATAGCCAAGAATAGTAATGGAAGTATGGAATTATCCAAATCTAAGAGGTATTTATAACGGACGAAGAAGAGAGAGGGATTGAGCGGGAAAATCAGGAGGCGAGAAATGAAGAGGCAGCCCGACGCTTCGCCTCTCTCTCTCTAGAACCCAAGGGGCTGAAGCGCCGCAGCGACTTTTTCAAAGTGTCAAAGCAATCATGACAGACTAATTAATTGAAAAATGAGCTAATCACAGTAATGATGAAAAACCTAGCACGACATGACAGGCAGACAGTACCATAATGATAAAATATTTCATCCTGTGCGGGGGAAGCATCCCGTCCAAAGGGTTTTATACAACACATTAATAATTAAACATAATTAAGTTGGCAATAATAATACAGGAGGGCCTTGAGAAGGTGAGACGGGGCCACAACCGCTTAGTTCCTGACCCATTTCCAGCGGCCATCCTGACCTCCCGCGAATGGAGGGCAGCCAGGTCGATGAAAAGCGTGGGCGAAAACCACGCCGCGGCGCGCGAGACGGAGGTGTTCATCCATCTCATTTAGGATGGCTTTGGGGTCTGTCCCATCCATTACGCCGTCGGCTTCCATCTCGGCAGAAAGGCGGTGACACTCTGTTTCTAGCCAGTCCATGGGCCTGTCAGAGGCCTGCTTCTCCAGCTCCATCTCGCGGATTATATGAGTGTATTTGCGGAACATCCTAGCCGTCCTCCGCTTTAGCTCCAGGGTATCCATGGGATCACCCAAGTAGTCCTCGATCTCGTCAGGACATGGAAGATGCGAGAGGGGAGGAGACGCGGGAGTGTCCTCAGTGTCGGATTCAAATTGGATGCCTGCACAGAGAGAGAGAAATCGTAAGAAAGGATGATCTCACGGCCGCGTGCCAGGATGACAAAAGTTAACCCAGTTATCTCGCCTGGGTTGGGTAAAGGAATGCGAATTAGAGCGAAACCGAGAAGGCTGATTTCTTACTTGGGATGCGAGGGTTACCCACAACCCGCGAGAGGTTTTCTTTCCGCATGAGGGGTGGGGAGGATGCCTCGGGCGTGTCGGCGCGTTGATGAGTTTTGTTGATAGTGTCCGGAGGATTCGCGGGCATAGGGGAATCAACGAAGTTTCCCCGTAAAAGCATGATCAACACGCGGGATGAAAGAAGAAGAGAGAGAAGAATGAGAAATTACCCGTCTCTCCCCGGGAGATGCGGGAGGAAGATTATTTGTTGTCAAGGGGGCAGAGGAGGTCAAGCCAGCCGAGAGGGGAGGGCAGGCGGCCTTCATCTTCTTCGGGCAAGAGGATGGAGGAGCTGAGGGAGGAGTACGCCCCATATATGGGAACATGGCCGCCATGTTGGCTTTATTTTGCTTTCGCAACATCGCGAGGCGCCCACGAAAACTCTGGCTGTGAGACATGCTGAGGGTCGAGGAAATGAAGGAAGAAGAAAAGGGGGCACCCTAAGGAGAGGTGGGATATCATATTTATAGTCCCCAGGGGGGCCCACCAAAGATTCCCATAAATGAATCCCAACGTCACGAGCCTCGATTGGACTTATCTTTCCGAGGTTAGGGCTACCTCGAAAAGAACGGGGATTGTGTACAACCTTGGGCTCGCGAGAGGTGGTTCAATGAGCGGGAAGGGGGGACTGGCGAGATGAGTTAGACAGGCGAGTAAGACCAGGAGGCCCACCTACGAGAGGCAGGATGGGGGATTCTCTGAGGTAGGCGAGACACCCAGGTAGTGCGAGATGGCTCTAGGAGGCGAGATGGCCTATATGGCGAGTGGCCGGCGAGACGGATAGAAAGGGTCGTCTCGCCCGTCAGTCTTTTCCCCACTCGCCACATGCGAGAAAAGGTGTTTTTACCCTTTTACCCCCAAGGGGGATTTTACCTTTGTGCCCCAGGTAATTTTACACTTCTAACCCTGGAGGTCTACGTATAGCCCTCCAGAACAGCGGAGTTTGGCTGTTGGCAGACCCAGCCCAGGGTGTTTTGGTCATTTCAGGTTAATTCAGAAGTGTTATTTGCAGATAAGATTCAGAGGCCTATAAATAGACTCATAAGGTGCCTGAGATGGTTGTTGAACCTTTCTACTATCTTCCTTACAGGCACCTAGCTCAGCATTGGCTAGGGAGGGGAAGATCTTCAGTTCTTCCGGGAAAGAGGTGGGACCTCCGAGCTGAGACCCCTCGGTCTGTTTCTAGGTCTCCGACTCACGTCAGGAGGGTAGTTCAAGAAGAGTACGTGTGGGCTGCATCCTCAGTTTCAAACTTTAGGAGGGACTAGAAAGCTGGTTCCAACAATAGGCTAGTGTCCTGGTTCTGTAAAAAGCAAATCTCTGTGTCCACATCATCTACAGAAGCATAATATATAGCTACTGGTAGTTGTTGCTCACAGGTTTTGTGGATACAATACTAACTACTGGATTATGGATACAACCTAAATAATTCAACGATATATTGTGATAGTACCAGTGCTATATCCATAGCACAAAATCCATTGTATCATAGTAGGACCAAACATATAGAAATAAGACATCATTTCTTTAGAGATTGTGTAGGCAAAAAGAAAATTAATCTTGTCTTTATTTCCAATGATTTACAAAGAGTAGACATCTTCACCAAGCCATTTGATGAGAAGAAACATCTATTTTTCTTAAATCAGTTAGGAATGATCAATGGAAATGAGTTAATTTAAATTTTGTCTATGGTCGACGATTTGTTGACAGTTCGTCGAGCGGAGATCGATGATCTGTGAACTCCTCATGAAGAGTTCGTCGAACGGAGTTCGACGATCACTTCTTAGTGAAACAATTTTCGTCATACGGAGATCGACGATCCCTGCTTTAGTGAATTTATCGTCGAACGGAGATCGACGATTTATTCGTCTTCTTCAGACTGAGATCGACGAACTCATTTTCTATTAAAATACTTCGTCGAACTCAGATCGAAGATCTTTTCTTTTTCATTGGACGGAGATCGTCTTTTCATCTTCTAAATTCCTTATAATCTAAGTTTTTGACGAAATCCATCCCGCGCTTTCAATTTCCTTTGCACTTGATCTCTTGTTTTTCCTTGCAGGAGCTCTCATGGAGATTTTGGCGGCGAACCTCTCCGAGATGAAGTTCGATGCTGGGTTTGATATAGACGTGAACTCCTTCAAGCATACAAACCAAATCTTCCAAGATATTTTGAAGTTGTTCGATGAGCCGCAACTTCTCAAAGTGATGACTACCAGGATGAAGTTGCCTGTGGCAGAGATAAAAGAATGGGTTTTCTCGTCATCTTCTCCAGACGGACAAACCCTAGTCGACACCATTACTGGACAAGAGGTGATTCTTACTCCTGATATTCTTTTCGAGATATTTTGTTTTATTAATGGAAATAACGATATAGAATTGGATAGTGATGAGTTTGGTGAAATGCTTACACAGATGGGTCACTCTGAGGGAAACCCTAGTAAGTTACTGAAAAAGAACTTGTCTATTGAGTACAAGTTTCTGGTCGACATAGTAGGTAAGGTGCTGCTTGGGAAGCACACCGCCCATGACTATATTACCATGCACCATTTCCTTCTGATGAGTGCCCTGGTAAATAAGAAATCAGTGAATTGGGGGTAACATTCTGTTTGATTTGATTAAGTAGAAAAATAATAAAAGAGAAGTCTGCTTTGGGAGGATTCTGGGCATTTTCCTCGAGGAGAAATGTCCTCAACTGTTGATCTCTCCAATAGTTTTCATCAATGCTTCCAAGAGACTGACCTCAGCTCTCTTTGGAAGATGGGAGAGGACCATCTCAAAGCCCTCAAGGGCCTCCGCTTCCTTAAGGACTTCAGAGGACACAAGGACTATAGTAGTCACTCCTCAACCTACTGAAGAGGCACCACAAATTCTTCCTCCTCCTTTGGTTTCAGATTCTACCATACTTCCTTCTCCACCTCATGACTCACTACCTCAATCTCCTCTACCTCACCACCTTCAGGAGATTCCATTCACCACTTCTGTAGCTACACAAATATCTCCCACCTTCAATCTCCTTTCAACACCAACACCATCCCCATCACTAATACAATCACCAATACATACTTCTCCACAATCTCTACATGCTGATAACACTCCCATGGATATCACATCCACCATCATCCCTCCAATTCTACCTTCTCCTCCCTCCACTTCCTTAAATGTCTGTACTACTTGTGGTATCACCACTTCATCTCTCCCATCTTCCTCATCTGATCCATCTACCATCATCTCTTCTCACTCCAACCATCAAATCTCTCATAGAGCATGCCATTGCACCTCTAATTCTTTCCATCAATTCCTTATCTACTTAGATTGCTTCTTTCTCTGGCCCTTCTTCACTTAGGGGTCTGAGATCAGGTCTTCCTGATACCAGGCAGGGGGAGATGTTCTATGAAGAAGTTCCCCCTCCTCCAGCAGCAGCAGCAGTAGAAGCAGCAGTTATTTTAGATACAGTTATTTCAGATACTGAGATACCAGATGCACAAGAAACAGAGCTAGGAGAAATTTTGGCTACAGATTCAGAGACAGATGATTCGGTTTATTCTTTAGATGTTCTTTCTGTTGGAGAAGTTACCATCTCTCCCTCAGTTGAACTGACTGCTATTCTAGATTCTTTTGATTTGATTCACAACAACATTATTTCATTTGTCTCCAATCAATTTTGCACAGATATTTTCTGTTATACTGCTCTAGTGAGCACATAAATTTTACAGCTTATTCAGAGCAGCTTTACAGCTCTAGAGCCTAAGCTTGTTCCAGCTCAAGAGGCTGAGTCTGTTAAAATTGCTAAGGATGAGTCTTCTAAGCCCAAGGCTCTCTCTCCTCCAACTTTTGTCTTCTCCTCTTCTCCACTACCTAACATGGATGAAATTCAAGATGAAGGAATGGCTGAAGATAAGCAGAATGTTGAAAAAAAGCAATCTGTAGAGGAAATTCCAGCTCCAGCTCAAGGAGTATCTCTTTCAGAAGAGCAACTAAGGCAGATTGATGAGTTATACAATATTCCTTCCAGTGATTCAAGTGAGGATGATGAGGATTCTGAGGATTATTCTGATTCTGACAGTTTCAAGAGATCTAAATCAAAAAAGAGGTAGGCTCCGGGAAAGGCTGCTCCCAAGCCCAATCCAAACAATGATATTTCTTATTAAATCTTATATAACATTCCTTTGACTCCAACAACTCCTCATTGGATGAAGTTGTCAAGGAACAAGGCAAAAGCTCAGAAGAAGAGGAAGAGGTCTGGATCTTCTCCAGTGAAGAGATTCAGGAAAGATCCACCTCCTCCTCCTCCTCCTGCTGTAGGTGCCTCAGGAAACATTGCTTCCAGGTCAACCTCCTCCTAGCAAGCTAAGCCTTATGCCCCTCACAGTCAAGGAAGATCTTCTAGATATTATTCCAGAGGTGGCTACTCTAGTGGGAAATGAAGACAGCACCAAGACAGATTTGCTAGAAAATATAGTGAATGCAGACCTCCAAGTTTTTATTATGCTCGAAAATCTGAAGAGAATTATCCTTCAACAAATTTTCAGCAACAGTCTGTTATTTTTAGGAAGCCACAAAGGACTGCTCAGGATGTTTCAACTGATACAGGGAGACCTGCATCTCTAGTTTATGAACCTGAGTTAGATCCCAACTTCAAAATGGCTAGAGTCCAAGAATTGGTTGGCTTGTCTCAGATAAATAAAGCTAAAGCAGAAGGATCTGATCCATCACAATTCACTACAATATCTACCTACAGACAAAAAGAACTTGACAAATTTGAGGTAGATAAATATCTCTTTGATCCTAATGCTTACATGCAGGTACACCTATAAGCTGTTGTTCCAATAGCTTCTACTGTAACAATTTTGGGAGTTCAAGACCTGAAGATGTCCAAGCAAGAAGCAGAAGATCCTCTTAGGGAGATTGTATTTACTAAATCTTCTTCTACTCCTCCTTCAGACAAGCCCTAAAACAATTTATTCTCTGTGTATATTTTTTTCTGCTGAATTGTTTTTCTTTCTGTCAGATATTTGCTTTCATGTTGAATGATTGTATTCTCTTTACTTATGCATTGTACATAGTGACCTCACCCAAATAGGGGGAGATTGTTGGAACCCCACCTGTGTTTAGGATTTGGGCTAAGGTTCACTATTAGGGTTGTATAGATTGACCCTCCTTGTATAGTCTAGGGTCATAGGTCTTCATTAGATTATAGGGTAGGTCAACAAGTCATATTGATCAGACCAAGCCCTCAGAAGACTTAGAAGATTGCAGAAACCAGAACAAGGTAGATATTTCATGTTGAAGAAGTCGTTCGACGAACTCTGATCTTCTATCAGACTTTGAGTTCGATGATCCTCTATCTCTGTTCGATGATCTTGGAGCCCAGTATGGAAAGCTGTATTTCAGTTCAAATCTCTCAGGGAAATCAAATTAAAATTAAAAGACCTATCTGCTGCAGATGATATAGTCAAGTTTTTTGAAAAAACACAAAACACAAAAATTTTCAAGAGAAAGATTTCTGCACTGTCTTCATCAAGTGTTCTTCTTCCAGCAAGCTTTGAAGAGACAATCAACTTCATTTGTCTACAGTTTTCTGGAGAATGTTTTTTTTCAAGAAGACCTATACACCCTGCAAAGCTCACAATTTTCCTGAACAAAACTTCTTCTCAGGGGGAGCTTTGACACCATCAAGGATCCACAAGTATTCTCAGTTGTTTTGAGAAAAGAGAAGACAACATATAGTTTTTATTTCTTTCACCCCACTGTACACAGGGTTCTAACTTCCTTCAAAAGTTAAACACCTGGTTGCAAGTCTCCTGATCAAAAGACTTGATTTGATTTTTGGGTACCTTATCAAAAGCCTGAAGGGTTTCCTGATCTACCTAGATCAGATCTTGTGGTGACAAGACACCTGAGCAAAAACCTAATTGGTGGCAGGGCACTAGATCAAAAAACTGAGTGGTTTCCTACCAGGGTGGTATAAGAGTGGATGTACCCAAGTTTAGGGGAACCACTATAAAATTCTTGTGTCGTCTTTGATGCTCTCTTATTTTCATTGTGTACTGCTTGCTGAATGGTTTAGTTTTATTTCTGCACTAACTGATTACACATTTAAGTATTACTATTTTAATTCTGCAATAAAAATCTAATAAGATTTTAAAACACTATATTCACCCCTCCTCTAGAGTTAAATAGATCTTACCCCTCAGGTGGTATCTTTCATACCATCCTTCAGAGACCCACTTAACGTGATGGGGGCTGATTTTAAGTTGAGAATTAATGAACCTAAGGGCTTCATGATCGAAAGGAGAACAAACTCCTTGGGAAGGATATAATTCCTCCAATATTGGAGACACCGGATGGCCGCATAGAATTCCCTATCATAATTGGAATAATTTAGTTTTGGGCCTGATAACTTCTCACTAAAATATCTGATGGGATGTCCCTCTTAGCTTAACACACCACCAACACCGATTCCGGACGCATCACATGATAATTCAAAGACCTTAATGAAGTCAGGTAAGCGAAGAATCAGAGCCTCTGTCATTTTAGTTTTGATCATTTGGAATGCAACGGTGGTGGCAAAAGTCCACTTAAAATCCCCTTTATTCATACACTCCGTAATGGGTGACATGATACTACTAAAATCCTTAATGAAACAGTGGTAAAAAGTAGCTAAACCATGAAAGCGTCTCACGTCACGGATGCACTTAGGCTCGGGCCAATACTTAATGGCTTGGACCTTTCCCAGGTCCACCTTAATACCATCCGAACTCACAATATGGCCAAAGAACTCTACAGAGTGGACAAATAACATACACTACTTAAGATTCACAAAAAATTTCTCTTTATGCAAAGTAGAGAAAACAATTTGTAAATGGGAGTAGTGATCCGACGGGGAAGTGCTATACACTAAAATGTCATCAAAGTATATGACGATGAACTTACTTATAAAGGGTTAGAACACGCGTGTCATCATGTGGGAAAACGTACTTGGGGCATTGGATAAGCCAAATGGCACAACGAGCCACTCATAGAACCCGTCCTTAGATTTAAATGCGGTTTTCAATTCATCCCCTTTACGAATCTAAATTTGGTGGTAGCCACACCTAAGATCCAATTTAGAGAAAATCGTGGCACTGGCTAGCATGTTCAATAAATTATCTAAGCGGGGAATTAGAAATCGGTATTTAATGATAATCTTGTTAATTGCACGGCTATCTATACACACTCGCCAAAATCTGTCTTTTTTGGGGGCAAGTAAAGCGGGGACAACACAAGGGCTCTTGCTATGCATTATAAAACCCTTTTGTAAAACTTCTGAAATTTGCATTTGTAGTTCTTGGTGTGTCGCAGGGTTCAACCTATAGTGTGAGAGATTTAGTAGAGACGAACCTGGGATGAGATCTATAGCGTGTTGGATCTCTCTTAGTGGTGGTAACATGGGTGGAAACTCATCCAGATAGACATCCTTAAAGTTTCTAGCAACGCTTTCAATTCGGCGGAAAATCTTCCAAATTAGGAGCATCACCCTTAGCTTTAAGACACAATAAGGCATACATAACTCCACCAAGAAAGGAATTGCGAGTGAATTCCTTAGGCCCCATCAAACTTAACATTTTATTTTCTACCTGAAGTGTGGTATTCTTGGAGGAGGTGGAGTGGTCCTTAGGAGGGGTGGGTTTGAGAACCACTTTCTGGCCATTAAATTTAAATTCATACTTGTTAGCTCCACTAGAATGCATCATGTCACGATGATAAAGCCAAGGACAACCAATCAAAACATGGCAAGCATCCAAGGCGATCACATCACACTAAATATTTTCTGAATACGATTGATGGTAAGGGGTACAAGACATCTCTGTGTAACAGGAAGGGACGTTTTGTTGACCTATGCTACTTGGTAGGAGTGGGTTGGGGCTCTGCAGTGAGCTTCATACGCGTGACAACACTCTCCAAAATAACATTCATGCAACTTCCACTATCGATAATCAACTTACACAGCTTCTCACTACTCTTAAAAATCAACGAGAAGATGTTGGTGCGGTGCCAATCATCTGTCACATGCATGGTTGTTAAAATACAATGCATTACCTTAAGGTTTAGGTCATCTTCCATGTCACTACAAAATCCATCCGATTCCGACTCATCCGGAGCCTTGTAGATAAACTTGGGTGTTTCACTAATAGGATCGACGACAACCAAGGTCTTTGTCCTAGTTGGGCATTCAACGACATAGTGGCCGGTTACCCCACAAGCATAACAAGTGGCATTAGCCTTACTAATCTTGCCTACGGGAATGCGCACCCCTAGGGGGTTTTTAGCATCCCAAGTCGTAATAACAATGTTAAAGGAATCCTTAGTTTTAAATTTTTCCTTGTCCTTGTTGGTTGAGGCGGAAGAGTTAAATGCAGTTTTACCTTTATAGGAGTTGTGTTTAGGTTTGGACTTAGAGGCTAAGTGCTTTTCAATATCTAGGGCAGCGTTGAAGGTGGTGCTCAAATCGGTGTGAGCATAGTATAAGAGCTTCTTTTGTATGTCATTGCTAAGGCCCTTACTAAACCTAGATAGTGTAAATTCCAGCATCTCTTGGACCTCACATCAGACCATCTTATCCTTAAGATCTCCCATATAGCCGGGTACAGACCTATCGTCTTGCCGAAGGGTGACTAACTTATCAAACATTTGGGTGTGATGATAGGATGGAACGTATTGATTCTTCAGAAGATTTTTCATAACATGCTAACCGACAGGGGGAACACCATTCTCAGCTCCGAAACGTCGCTCCTCATATAACCAAAATACTTTGGCTCGCCCCATTAACTTCATCCTAGCTACTTGGACATTTTGTGGGTCCACTAGGCGATGCCATTCAAAATAGCACTCCATATCCATAACCCAATTTAGGAAATTTTTGGCCTCACCTAGGCCGTCGTAGGTGGGTGCATTTATCATAATTGTGCTGGTAAGGTCAGTGTCTCATTTAGGGCGACGTGGTTGTGTACGTGCACGTGGAGACAAATCATCGTGGTCGTCGTCCTCGTTGTGGTGGTGACGGTTGGGTGACCTATGACCTCTAGGTGGTGAGGGGGTTTGGTTGGCCAAAAGTTAGGCCATCATTCCACAGAGTTCCCCTAGTTGTTGATTCATCTCCAAGCGAAATTCATCAACCAGAGATGGGTTTTAATTTGGGTGTTGTTCATCGGCCATACTCGACGAGGATATGTGATACTCGTCACTGGAGTTGGTTTGATACTCGTGATTGGATCTAGTGGTCATATGATCGGTGAGAAAATAAATTTTTTTGTAGGAAAATAAAATCTTTGGTGCACAAGTGAGACCTAGCGTGAAATAGCACGGACCGGGGCCTAGTTAAGAAATTGGCCAACCTCCCTCTAATACCAAATTGATGCAGGGTAGTCCCACCGATGCAACTGAGATGATCAGAAAACTCACAACTCGCTCTCTTACGCAACTAAGATGTAACCACACCGAATTGCATTGTTATCAATCACACACTAACTCAAAGGATCGCCAATCCTCTAGAGATTAAATAAGTGCTATATGGCAATATTTGCTCAAGCGAAATTGACCTACACGGTCCGAACGGTTGTGTTGTACCAAAATAGATCCACCAAAAATAAATCTATGCACAAGGTGGTTGATCTCTCAAAACAAAAGGAAATGCAACAAAAAATCAAATCCTTAGAACGCTAAATAAATCAAGAGTTTCAACAACGCATAATCCAGGGAAAAACCATGACGCAATCTCGTTTTCAAAAGTAACGCCACCATTTTATCCACAAGAAATTTGTTAAGGAATGAATCACGCATGAGATGAGGAAAGAAACTCGTTACCCACACTCGAGGAGGTTGTCACGAGGAGAATCGCTCTACTACGGTTCTACCGGAGTTCCACCGAATGGAGACCAATACCCGCCAATCCCCATGGAGTCACGCTGCAGAGTCCCGTTGGGCAACAGATCTGGATAGAGGGGTGCAGGTAAGGATGTCGGGCATTAGTTCGAGTAGGAATGTGGCGGCAGAAACTAGGGTAAGGATTTCGTGGAAGCAGCAGCTCGGGTATATGGGGTGGGCCGCCGGAGTTGCACCGACGAAAGGAGGGGCGAGTCACTCATCACGAGGCTCAACATGGCCATTAAAACAAAAATAAAAACCATACTTTATTTTGTTTAATAATAAAAAGATACCCAAATGATGCATAATTATGACGAGACGCATATTGAAACATCATTTGGACAAGAACGAATGCAAGCAGAGATTGTAGTGAGGGGAATCTTCATTTTTTTGAATGTTACGGCGACGTAGCTGCGAGTGGAGGTTGTAGCGGCGAATATCTTCAGTCATTGGCTGGTCGACGTCACCACAAAGTGACCATCCTTTCCACAACACCAATAGTCAAACCTGTTGTATATTGTATTATTCTCCTACTTTTCCTGTTGAACAGGTGGTCTTTCAGGAGCAGCTGGCTTGGAGGTAGAAGCCTCGTGATTACAACACACACAAGACTACTTTGTCTCAAGTAGCTTGACTATAGCAGGCTTTACCTTTAGTGTCTTCTTTGCACTCGGTCCATGAACGAATGGAACATAATCCTTAAGGATGATTTCTTTGTGAGGTACCATTAAAGCACTTGTTCCAAAATTCCTAGGGCGGTTCCATCCTTAGTAGTTTTTCTTAGGATCAACATATGTTTGCCTAGCAAAGTGACTATAGAATGCCTCAAAGTCATACTTGTCTGTAGGGAAGATAAACTTCTTGAACGTAGTGTGACTTTGAGCACCCTTCCCTTACCCTTCGTTGATTTGAGCAGAAAATCCATCTATGAGAGATAGAACAGTGTTTGGCTTCGAGAAGTTTGCTTTAAGCTTCTTCTCGGCTAACAACTTTTCTTCCAGTTCCTCGATGACTTTCTCTTTCACTCTTATTAGTTTTGTAGAGGTCAAGAGTTCCTCTTTCATGGATTGGAATTCATCTCTGAGAGGTGACTATTTTTCAATTTCTTCTATCAGATTAGATTCCACTTCCTTGTGAGAGTTAATCGTCGTGGCCTGAGTTTTGACTTCCTTATGACATTTGTCAAAACCTGCCAACATAACCATATACTAAGCCAATAAGTCTGACTCCTCCTTAAAAGAATAGTATTCATGGCCTTCACAAGCTGTTTCAGACTCAGAGAGAGGTATGTGAGAATTTACCTTCCCATTGTATTGGGAGTTGCCTCCATTCTCATCTAACCGAGCCATTATCCTAAAATAGGCTTCATCATCTGAGATTGACTTATGTGAGTCACTGTCGCTCAGAGTCTTCAGCTTCTTTACGATGAAGCTCATTTCCTCCTTCTTACCTTTGAAGGGTCTCTTCTCTTCCTTCTTAGACCCATCCTTCTTCTTGTGAGGAAAGTCAGCGATTATATGCCCTGGCTTATTACAACAATAACACACAATATCAGTTGAAATATGTTTGTTCGTTTTCGAGTTATACATATCGTTGCTATTATAGCTTTTCTTATAGTGATCACCATCACCACGTGTTCTCCTATAATTAGACGAGGAGGACTGATTTCTTATTTTTCTCCTCTTGCTGAGCATCCTCTTGAATTGTTTGGAGAGTAAAGAAAACTCTCCATCTAACATTCAGGGCAAGAGGTGCTTGGATTTGAGTCTTCCTGATCACATGTGGTTTGTGTTTTAGCATGAGACACAAATCTAGCCTTCCTTGGCCCTTCAGCCTTCAGTGCCACTGACTTTTCTCTAGTTGAGGATCTTTTTCCCTCTTCTTCAGCTTTCCTCGTGTTGATCTGAAGTTCATATGAAAGCAGCTTCTCGAACAAATTCTGAGGGTCAGTGTCGGCAAGTTTACCAACTCTCTTATCGCACAAACCTTGATATCCCATTCTTTCATTGGGGATCTTACAAATTTGTCATTAAGTTCACCATTTGTGAACGCTCGACCATAGTTCCTCAGGCCGTTAACAATCTTGATGAATCTCTCGTCGCAGTTAGCTATCGAGACTCTTTTTCCTTGTTTGAATGGAAAGTATTCCTAGTTGAGGAGGGATTTCCAATCATCCCTAACCTCCTATGTTCCATACATGAGGATAATCAGAGAATTCCACATTTCTTTGGCAGACTTGTTCTGGATTATGTTCTGCAACATTGAGTCATCCACAGAACTTTCAATGATGTCCTTCGCATTCTTATCTAGAGAGATAAGTGCAATCTCATCTTTATTCAAATCCAACATCTTCTTAGGAACCATCAGACTTGGATTGATGGTTGAAGCAGTCATAAGCATATGAGGACCCTCTTCAACAATCAGAAAAATTCTGTGATCGACAGCATCCATGAAGAACATGACACTTTTCTTCCACATGGGGAAGTTTTCCTTAGAACACACAGGCAACTACATTGGGGACAAATCCTTGCATCTATCCATAATAGAAAATCTTGTGCTTTGACAAATAGATTTGGATCTTGTTCAAGGTGTTAACCTTTTAACGAACAACCTGAATTTTATACCAATTGAAAGTTTCTAGTTGTCTACCTAAATCACCTAGAGATGGGTGAATAGGTGAGCTCTGCATCTTTTAGCAGAATAAAAATTAGTAACAAACAAACACATAAAAGCACAACATAGACATAAGGATTTATAGTGGTTCCCCGAAATGGGTACCTCCACTATCCTGCCTCGCCTATTTAGAACTTCGGGCTAGACACAACAACTTTACCAAAACTCAGATTATCACAATCTTACACCTTGGAGCCACAACTCCTACAACTCAGAGACAACTCTCCTACAACTCAGAGAACAACCTCTCCTACAACTCAATCTAACAAACACGGATCTATAAACTCGGAAGTAAAACTTTCGACAAAAATGAAATAATTTTTACAAGTTTTTAGATTGAAAACAATTTTCTTCTTTATATCTGAATGGATTCAATCATCTTCCTTCTTGTAGAGTAGATCTTGAAATGAAGGTTGAAGGAGAAGATTTGAAAATTTGAAAACCTTGATCTGAAAGCTTTGGAATCAGATTAGATCAAGAAAACCTTTGAAGAATTTGAAAGCAATGATCTTCTCGAATTTTTCTTTTTGAGAAGAATCGCCGATCGTGAACTCTAGATAGTTGGGAAGAGCATTTTCGAAAATAGTCGATCGAAAAAGAAATTTACTCGCCCAATCACGATTTTGAAATTAGGTTTTGTGATTCTTGCAATTTATTATTATTTAAATGAAATCCTTGATATTTATATAGGATTCCATCAATAATGGATAAAAATCTCCTTCCATAACAAGCTTCCACTTGCACTATACATGGCCATCATTTTGAAACAGAACCCGTTGTAAAAATCAAACCAGAAAAATCGTTAAGTCTATTCGTCAAAATGACTTGTGTCATACTTAGAACACTAGACGAATTGGTTAACCACTCAACGAATTACACGAGATCATTTGACAAATTTTACTTAGTCGAAAATGGGACCAAAAGAAAAATTTCTGTTTACTCACTGGACCACTCAAGAACATTCGACGAATTGCACGAGTATTCACATGATGTCTCGACGAATGACACGAGACTTCACATGTATACTCGATGAATTTAACTTAGCGATTTCTGAAGAAGATTTAAGAAACCATCAGAAATTTCGCGAGTAAACTCGATAAATTCCACGAGTATTCACGTGATGTCTTGACGAATGACACAAGACTTCATGTGTATACTCAACCAATTTTACTTTGGAAATTTTCTGATTCTTCCTGACTTCAACAACCATCTTTTTCGTTGATTCCTATGCACTTGAAAATGAGTACACCCCAATAGAGAGGGTACACATGAGTCAACACAATGTCCTACATAATGAGGGATTACATTGCATAGTCCTGTGTTACATGACTCATTGTAATCTGACATTGGTGTGTACTTGACAATTAAATCCTGGAAGCACATAACTTTAAAGCATTGTCAAATACAACTCAATTCATCTTAGTTCAAGGGGGACTTCTTCAAATCAGGGTTATTGTATAAACGATACCCAACCGGATTTGACAAATACCGTAAGGTGGTCAAATCTCTAGCTAAAGAGATCATCTCTCTCAAGGCATTGGAGTATGAACTGAGGGAGGAAATTAAGAAATTGACTCCTTTCAGAGTCAAAATTCAATCCTTGAAAGAGAAACTGAAATGATCTACCGAGTTACTAAGTCTGAAAGAGAAGACCATAAGTGAGTTAGAAGAAAAGTTATTGACTGAAAGGAAGCTTGTAGAAAGCTTCTCGAAGCCAAACACTATCGTTCCTCTCATCGATGGATTTTCAGCCCCTAAGGAGAGTGACATTGGATATAATGCCGTTAAGATAAAGGTA